>CM072888.1:22875095-23004807 GCA_037013685.1 Acridotheres tristis | reverse complement strand
TTTGGGGGTGCCCAGGTGAATTGGGGGGGGGGAGGGCAGGGATTTGGGGAGATCCAGGTGAGTTTTGAGGGGTCCCAGGTTGATTTTGGAGGAGAATTTGTGGAATTTTGGGGGATATTGGGTAGCGAGGTTTGGGGTGAATTTGTGGAATGTGGGGAGTCCCAGTTGAATTTTAGGGGGAATTTGTGGAATTCTAGGGATCTCAGGGGAATTTTGGGGTGAATTTGGTGAATTTTAGGGTATACATGTGAATTTTCGGGTTCTCAGGTGAGTTTTGGGGATGCTAGGCGGATTTTGGGGTGAATTCTGTCGATTTTGGGGTATCCAGGTGAGCATTTGGAAGTGGTGGGAGAATTTTGGGATGAATTTGGGGGGATGCAGGTGGATTTTTCCGGGGAATTTTGGTGATTTCTGGGAGTCCCAGATGGGTCTTGGAGTGAACTTGGTGGATTTGGGGATATCTGGGCGGGTTTTGAGGGGGATTGGAGACATTTTGGGGTGAATTTGGGAGGTGTTGGGGGGACTGGGTCTTGGGGGTGATTTGAGGGATTTTGGGGGTTACAGGTGGGATTTCGGGGTGAAGCCCTGGGATTTGGGGGTCCCGCGTGAATTTTGGGGTGAATTTGTGGAATTTTGGGAGTTGCCAGGTGAGTGCTGAGCATCCCGGGGGGGACTTCGGGTGAATTTTGGGGATTTGGGGTTTCCCAGGTGAATTTCTGAGGTGAAAAGGTTCAAAAAGGGTTTTTTGAAAATAAGTTAAAGCCAGAAGGTTCTTGAAAATTAATAGATGTGATGCAAGTAGGTAATATGCAGACAGTACACAGCGAGACAAATCATGGGAAAAATACAGTGGTAACACATGAGTGTGTGAGGATGGGATCAGTATAGCTAAGGCTCAGTTGAAGCTGAATTTGGAAAAGCATGCCAAAAATCAGAATAATAAAGGCACCTACGGGTATTTCAGTGGGAAAAGGAAGATGAAAAGAAACCTATCACACCTCCCCTATCCCCCCCCCCATAAGCCAGACAGGACTAGTGACAACAGACAAGGAGAAGGCTGAGGTACTCAACAAGTGTTGGTCTCAATTTTTACTGCCAGTCACTATTTCCACATCTCTCAGGTTATTGGTCTGGTGGACTTGATTCTAACCCATAGTAGCAGGTCAGCTTTCAGACCACTTGAGGAACCTGAGCAAGCAAGACCATGGGACCCACCCAGAGGCATGTCAGGGCCCTGAGAGAACTGGCAGCTGTAGTTGCTAAGGTGCTTCCTCCATCATATTTGAGAAATCAAGGCAACCAGCTGAAGTCTCCAGACACTGTGTTGTATTGACTCCAATCCTCTTGGTCTTTTTTGTAAATCTTAGAGCTCTGAGTCAATTTCTGCAGAGGATTCCCAATGCAGTTTCAAAAATGGAATCTTTGTTACTGGTCCTCATGTTGATCTTGGATATTTCCATTCTCTGCACTCCTTTCTTTTCGAAACATTTGTAATGACTGAAAAGAAAGCTGAGACGAGGCATTATGCTCTTTCCAGTGATATAAATGAACCAGTATTCTTTTCAGACAAATATATTTTTGCTCTGTCTAAGCACATGTACATACATAAAACTTTGGGCCTTAACATAGTCCCCATCTTCACCTGAATTGGCCCCTGCAAACTGCACTGCCATAGCTCCACTCAGTGAAAATAAAGGCTGAAAACTCTTGCAGACCATCTCTCTCTGCCAAAAAGTGGAGATACTTTTATGGATTTCTTTGTCCACTGGAGGGCAACATTGGCTAAAAAAAATTTTAAAATGTCCCGGTTACACGGAAAGGTGAGTGAGGTTACACAGACACACACAAAGAAAACACATAAGGAATGCACAGGATGCTGCTTCATGGGCAGAAAAAATAAAATGTCTACTGCGATGCTAAGGAAGTATCCCAGACTGCAACAGATCAGTGACTATGGAATGGACATGACCAGTGAAAAAAACTTTGTAGAAACTTTTCGTTCTCTCTCTACAAACTCATTCACAAAGGGATTCAAATGTGCTTTATTAATCTGAAGCAGGGCATTAGCTCTGTTGTCCTCAATCAGACTAGACATTATATAGACAGTATTTTAGATATATAGTAATAAAGCTTTGCTGAAGGCTAAGGACTCAGAAATGGTTCCTCCCCTGGGACAAGCCATTCAAATCAAAGGGAAACTGTAGATGGGCTGCTACTATTCTTGGCAGGACCAAGAGAGAAAGGAGGGATATGTGGCAGGCCCTGAAGAAGTAGACTCTTGGGATAGGAACCTTAGGAAAAGAGAGACTGTAGCAAATCTGTTGGCAAGGAGAACTAAGCAAGAGTTTCTTGCTAAGAAAAAATTTGCAAGTGTGATTAGAGCCAGCAGTGGTCAAGAGTCCTCCCTTGGACTGATGCAATAACTAGCACAGAAGGGAATTTCTTCTGCTTTTGCCTTTTTTTGCTTTTTTGCTTTTTTTTTTAAATCTTTTATCCCTGCTGAGGGAGACAGCTTCTCTCGTTTATTACTTCTCTGCCACAGTAGGATTGTTATCCCTCTACCTCCTGAAAGTGATGTAATTATGTCCCCAGAGAGCCGTGCCTGCAGGCAGCAGTGTGAACCTGCTGAGCCTCTCCCGGTCGGGCTGTGCACTCTGGTGGCTGCAAACTGTGTTGCTGCCCACTTGGTACCTATTTCAGATATTCCTGCTGGGGCCCACAGGGGAAACAACGGGCTGAATGCCCACTTAGCAGCTGCATGCTGGTAATTGAACTAGTGTTAGAAGTACCTGAAGACTTTTACTAACAATAACATGGCTTGTCAAAGGTTTATAATACAGTTTTATAATTTGATTTGAAAAAAGAGGCTAGGTTCACACTGTGCTCTGTGGGGAGCATCCCTTTGTGCTAGTCTGGGTTGCTGAAGAGGAGTGGGATGTGTGCACACTGATTCAGGTGGCATTGGTTAGATAAGCACCAGTTGTGCCTCATCTGCAGCCTCGTTGATCCTGCTGCAGGGCTGCGCTGGCTGTCACTGCTCAGGAGCCCAGAGACAAGGTATGTGAATTCTCACATATCCTGTGTGAAAATCCATACTTGCTTCTGCCTCCCTGTGCCTCATCTCACATCAGGTCTCTTGCCTGCTAAAACTTGCAAGGCTCAGAACTGCTCAGAGCCTTCCCAGAGGTGGTGCTGTGCCTGCTCTGCCGGGGCTGTGCATGCAGGGGTTTGCTGGTGCTCCCTGACTGCTGCTCCCTGCTACACGGCCCTGTGCATGCCCCATCTGCAGCACTGCATCACCAAATGCCTCAAACACCTCCCTGCACTCAGAAGTGGCAATATTGGGAATAGGGTGAAACCATAAACATTTCTGAGTGTGATGCTGGTTTAGCTGCTAAGCTAACATTCCCATTCACTTTGTCTAAAGAGCCCCTAATATCAGAAGTGCCCAAACCTTTCAAATCTGGGAAAGCCACTCTCTTTCCTTAAGAATATCTAGCCATGTATCCTTCCACAAAGTTCTCAGAAACTCTGTGTTGGCAAATGTTTCCTTGTCCCATGTAGAAACCAGAAAAGCCCCCCGAGATAATACAAATAGATGTCTCAAAATCTGACTATACCCTGTATTGACTCTCTACTCCATCTTTAGCTGCATTTTTTATCTTCCATTTTGCAGACTGGAAAATGTAGAAATATATATATCTTAAAGCTAAAAGCTCAGGGTTTTCCCACCGATGAGGAAAGATCAATGCACAAATCTAACAGCTACCCTGCTGTGTTTGTTGGTCTGGAAATGCAAAGTGAGTGTATTGCTCCATTCTGCCAAGAGAGGTGTCAGGACTCAAGTCTGTGGGAACTGTAACATCCAGGAATAGCAAATTTGATAGGAAAATGTAGTAAAGAAGCTGCTTTTGGGACAAACAGATTTGGTACTTGAAAGGCTGAGTCCCCATTTGCTTACCTGTTAGCAATTCACAACCTGTATAGGATTTTGAATGCTAAGTACCTGCTTATCATCTCAGGACTGCCAGCAAAGAGTCAATAAACACATCTGAATGCAGGACTCTGTCAGGACAGAGCTTCCCAGGGCAGCAAGCTCATGGGAGGTTGCTGCTCGCTACAGGCACCCACAGCCTTGTGCTCTGCAGAAATGTCATCGAAAGGGGCATCCTCAAAGGCAGGTTTGGCTTCTCCCACTGCCACCAGGGAGTGAAGGGGCAAATGGTGCTGCAGTCATGCAGAAGTGTGACCGTTGTTGCACTTCATTAAAAGCCCAGAGTTTGAGTGGCCAGTAACACTGTTTTGAAAGGAACCCTGAGAAAAAATAACACTTGCTCTGAGGATTTTTTTAAAAGGAGGCAGTAGCAAAGCAACCCAAGGAGTTCCCCATGCCCTGCTTGCAAGCAGTGTGGAAATGGCATAACATACGCAGCTGATTTATGCTATCTCCTGCCAAATTGTTGGAGCTAATATCCAGCACTTCCAGAGTATAATTTATGGGTCAGATAGCCTGTTTAATAGCCTATCCACAATGTTTGATGATGTCATCACTGCTTAGAGAGACTAAAGCATAGAGATTTTGCTTCTGGAGCCAATCCATTGGGCTCTTCAGATCTGCATGCATGATAATTCTCTGGGCTAACAGCGGCCAACATACATTTATTCCAATAATACTGCCTGCTTACTGTACTGCAATTCCACAGCAATACAAAGATTGACCTGTTCAACTACTGTGGTGACTTCCTCAAAAATCAGAAGCCTAAAAACATAAATGTTATCACAAACAGGGCCAGGATCTTTAGTTAATATCAGACTACTGTGAAATAGCACCTTAATTTATTATACTTCTCAATTTCTTCTTACTCATACTCCTTTGCTTATGGCTGAAGTAAAACTGTACCATCAGGGGCATGAAATCTGCTCTTTTGCTCCCCTCAAAGGCCAGCCCACATCATGTAGTGCAAGTGCCCATGAAGAGTTCCCAGAAGCTAACTGAAAATCAGATCCAGGGGTATCAGGACCAGGATTCATATGGGGAGGGGGAAGCAGCTGGTGAGAAGCTCCCTCCACTCCTTCCCCACGTCCATCATCACTTCTCTCCATCATAACCCTTTTGTTGTCTGCCTTGGATGTAGCAAAGCTTTTTACTTTCAGTCAGCTCTTTCAAGGGGGCTCAGGGGGATGGAAAATATTGAAGCCAGAAGGGGGGCATCACCTATGGCATCCAAAGTGACAGCTGCCACAGCCTTTCATGTCACAGTTTTACAGACTCCAGAGGGGAAACATCTCCTAAAAGATAACCATGTATGTATATGTCCAGAAGGTTTGGGGATGTTTGTGTTCCAGGCAAGATATTCTCATCTTCATTAGTAACAGATGAAAATAGAATTAATTTACAGAAGCTGTAACAAGCAGAAAGTCATCTCATGCTTCGCTCTAGTGCCAAAATGCATGACAAGGCCAGTAAGGGACAGAGACACACTCCTGTGTTCCTGAAGAAAGTCAGTTTCAATCAATAGTGGTTCTTATTTCAGGTCTGCAGAGATGCCTCATGAAATTATATACAATTCCTTTGAAACACAGAACTTATGCTGCATGTGATCAAAAAAGTAATTTAAAAATGCTATGTGTACTCTGGGAGGAATTTCTTACTTTCCATTTGAAACTTACTTCTGTCCAGTTCTCATACGGTGGAAGCAAGTCACTTACAGAACTAAACCTTTTTCATTTTTAGTATTCACTGGGAAAATGACAAGTTTTTTTTAAGAGGACACAGCTATTCTTTTTTTGAATGAATTTTACACAGAACAAATCTGTTTGCCATAATTCCTACTTCTTTTTCATATCATTCATTACACAGTGGGACAACAATAATTGAAGTGTCCCCTGCCTCAGGCAGAGATTGACAAGGCATATATCTGCTGAAGCCAAGCAAAGAATGATCCTCAAAAGTCCTCACTAGTATAAACACTAGTGCTATTTGCAATATAATCAATTACTGTACTTAAAACTAGACTCACACATTTTGTCAAATACCACATTGGAGGTCTCTAGCAGTTTTGTCTGTAAGCCTCCATTTCTAAGTGTACCTTAGTCTGGGTGATGCATTTAAGCTTTTTTTTTCCCCTTTTAACCAGTTGTTAGGTATTCAAGGCAAGAGTTATTAAGGGGATAAACTGATTGTATCTTTGCTAAGATCCTGTAACTGTCACGAGTGACCACAATGCTGAACCAGAGGGCTTTGAGTCAATTCTGCACAACAGACCACTGTGTGCCCAACACCCACAGTAGGGCTACCTAAGTGGGGATGCAATATAGATTGAAATATTTTTACATTTCCAAGTGCACTCTCTTTTATGGATAATTTAACATTGGCATTTCATCCCCAAGGTTACATGCAGGCAGAGGGAAAGGTTCATGGGCAGCAAGGTACTGGCAAGGACACACTGTGTGCCCTCCAAGGCTTTCCCATTTGCTTCCCTTGGAGTTCTTTTTGTGTGATCCTTTCTTTTATGACTGAAACGAAAAAAATTCATTTGTGAGAGTCAAAAACATAGGTGAAGGAACCAGGTTTTTGGAGAAGCATACATTTCAAACATACATTTCTCCAACAGCATCAGAGGAAAAGTGAAACATAAAAGCTGACTTATTTTTCTGAAACTTCATTTTGCTGTGAAAGCCTCTATTTAAAAAGTCAGTGCTAGGCTACATTCATGGAGCAGGGAGGAGTGTTTGAACATGCTGTTTTCTGCTCCCTCTAACAGCTTATTTGTCTGAGATATAGTGAGTAGGGTGATGGGTTTACAGAAGGTTTCTAGATGCTCCTCCACTCCCCTGTGTGAGCCTACTGCCTTCCTTGGAGGTACCCCAACTGTGCCCCAAGTGGCCTTTCAGGCTCCACACTCTCACTGCCACCCTGGCTTTGGCACAGTCTGAAAAACACAATCCTTTCCAGCCACCACTGCTGCTTTGCTATCCCTTTCAGAGGTGTCAGTGGCATACATCTGCAGTCACAGCACAAGGCTGGAAATTAGGAGACATGAACCTTGCCAGCAGTCTGCTGCATGACCTCGGGGAGCCACTTCAGCTTATTCGACTTTAATTTCTATTTCTGCCCTTTGTTGATTCTGTTTTTGATGAGAATATAAATCTGGGACAGACACAGTCTCCTGCCACACCAATAAATGGCATCAAGTGTAACATGACCAGTTCTTTCTTGTGTTTCTAGATATTAATGTATTATAAAAAAGGAGCAACTAAATTAATCTTCTGTCCTATCAGTACCATTAGCTCTCTTAAATCAAGAAATGGGTGTTGGTCTAATGATGTTGAGGTTTGTGGTATCCAGCCTAAGGTCATTATCCTCAGAAAGCCTAAATTACACAGAATAAACTGAACTCAGAAGTACTTCTGGGGCTTGAGCCAACAGAACTGGAAACCTCTTAGTGCTTCTCAAGAGAGCCTCAATGTTATGCTATAACTGGTTGTCTCTAGAAGTATTATTGGACAAGAAGAAAATTACTTATGGCCTACTAGGAGAAAGGTATAGTTGAGCTTTCTGGAGCCATTTCATAGTGCAGTATCTCAGAGCCATCTGTGCTTCGAGAGTGACAGGTCTAACATCACTGTGCTTCCTTGCACAGCATTTCCTTTCTCAATTCCTTGCAGGGACCATGGATTGCTAAGCCCATCTCTGAGACAAGCTGGCTTCTTTGGCTGACCCAGAAAACAAAGGTAGTGCATAAATGCTTGGTTACATAGGTTTTTATGGAAAACAGCTCATAACTCTCCCTTAACCCTCTAAGCCCCAAATGCTGAGGCCATCCACTCTGTGGGACTCAGTGGGTAACCCTGGGCAAATTGAGGGCTGTTAAATCATTTCCAGCTGAAACACTTTTTCCAGCCAGTCAGGAAAGAAGTACTACATGCTAATTTATACCAGCAGGCTCCTAGTATAGTTAATTTGACCACCTGTGTGTTTGCCCAGGGCCCACACATGCTGTGCTGTCTATATGATTTCATACGGGCTTGGTTTTGTGCACATATGAGGTTGACAATTATGTTATGTCTTGTTTTTTGGGGTTTGGATTTTTTTTCCCTCTGAAAACCTACTTGTTTTCTTTTGTATTTGCTTCTGTTCTATCTAAACTGGCTTTGCTAATTGCAAGTGCGCAATATGCATTGTATTTGGGCTCATTTAGTTATAGGTTCAACTTTGATTCTTCCATTCAGCAGCTTGTCCCAGATTCTATGTATTTATGAAGGAGGCCAAAGACCACTGGCACACCACTGTCAATGCCCAAATTGCCAAAAAATACATTTTTCTTTTTAGAAAGAAAAATCTTTCTAAGTGCTAACATTTAAGGATGTCTATTATCAACTGTAAAAGCTCATTCCTTCTATAGAAAGCCCACTCAGCCCACAAGCACATCAATGACAAAAATGCTTTATGAAGCTGTTCCCCAGAAAAACTGGCTCATAAAGCCTCCATGCCAGTCTCCTGCCATCAGCAGGTTCCCCAGCCTGTGTAGGGCTGATTTGCTCATTTTATGTGAGTTCTCCCCCGGCCTCTCACATCCTGTTTCAATGCTGGCTGTTTCAATGAAGGCAGAGCAGAAGGCAGCAGAAGGCTGGCTGTTTCTCCCAGCCTAACAGCAGTGAGTTGCTGGACACAGCTGCCAGACTGGAGCTGGGAGTTCACTGTACCTGCGAGCTGGCAGATACTCCAGCCAAGCTTTAATCCAAAAGCAGCTGGGTACATATTTCACTGAAAGAAAGTAATTCTAAAAAAAAGCATCAGAGGTAATACTGAAGTGCCTCACTCCTGTATTGGTTTGAAAGTAAAACCAGTGCGAGACTCCAAGTCAGTAATACAATTTAATAGAAGAAAAGAGAAAAAATAAAATACATGCAATAATATAAAAGAAACAACCACCAACACAGTCAGAAATACAACCTGACACCCTGACTGACAGGGTGTTGGTAGCAGTCCGTATAAATGGTCGCTGCAGTCCTCCTGGATGACAGATGTGGTTCCGTTGAAGCAGTGCTGTAGAAGGTGCAGTTTTCCTCCGAAGATCCAGCGATGATGTGGAAATGATCCGACTTTCCTCTGGGATCCAGTAGAAAGATCTGCCCTCGTGTCCCAAACCCCAGTTTTTTATCTAGGTAGGAAAGGCTTGGCTCCTGCCCCTGGCCGGGGCATCTCCCAATGGGATGATGTAATCTTATCAGTCACACAGTAGGACTTAATGGCCCATTAACGGAATATATCTCCCGGAGGAAGGATGGGTTGTGAATAGATAAGGATGATCATCCCCCGATCTTATCAGATGGCACATCAGCAGAGGATATCTCCCACAGAGATAAGGATCACCACCCCTCCCACATTTGAACAGATGGTGATAGAATACACAAATGTTGCATTGTACCCCAGGACAACTCCGTTTTAAGTTTTGCATTTGCCTGGGGGCCTTTTGTATCAGAGAAGCACAATTCTTCATAAAAGCAACAACATATATAGAAGGTGTTTTCAGCTATTATGGCTTTACCATTTCAAAGATGTCTCAGCAACATGCAACAAGTTCAGAGCAAAAATGTTGTGCTGATCTCCTGCCTTCTTTTGCTGATGTATTTGCAGCTTAGTGGCTGAACTGCAACGTCCAAGCTCAGAAACAAGGATGCTTTCGTTTTTCTGCCTATTGAATGAAGGCAAAGACTCGAGCTTTTTCTGTGCATGTTTTCTCCACATAGTGTTACATAAAAATATTGGCACAATTTGTGTCATGTATGTAATAAACTAGAAAGGTTGACAGGACACAGTGAGAGAGAGCATGTAGCTGCTTGCTGTATTTTAACTTGACAGTGTCAGGAAATGACTCCACCAGCCATTAGCCCCCATTGACCTGACACAAAAAAATGTTACTAATGCACACTTCCACCCCTGAACTATGCTGGGCTCAGTAGCAGAAACATGAGCACTTCATGTTCAAGTCAACCAAAGCTGAGACAGAGGTTTTGCCAAATGAACTTAGAGGGCACAGCAGAAAATGCAAACTGGCCGTGAGCTCAGAGCAGAGACAGACACCAGAAATGAGGGGAGAAAATTAAACGTGGATTCCTGACAACAGAGCTGGAAGTAGTGCTCTGAGAGCTTTGCAAGCATAATTGCTTGTGTGCCATTTGGACCGTTCCACCCCTGTTTAAAGAGGTCTTGTGTACACTGTGAACACATTATTTTGTGTACACTGTAAACACATTATCCTAGAGTATGTGCTGGGTCATCTCTCAGGCCAATGGTGGAAACAGCCATCTGCCAAATGTCTTCCTGCTTGACAAAGGAGAGATTTGTTTCTGCTACAGGTGGTAATGCATTACCCACAGTATTATTCCACAGTAATTAGGAATCCAGAAACAGCAGCTGAGATGGAGCCCTATTGTGCTAGCTGTTTTCCAAAGCACAAACCAAGAACAAGTTGCCCTTTTGATGACTTTACATTAGTAAGTGCATCCTTGTGTTTGCAAAAAAACCCTCACAAAACAAACAAAACACCCAAACAACACCACCACTGTTATAAATGAGCACAACGGGCTATTTAAGTCAATTGTTTAGCCAATTTATTATTACAGAAGAGAGGAAGCAAAGTTGCAGCGCTGGGCGACAGGGGAGTCACCGCTCCACCAACTGCCGCACCGTTCGTGGCTCAGATGCCCCCTTTAAGTTTTCTCGTCTCCCTGTCGAGTCATCCTTCCGGTTACTCCTGCGCCTGTGCCTGCCTGCCGAGTTATCCTTCCGGTCACTTCTGCGCCTGCTCCGCCTGTTGCTAGGGGGTCTTATTTTGCCTCCTGGTGGTCGTCGATGAAGGCTCGCGACAGTCTTCTTCAGTGTTCTCTCCGTGACCCTGGTACAGCAATATCTACAAACGTCTGTTATTATGCAAGCATAGCAGTTCTTGTTCTTTGCATTTTCGCAAGCAAGACAGAATGCAAGGTTGTGGTTAGAGAATACAAGGATGTAGTTAGGGCGATTACTTGTTTACACATTCTTCTTCACTAGCGATTAAGAGCAGTGAACAAAAAGGTCACTTGCCTCCCATCACAACCACCAAACAACAAAACCCACAAGAAAGCAATGAACAAAACCCCAAACTAACATATCCTACAACAAAAACCAACCAACTGAAAAAAATCAAAAAAAACCCCCACCAACACCACATCTCAAAGTAAGAGAGGTTCAGGGTGCATTTGAAAAAAAACACCTCAGATAGAAAACCATCTAATCAACTTGCTCAGAGGCAAAGCAGTTAGAAACTGAAGACAGTGCAGTTCTTAACCCAAGGTCATATTTGCATACTTTTTTGATAAACATTTGACTTAATTTGTACAAAGGAAATCTTTTACTGCCTCAGCTCTATGGACAAGGCTGGGTACAATCACATGCTATCTGCTGCTGTGCCTTCTGCTTGCTGTCAGGAGCAGAGCTGGCACCTTGCTCTAGATTTTTGCTCTCTGTGGGTATCACAGCAATTAAGTGCTGCCTGTGGAACAAGCACATAAACTGCAAACTCTGTTTCAAGCTACTGTCCTTTAATTTAACTTGAATTGTGTATCTGGAACTTCAGAAAAGTTTTCCAATAAGGCAGCTAGCCAAATCCACTCTCCAAGAATCAGTTGTTTCTTCTATAGTTTTTAGCTTACACAAATGCTGAACTCCATAGTTTACTTTTATAAACCCATGTTTTCATTAGTTGTCTTTTAGGAGTAACAGCCTCACATAACCATTGCTACATATATTCTTAATGTAGATGTCAAAATTATTGATCATTTTATGATTATTTGATTCAAAGTTTCTGCCTTTCAAAACATCTGAATATTTACACGGTAAGGGTGATCTATATCTGAAAGCTGAAATAGAATAACATAGGAATAGCAGTTTTATTTTACACTTGCACCCTAAAGTAATCCATTTGGATTTTCCAGTTTGGAAATTTTACTGCAAGATATCTTATTCTGGTATAATTAGGAAGCAGGTTGAACTAAAATCAAACTAGCATGAAGAGCAGAAATTATGTAAAAGAAGTGTGCATACACGATGTGAGTTATTCAGGGACTTCTGAACAGCAATTACAAACTACTTCCAACGCCCCTAGCTCGTGTCTAAATGAGCTCACTCACCAGAGACCAAATAACACAGCTACTTGACCCATCTAAGCAGCAGAGCACTGTAATAACATAGAAGTGTTGCTTTTAGAACCAAAGCAAGCTCACATATTTCTGTTTCCAGACATTGCTCCATGAAGGGAAACGCTACATAGACTATGAACAAAGATAAACCCAAGCATCAAAGCAGTAAAAAGCCTTAGGAGTGCCCCAGCTGGGAGGTCACTGCATCCCTGAGTGAGGCAAGAGAACTGGCTTTACCTGCACTCTAATCTTCACAGGCCTAAGTGAGACAGATGAGTATAGCCACCATCACTCCAGAGAAAAGTTGTTCTGCTGCTGTTTGTGTGGTCCACCCTACATAAAGCTCCAGATGTCAAGCATCCTGCAACCTAACACCAGAGCTTCCTGACATGGCTTTTGCAAATCATCTTCTATCACAGCCAGTGGTCAGTGGTGTGAATCCATTCTATTTTATACTGCAACAGATTAAGGCTGCACACATACCGAGTTGGCTAACTTCAACACAGGGATAATGAATTGCTAAATTACCACAAATAACTCAAATAACTCCCTAGTGCTTAATAATTGTGGCATATCTATGCTGTGGATCCAAATACTTGGCAGAGGTTTTATATCAGAAATGAGCAACTTAAACGGCTTCTAAAGAAAGGCATTTCTAGGTGATTTTTCAAGGGAAAATTTAAACACCTGCCAGTTTCTGGTGTTAATTGTCCTGCTCAAATCTCCCTAATTAGCAGTTAGTTGCAAAATAGCAGATTGAATTATTTAGTGATTGGATTCTGAACACTGACTAAGCAGTACTAGAACAAAATCTACTGATTTCTTTTGAATTATGAATCCATAAACCTTATAAACCATATACCTTAAACCTTATAACCGTAACTTTCTGTTTAATATTTATTTTCCTGATTGTTCCACCAGCACAAACACTCTACCACTTTATCAATTTTTAGAAATAAGGAACTGACAATTGCCACTTGGCTTCTTTCACCTCTAAAAAGACTTGCTTGTCTTTTTAGAACAAAGAAACAAGAAGAGGAGTTTGGGAATGGACAGGAGCTGTGGTGTATTAACCAGAACCCAGAAGAACCAAAGATTTCATGACTGGTTCTCAATGGTTACTGAACAATCTGACTCTGTGAATTTTGCCCTGTGAAGCCCAGAAGTTGTAACCCACAAAAATGGAAGAAAGATTGGAAATAAAATATATCCCATCTAAATTTTAATATCAGTAACAGCCCATTGGATAAAAAGGATGAGCTGTGAGAGTCACAACACATCATCTCCAACCAGTACTAACTCTGCTGGTTTCTGCAACATCTGCTGTTAACAGACCAATCTAATTTTGCCCCAGAGCTGACCAAAATTTGTAACATCAAGTAGTGTTTTGAAGTATGAGAAATGCTTTAGTAGCTAATAGTTAGTGCTAGAAGTAATTTGTTCCAGTCCCAAAGCTTAAAGTTATTTGAGCTCAGTTTCTCTCCAGTTACCAGAAGATTTAAGCACAGCTTAAATTCCTGCTAAAAAAAAATTATTAACAACTGCTCTCTAATTATATCTATTTCCTTTTGGAACTAACAGACTGTGGGCTTTGATTAATTGCTATTACAGTTAATCACATCTCATGAAAATCCCATGCAACACAGAATTTCCTCCTGATGTTTAATTGGTAATAAATTAGACCAAAGTTGCCATCAATAAATCAATTTTGTGTCATGACACAAATTTCACAACAACAAATAAGTACTCTATGAATTAAAATTCAGTAACTCTGGAGAAAAGCTCTTAAGTAGAAGAGCTAACTTAGAAATTAGCCTTGTATAAATAAACCTTCTTTATTAGCATAGAAATGTGTTTTTCTGGTGGAAAAAGTGCCAAGGCTATAACATTATATATATATAAAGGACCTTACAGACATGACGAATTTTTTACCAGATTCACGATTAATTCAATAGATTCTTGGTAAACAGACTGCTGGTTACTCATACATTGCAAAGGCTTTAATGAGACCCAGAAATAAAGATTAAGTTTACTGAACAAAGCAAACCAAAATTTTTGGCTCAGCAGCTTGCCTTTCTTGTAGTATAAACACCTCTGAAACTCATACAACTTTGAAAACTCTTTTCCTCAAATCATGACAAAAACAAACAGAAAATATCCAATGGTATTGGACAGACAAACCTTCAATTTAGCATGCCAAAACACACAAACACTGGGCTGGGCTCACATAGTCCACTGATGATCTGTTGTCACATACAACATACCTTGCTCTGCCTCCTCCACTGTCACAGCACTTTGCAAAGGCTCAGGAGAAACAGCCCAGGCAAGGCAGAAAGACACTACTCACGCTGTAGTTACAGACTATCCACTTGGACAAAGGATGAACAACAGGGAGATGTATTTTCATACTTCCATATGCTAGCTGAAGAAAAGAAGGTTTTCATTCTCACAAAACAAAACTGTTCAGTTGATTAGAAAGTGGTGTTACAACTGGAGCTTTTAATGTAGGCATGTATTTCCTCAGTGACTTTCCTAGGCCCTTGCAACGTGGTGTTTTCCTCTTTGAGTCTCATTTTGTCTTGCAGAAGGGGAGGCCATTTCTATAAACCTTGTAACTGAGATGACAAAAAAAAGCACTTGGATATTTTCTCCCTGATTGTAGATGACTGATGTACACTACCAAGGGCTGCTTGTCCTCTTCTTCTGAAGCCAGAAAACCTACCTGAAAGGTTTATGTAAGACAATACATTTGCTCAGCTGCATTATTGCAGAACATTCACTGAACCCAAGCATCAACTTTAGGGCAGTGTTCTCCCTTTAAGAGCAGAATTACACTAGACACACACATAATTGCATTGACAATTGATAATTACAGTGCAATTACTCTTTTGGCCTTTCAAATTACCTTCAATTCTCATCAAATGAGAAAATATTAGCAACCTAGTCCAATCTGATCTGGTTTCTACTGACATAAAATTCACCTTAGCATTGTGTCTGTCGTGGTTTAACCCCAGCCCTCAACTAAGCACCACACAGCCACTTCCTCACTCCTCACTGTCAGTGGCCAGGCAGAAGAAGCAGATAAAAGGTGAAACCCATAGGTTGAGATAAGAACAATTTAATAATTGAAATAAAATAATAAATAAGCAATATTAGTAAGGGCGAAAAAAAGAAAAGAACAAAACCCAAGAAACACAAGTGATGCCCAACACAATTACTCACCACCCACTGACTGATGGCGAGCTTGTTCCAGGGCCTCAGCACCTCCTGGGCAGCTGCCTCCAGTTTACACACCAACCAGGATGCTCCATGGCATGGAATATCCCTTTTGCCAGTTCAGGCCAGCTGTCCTGACCATACTTCCTCCCAGCTTCTTGGGCAGCTGCTCACTTCCACAGCACTGGGAACTGCTAAGTCCTTGACTTAGGGTAAGCACTACTGAGTAACACCCAAAACATCAGTGTGGAATCTACATTACTCTCATACTAAACTTAAAACACAGCACTGTGCCAGCTATAGGGAGGAAATTAATTTTATCTCAGGTGAAACTGGGAGAGTGACCAACCAAAAGAAAGGCCCATCTCATCCCAAAATACAGCATCATTCAGATCTAATTTTCCCACTTAGTAAAGCCTCTTCCATCTATTGACATAGAATATAAAACAAACAAACACATGGTGCTCTGACATATTCAAAACAACTGGGTACATAAAATAATACAAAAGAAATCATATTGTTAAGTGTCTCACAAAAAAAACCTCGTATCTGGTCTTGCACAGCATTATCTTCAGTACAGTTTACAGACCTGTAACTTCCTAGGCATTTCTACCTCCATGATTCAAGATTTGGCAAGCTCTAGGATTGATAGATCTTACAAACTCTCAGCCTTGTTAGCAACGAAAACAGTTTCCCAGATTATGAATTTAGGATTTATGCAATTTCATTTATACCTGAAGATGCCTTGCTATTGTCTCTAATGCTCGCCCCTCTCACCCAATTCATGCTCCTTTCCATCCTTTCCAACTTTCTCCTGTTAAAACTTTACCCTTACGTTTGAAACTGGTTCTTTTGGGTCTCTGACACGTTTGTCAGAGGCAGATAAGCCCTTTCTTCATTGCTCCTTGAGCTCACAGTTTCAGGTGGACAGTCAGCCATGGGCCGCTACTGGGGTTACATGAACCGTCAGGCAGGCAGCCACTGGCAGCAAGCAGGAGTACTTTGGATATTGTGGCTCGTGACAGCATAGGGAAAACAAAAAATGCAAAGCCAAACAAAAATACCTCTGAAGATATCACACATGTAAAGAGTCAAAGGGAAGCTGGCAGAGGGCAGCCGACTCTTTGCTACTGCAGTCAATCACACCAGGAAATCCAGTCCTGCCTCTGTTCTAAACCTACTGCAAATTGTTGCTGTATTCACCTTGGGCATCAAATCAAACTGCTTTAATGTGAGAAGACAGCTTCTCACTAGGTGCAGCCGATTTATGCACATTTGTTGTATGACAGTATTATCTTTAATACTGAGTGTTGTTCTTGCACTCCAGCAGTCATTCAGGTCTCCTTTCAGCCACAGGGACAGACTTACACATCATTTCCAACAGATGGCATTTTTTAGCCTCTCCATGTGCACAGGTGAATGCGTGTGTACAAACATGTTTCCATAGTAACTGGAAACTGCTTTTACAGAGCACTCCTACCATAAAGCAGAGAAATTATAGTTGGGTTGAAATTACACCATCTTGTATTTTAAAGACTTTTTATTTTTAAAGCCACAGTGAGAAGTAACAAGGTCATTTCCTTTCCGTTATTACCTTGTGGTACGAAACACATCCTTGTGCAGAAAGAAAAACACTTAAGGGTAAGTATAAAATCCATCAGGTATAGGAGGTTTGATGGAGGAAAAAAAAAATCAATACAACCTTTCTGATAGAATTCTATAGGAAGCCTTTATCATAGATGAATATAACCTTCATATAAGTACAAATTGAAGTTGTCAAAATTTAATTCCTGAATTCTTGGAAGGTACTCTAAAGGCCATGTAGACACAATTCTCAGGGGACAGGCAAAGCAGTGCAGCAAGGCTACACAGTCTTTCCTCACAGTCTCCAAGATGAAAAGACCAAGACCTTTGCTTCTCTAATAAAGTTTCTGCTTGGAAAGGCTGTAAATTCAAGCCACTGGATAATCAAGGTCTAAAATACTTCTCCTGCATCTGGGTTCCAGAACATTTACTTCAGTTTCCTTTTCTGTCATAAAATTGCTGTCTCATCTCTGTGGATAATTTTGAGGTGTTTTTTTCCAGTCCTTTTATATTTATATCAAGCTTGTTTTTCTTCTAAAAAGAAAGGAAACAATCTGCTACATAATTAGGGGATTTGGGTTACTCTTTGTTATTCAGTAGCCCCCTTTGGTTCAAGGGGTGACTATAGATTTCTCCAAGTCTTCCCCATGCTCTGGGCATCAATTTTATGGCAGTTCCAATTATGTAGGCAAAAAAGAGACAGAATGTAATTTATTTTTGTTCACATTTTCTGCTGATGATATTCCCCAGCTCCCCCACCTCAACTTTTTCATTATCCTTGGTTTCACCCTCTCACTCAGATCCGAGCCAACGTATCTTGTCTTCTAGTCTTCCCTACTCTTGTTTTATTCCCTCTCTCACCCTGTCACTATCAAGATTTCCTTGGGGGAAATTAGAGAGTGATAAGAACATAAAGAAAATATGAATTTGTATTATTTGCTAGTATTGCAGCAACAGCAATGGCTATTCCTCATGTAGTCTTTTCTCCCTGTTTCAAGGAGGAAATATTGGAAGTGGAGAGGTTGTCCTTTACTTCTGTGAGCAATATGCAGTGTGTGCTGTGCTTGGGGAATTAATATTCAGTCATCAGAACCCCAGTATTTTAGATTTCCAAAGTCAACAACTTTTGAATTGCTTCACCTGAAGCAATGCATTGTACTTGGAGTTGATGGAATGAAGTGCACCTGCTTCCTACTATAAAACATCTCTGCTCCTAATGAAAAAGAACATTTGAGAGAGGCAGTCCTACTGTTCACTCAGCAGAGCTCAGTCTGACCTGGTGCAAGAGGACCAGCCTGGCCCTGTGCAAGGATGGGGAAGCTACTTAAGTGCAGGGAAAGGGAGGAGCACACAGTGCTCTGGTACAGACTGCCCACAGCACAATCCTGAAAAGCTGGAATGCAGGGACACAGAAATATGATCTATGAAAATCGACACGTCATCACCACTTCTTTATTCTGTGCTGGAAATTTTGGTTGGCAGGTTTTGTCAGAGGACAATCTCCACGTCTCTTATCTCTGTTATTTCAGCACACATGCCAAGATAACCCAGACCTTGGTGTCTTGTGGCAAAAATACAGCACAACACAATGCTTACCGATGTGTTCCAAATTGTATGCTGTACAGTAAGCAAAGAAAGGAGCAGCCAGATTTGTTAAACAACTGTTATACTGTTAATCAACTACTTATTTAGGGTCTTTGTGACTCCTCTTTCCACCATATGGGCAACTTTAGAATATTTTAAAATCAGTGTTTGTAGATCATGTCAGATCTGTTTGGACAACTTTTTTTAATTTACCATATCAGTAATTTCTATGATAGATTTCTACAAACCATAGGATCAAGCTCTAAAAAGTTACCACAGATGTCACTTCAGCAGTAAAATATTATGTATCAGCTCTGTTGTACTAGTTTGTAAGCAAGTTCATAAATGCATCAACAGTTTTTTAAATTTTTTTTTCATTAATTTTAATTACAGCACTGCTTCATTCCTTGCTATAGGGAGGTGGCTGCTGGTAGATTGAGTGTGAAGAGGACAAAACACTGTAATTTCCAGCATACTTCTAGCATCTGTTATGCCACAAGCTGCCTTACAGTATTTCATAGGACTATCCACTGGCTATAAAAAACACAAAATAAAACAAAAAAAGGAACAAAGTTGATCCTTCACCCAGTAGTCTTTCAGACTATATAAGGATGTCCTTGCCAGTTGTGCCAACACATGAATCTCAATGGACCCCAGGTTTAAGAGACTTATCTGTAAAAAAAGCACAGATAGGCAGATAAAAGCCAGGCATCTTTCTATACCAGTTCAGGTGTGGAGACAAAAAATTGGAAGGGTCAAAACACTTCATCAACAGCTTTTGAACAACAACAGAGGAGTTGTTTCCCCAGTAGAAAGGCTGTGGCAAGTCCACAGACTGAGCTGCTAAGTTCCAGCTCTCCTGAGAGAGAGGAAGGCAACAGCAGTGCTGGGACTGATCTCTCTGGCAGGAACTTCAGCCGGTTTCTGCCTCTGCAGGCTGAATTTTTTGGTTCAGTAGCAGTGCAACTATACCTGTGCAGCTTTGGGTTCTCCTGCAATTCCAATGGCATGATGCAAAGGGCAAACGGCTTCAGCTACCAATTATTTCCCTTAATTTGCCAAGCACAAGGGTACATCAAATTGTAATTGGGGTACTAAGGGGACATAAATCCTAAGGTGTGATGGATGCACTCAACCCCCTTATCCAAACCAGCAATGGTGTGGAACAGGCTCCAAAGGAGATGAAGCTTGAGCTGTAGCTGGGCCAAGAACTCCTTCAGAAAACTCACAAAGGGGCAGAGTAACCCAGAGAGCATCGATGCATATGAGCTTGGAACAGCAATCATGGATTAATACATGAATAGGGTGTGGTTTTTCCAGGACTGTTTTTCATGGACCTGAATATGGTCAGGATGGAAATCTATGGCTGAATAAACCAAATCATATGATGCTATAAACAGTGGTCCTAAGTGAGGCCCTCTGAGTTCTCCTGGACTGCAGAGGGCTATGCCAGCAACTCCCTCTGAGCAGAATGTCACTCACCATTTATGCTCTAAATCCAAAGCCTCACAAATTCTCACTTTTACTAAGTTAAAAGGACCATTGCCAAAATCTGACAATGGAGCCTGGGCAGTGATTTTTAGTCTTTAGACTCTAGATATTTCAAATTTAAAAGTTGAGTTTTGGAACAATTCCCCTTCAGTCACTCATCTCAACTTAGATGCACTGCTTTGCCCTTTGATGTAGGGTCCCATAAGGAATTAAGAGTTCCAGCATCTTCTGAGAGCCCTGGTAGTACAAGTGGCAAGGAGCATTGACTACCTGGTGAATGTCTTCTGATGATATTACAGAAATATTAATACTTGCCTAGTTTTTTCCCTACATGGAAGCTTCATATTTTTTGGAAGCCTTCCTTTGGCTCAAAAGCCATCCCAGTGAGCATACTCCCTGTGGAATTGCTGCAAATTTTTGCTCAAATATAGACTGCTCACCACTACTTCTGTTTCAATGCTTTATCTCTGGGTTGGACTAAAGACGTAATTTTACATCAAAAAAGATCTGCAGGAAAAGCAGATAGTGGAAGGAAAATACCACTTAGCCCTCATAAGAAGGAATCCAAGTACATACAGTACAATGGAAAATTATAATTTTTTAGATCAGTCTGCTTGAGAAGGAACTGGAGAGATCATTAAAATCACCTCTGTAGTTCTTTGATCACTGGTGTTATTTGCATTTCAAAAGGAGCAAGTTTAACAGAGCTTATGGCAATTCTCTACTCCTACCTTGTAGCAGTCTGCTTCCCTGTTATCACACTGCCTCCTTCCTGACCCTTCCCAAAGCCACAGATTTCTCCTTTCACACAATAAAGATTAACCTCCAAAAGTGAAGCACATTTATAATTCAGGATTGCTTAAGAGCAACCTGGCATGAGTTGGCTCAGTAAGAAGACACCTCAGAATCAGGCCCTTGTTGTAGCTTATCCTCCATTTCAGTGCTGTCATTGTGCTCGCCTAGATAGAGCTGACCCCCACTAAATACAAAGTGAGATCATGATGTATAACTTGATATTCCACGTGTATCTTCCCCTCTCCCATATACACCAGAATTTATTCCTAGGGCAAGAAGCAAGAGTTTAAACTGATCTGCTCACACTTGTACCTCTCTGCGCCACCTATTCTATTTTTTTTTTTTTTAATTCCCAATGATCAAGTACTTTGCCTGCAAGTTCAAACAATTCTTGCATTTATTCCACTGAATTTCATCAGCAGGTGGGGGCAGATTGTCTACAGCATTGTTTCCTTCTTGTTCCTCTTGTTTCTCCTCTAGTGTCTTAATGAAGCACTGCTGATGGCACATTGTGTGAGCATCTTCCTTCAGTACCATTTCTGTACTAAGACTCTTTCACAAAGATTCATGTCTGCTGTGGTTCTCAGTCTCTCTGCTTCAGGATGTGTAGGGACACATATTGAGAAAGTAAGAAAATTACAGCCTGAAAAATATTCCAGGCTGGAGCTTTTCAGCTCTGTTCCCAGCCGATAAGCTGGTCCAGCTCAAGGCTAGGGAGAATTTCTCCCAGGGTGATAATTTGGTCAAAATAAAAAGGAATTAATAACAAGACAGAACACCTGTTGTGGTGTGTGACCAGGCCCTGGGAATGGGGTGTCTTCTCTCTGAACCAATCACCTTTTCTCTACTCTTGGAATTGCGAGTCATGCTATAAAACCAAGTGTATTTCTGAATAAACTTGTCTCTTTCTTTCTGTCATGAAAGACAACCATGTAGCTGTACATCTTATTTCTGCTGCACTTAGAGGGTTAAAATCCCTTTCCACGGCTACAAGGATGCAATAATTCCTAGTAAAGGCAAAGGTCAAGAGGGCTGACCTAGGCTAGAGAGACAGGCTGACAACCACTGTTGGCTGGACTCTTACAAGTGGATAAGCTAATGGGACCAAAGGGAACAGTATTTTTGACCCTAGAGTAACAGTTCCACCATCAGCAATACTCAAAGGAGGTGGTGACTTATGTGGAACATGAGTGGGAAGGGAAGGAGTTTTGAATTATGAGTTATTAAACTGCAACCCAGAGCAGACAGATCTGGAATATCTGAGAGCTGCTACCAATGTGGTCCTTTCCCAAAAGCAGGCAGAATTTGGCTCTGCTTGTAGAGGCTAATGAAGGCTGCACCTTCAGTCAGTCTGCTACAAGAGTAGCTGACATGCCCTGCTTTGTTTTCTTTCCTTACTATGGACACTGATTCCTTCCAAGGACACCCTCCCCACTCTATCCAAAGGTACATGGCATGCCCTAGAGGTACCAAAACATTTAACTCCAGAAAAACCCAGGCTGTGCTCTAAGGTAGATGAACTCTAGATAGCAAGAACAACTGGGTTATAGTACTGGCTAAGCTTTATCTCCCAAAAATGTTTAATCTGATTATTTGTTTTCTGAAGAGAGTTGCAAGGAGTGAGAGTGACAGCATTAGGGAGGACTTTCATACCAATACAAGAGATAGCAACTCATGTTCTTAAGAACAATTTTTTGAAGGTATCTTTTTCAAACCATGACCTTGTTAATCAGATAATACATTGACAGATATATGAGAGAACTCTGAGAGTCACAGGTGTTATATATCCAATAGCTTTTCTAGTTACAGGAACAGTTGAATCGTTCATCTTCTTACATATAAGATCATTGAAATTTTAGGGCTGGTCTAGCTAAGTGGAAGAGGAAAGGGAAAAAGCTGTAGTGAGCTGGTTAAGTTAAATCCAAGTAAAATGCTGAATTTAAAATCAATGTGCACTGTGTAGCTCAATTATTTTATTAATAAAACTGCCTATTTTCTTTAAATCTGCTACTCAAGGCCTTTAACTTTCAGCACTGTATTTCCATGGGGGTTCCTCCCATGTAGCGTGACATTTAAAAGGACCTCAGTAGCAGGTGTCTTTTGTTGCTAATATCTAACTGGGTGTTTACATCAAGCTGTCAGTGCCCTTCAGGACAATTAAATCTCACCCCGGGGGTCCTGAAAATTCATTCCTAGTGATTCTGCAGAGCACTGAGGTGCCCAGATCAAGTTCTCCAATCAGACCACAGCAGAATTTTCAAGACACACAAGTATTTCAGCCTACTTCATAGCAGCATTTTAAGACATGTAACACATTTTACTAGAAGGATGTGACTGGAGAAGTGTCAGAAGGCTGAGAGATTTGCCCAAGGTCAGAGGACAACCTGGGCACAGTTGATTTGCAGACTGCTCACATAAGTTAATCCCTGGCAAGGCTGTATTCACATGTAAAGGACTGCTTCCCCAGTGGCACTGCTCACATATGAGGCCTCTCCTGCACTTAGAGTGGAGAGGCAGGAATGCTGCTGGCAGGATATTAAACTATTTGGGTCCTGGCCTGCCACAATGCTCAGCTGTGATTACCCCCACCAACACAAGCAGAGCCAGGCCTCTTTCCTGAGCCAAAATCCAGAGAGAAAAGGAGCCCTCCTAGTGCCAGCCTGGCCAAGAAGAAGCATGACCCTTGTGATAAATGTGATTCGTGCTAATTAAGTTGTAACTATATTAACAAAATTGTATTTAGATCAATAGAAGATAATTGTTACAGGGTGAGGGGAGAGATGGGTGAAACAGGGCAAAGGACATCCTCCAGATGTTGGGAGTCGAAGAAGGAGGTTGGAAGAAAGTCAAACAAGAATAGTAGAAGGACGTAGGTCTGACAAGCAGCATCTAGAAATAGAAAGTTTTGACCTTGAAATGGGCCAAAATGGGATGATTCCAAGCATGGGACTCAATTAAAGTCTTGTTATGGAAAACATCTGCTCAGTCACACAGTGCACCTGCACTACCTGCAGGTCACACCTCGGTCACTGATGAAGACAATGAGCCTTCATCGGAAATAAGACCCTCAAAAGGATGAGAGACCCCCTAACCCATTAGTAGAGCATGCGCCGTGCACACAGTGACGTAGATTTTAGGAATAGAAACTAGGAGGAGTTTTCTAGAAACTTCTGTAGCCTACAGTATATAAGTGGGATTGTTAGCCTGGATGCTTTGGTACGTGAGGAATGGTGAGCCCCTCCCCGTATCCCCGGTCGGAGGGGGGCCCCTCCCCGGTCGGTTTTGTTTATGCTTTATACGAACCTCAATTATACTAAATTACTTACTGCCAAATTTTGTATATTCTTAAATATATGCACTTTGATTGTTTCCAATACTTTAATTGTCATCTCCAATACTTTGATTGTATTCATTTTGTTACTATTAAAAACTTACTATTAAATTTAATCTTGTTGCTTGATAAATTGGAAAAAATAGAACACCATTCATAACAACCCTGTACCTAGGGAAGGAGCTTGCCAGGCAGTTACAAGGGACTCCTCTTCAGAAGAAAGAACTCCTCTCCATCTCAGAACAGACCAAACCATCTTTTTTTAAAAACGCCAACTCCCCCTCTATAATAAATTCCCATCCAGAAGCTAAGTTCTTTTTCCTGAGTGCCTCATTCATAGTGAGCAACAGCACAGCAGCAGACAGAGGCCATTAGAGAGCTATTATATTTTACTGCTAGGCAATCACTGATTGCACACTGAACAACTAATATCAAAAAAGTTCATACCAACAGCTGTTGGAAGGAAACATCATGGTCACGGTGTCTAGACATTGTCAGAATGCCCTAAATCAGATTGCAAATGCAGGTCAGCACTATACTAACAAAAGTCTTATTGAAGTTGCTAAAATGTTAGCTTGCCGTTAAAGGGCCTCAGCAACAGCCAGTCTGCCAACACCCTAAGCACAGCTCAGGTCGCATGACTTTGGGGATTCCCAGCAGAAATGCACACTGAAAAACTCAAAAGAGAACAGGAGCTCCACGGCTTCAGTGGTAGCTGGCCGTGGCACTCTGCCCTTGGCATGGGCACAAAGAGGGTAATTTGAAAGGCTGAGAGTTTGCCTCCTTCTTGTCCCTGTGGAACAAGGACCTCCTCTGTAAGGAGTCCTCGTGGAGGGGAACTACTGCCATCACTGCCCCTCCAAATAGGTTTCTACCCTTCCTCCCCACAGGCCCTAAAGCCAACCGAGGTACATTGTGAAAAGGAGGGGACAGCTCTGGCAACCCCACAGCTGAGTGTGGGTAGAATCCCCCAAGCTGTTTCCATGCCTGGTTACTGCAGGAGTCATCCTGACTCAGAGCTCCCTTTCATTAAATATGACAAAGGGTATTGGAAAGAGGCAAGGCCCACTGGACCACATAAGTGAGAACAAGTGCTGTAACAGGGATAAAAAGAGAGGTTGTAAAGGTTTGCTGTGCTGATAACAGTGCACTCAACTTCTTTTCTCTCCTGCTGTGCCACCTGTGGGGCTGCCAGCCAAAGAGTGGTTCCCCAGGGGCTGGGAGCAAAGCACAAGGATGGCTGCTGGCACCACATCACTCAGCAGAAACCAGCCATCTGTACACAGCCAGGCAGCCACTAGAAGTGTGTAATAGCTACCTGCAGGGAGGGATTTTCCTCCAGGGAATTTGTCTTGCAGTCTGCTTTACAAGACTTATCTGCAGTAGGAAGCAAACACACCAAAAGATTTCAGACGGCTGTGAGGAATTAATAGGTGTCAGAGTTTGCCAAGTCTTTGCTTATTACAGGGTCAGCAGTGAGCTCCTCCCTCTCCCAGCTGAAAGCACAGTGATGCTGAGTGGTGGTTAGAAACACCTACATGTCAGCCCAGAGCCACACAAAGCTCTTTCATAGGGTTTGGTGGTTTAACAGGACCTGTGGAATCACTGCTTAACTCATTTTTCAACCACCATAACCATGTAAAACTGCACCTCAGTTCACAGCAAAAGTCATCCTGTGGACAGAATGTCTTTTTCTAAAATACAGCACTGGAGCACCATCCTGTTGTGCTTGGTGGGCTGCATAAACACAGACTAGAAGAAGCCAAAGGAGAACAGTGGCCTTTGACAGAGAAGCTGTATGAAATATAAGCTCCTTTTCACACATTACATGAATGTTTTAAAGAAAAAGACAACACTTGTAATATCAAGGATCTTTAACCTAAATCAAGAACCTACTTTCAGGCCTCTGATACCTGGTCTCATAGTGCTATGAACAAGAACTGCAGATGAATGAAATCACTGTATGACACTTCATGTTAAATCTAAAACTACTGGTGTGCAACTGTATAATTGTTCCTATTCCACAACCCCAATCCTAACACCGTTTCAGATTTCCTTCTCTTATTTAAACAAATAAATGACCCTTCTAAATTGCATTGGATCAATTCAAAACAGGCTGTATCCAAACTTAACTAAAAAGTTACTGTGGCAACCTTAAGTTCAACTGCAACAGGAATACATAAAAGACTGTTCTTGCCAGCTTTCTACAGTAGCTATGAAAACCATCAGCTGCTGCAGCTTCATTTCTAGAACACTGAAGTCCACAACTCCATCATAAATGAAATGTCACCAAGTAGTGAAAATCATTATAATCAACTGCTGGGCTTGTTGCTTATGTATTGTGCTTTAGTTAGACAGAACACGTAATAAGCTAGTTTTCTTTGCTATGGATCCACATAATTTCTGCCTATAAGTCAAAGTTCCAGCATTAGCATGGACTCCTGTTTTCTACACCTATGGAATCAGCCATTAAGAATTTCATTTATTTAGTCTCCTGGCACATCAACATGACTTCCTTTAATGACTTCATGAAAGTACCACCCACAGCAATGATTAAAACCTATTGACCACAGAAGTTTTGGAAAAATCTGGGTTATGGAAGAAGGAACCAAGGACCGTTGTGTTTTATTACCATTCAGAGAGGGGAAAGAAGATTATTTGAGAGGAATAAACAGAATTGCAAGAGGACCTTACAGGCCATGACAATTGAAAAACAGTTTTCCTCCCATCCCTACCTGAATATCTCGTTTCTTTTTGCAATATAAACTTCTGTTAGTGGAATGTTGCTGTTCTGGGAAGTCAACCTCATGCACAGCTATGCCAGAAAGGCTGGCAATAGTTATTTGTGACAGAGTTGATGATCATTCAAAAAGAAAGTGGTGTTTGGGTTTTTTTCCTGTTTCTGAAAGGTAGCAAAATAGAACAGTTCAAGGACCTTTCTGACATTTTTTTATCTTTTGCTGGTGAGGAAATTACCTAATATCCTGGAATGACATTTTAATAAGAAATGCAGTCAAGTGTCAGAGGGAGTAGTGAACTGTGCTCTCTAAAGACATGCTGGCATCTGAAACTATTTCTAAATACCTTGAAAATAGAGCTACTTTAGTTTTACCTTTAGATTGCCAGGTCAGGTGATAAAATTTAAGCCCTTACTAATAAAATGGAATAAAAAGTGTTCAATGCTGTTTGATTAAATAAAATTCAATTATCTAGAGGCTATCTGGTTACATTTGAATAATCAGTCATATGTAATTGGAATTAAAGACTATACACAAGTGAAGTTGATTAAGGTCAAGGATCATTACCATTTCCTAACTTCTGAGAATGTGATTTTGTACACTTAGTCATCTTTGATTTTGGGACACTTACATATAAATATATATATACACACAGACATATTTCCTCACAACTTTCATGTAGTTTACCTATGTGAACAACAACAACAACAAACTCCTAGAAAGCCAGAATCAGTAGTAGGTAAATAGCCTCCCTCCTTTTCTAAGAATTTTGTTCCATCCTCTATGCTCTCCCATCCTCTTTCCATATATTCATGGTTATTTTCTGTTCACATTTTTATCCTATTCTTCCCTCTTGTTTTCTAATAACGTCTTCTTATTTCTCATTCTATATATCCTATTTTCCGTTCCTCATTCAGTCAAGATTTCACAACCCCCTTCACAAACATTCAGACTTCTTCACCTTTTCCACCAGGCCCGGTACCCACAGTTATGCAACAATTTAGGATTGTTCAAAACATAGTTTCTGTCTGATGGTACCATTGGACATGAGATTGTGTGCCTAAAATATGGATAGTAAACTCTGTAAATTCAGACTCCATTTAACCTGTGGCATACATTGCTAAGGTCATTTGTACAGCCATGACATTGGCAGTATTGAGTTAATAGGATTGAGATGTTAACACGAAGAGAAGCCCAGTAAAGAAACAATAAAAGCGTTTCTGCAGTAATACATATTTATAACTGATACAAAACACATACCCCATTAATTAGAGCATTAGTTAGGCATCACAATGAAAGACCAGTTATTTCTTTTCTAGCTATACCTCCTCCTGAAGTGACTCCCAGTTCTCTACAAAGATAATTTCAGCAGAAGTGGGAATTACACTTGAACACGAAGGCTCCAAAGCAGCAAAATTTGATCACTCACATACACAGACTGTTAAATTAGCCACGGAATTTAAAAAAAAAATTCTACTCCATCTTATTCATTAAATTAATGCCAAAGGAGCTGGGCTGTGCAAGAGGTGATTACACAGTGGAAGACACAATGTTCAACACTTTATTACAATACCGATAGGTTGAAACAACAGTACAGAAAAAAAGACATGACATCTTGACAGTTTAACCATAAAGTCACTTCTTATACCAGAGGAAAATGACAAGCAATGATGATTACAAAAGCAGTTAAAGACTGGAATTATGCTATTTGAAATATATAAAAAAAAGCAAAACCAAAAACCCGATAACTTTTACTTCCAAAACCCAGTTCATTATAAGATTTAGAAAGACTTTGTGAAAGATAGTGTCAAGAACTTGAGATTTGTATTTAGTAAAATCATTAATCATTTGACCTACGTGTTTGAGTTCAGACTTTTAAAATAGTAATTGAGCAAAAAGATTTGAGGGAGATCAGCTGCAAAGAACTTGTCTCAATTAGCTTTTTCCCCCCCCACTGGTTCCAGGGACTTGAAATGAAAATAAAGGTGGGGAGCTAAGTAAGCATTCTCACTTAGGAAAGTTGCTTCTGAAAATAGATGGTGCATTTTATTTACTTATTTTTAAAAGAATTGCACAGTGTCTTGGCATTCATAGCTGCATTTTTACTAGATCATCCCTGTACAACAAGACATCTGAGCACAGTCCTAGGAACAAAGTCCTGATCAATAATCTCAGTTCTGTGCTGATTTCCCCTGAAGGAAGACATTTCTTCTGCAATGATTTACTTATCCACAAAAAGTAGACACAATACATAGATCCATGGGTAGGCAAAACCTTTTCCTGTGGTTCTTTAATTAGTGTTTGTGAAGTGCTCTGAAGGCAAGCTCTCAGAGAGAAAACCATTATCAGCAGCAGCATCTTTCATTTGACATGCTCATTTAGCTCACTAGAAATTACAGAACAGCACTGCTGCAGGTGACCCCAAAGGCAGGGCTGAAGGTGGATGCTCCTCAGCCCACCTATCTTTCTCTCAGTATAATTAATTGCCATCTCGTCTGATCTCAGTCAATAGCCAGCAAGGAGCTACTTGCACTAATCACAGTTAATATAATCATTCCTGCATAATTAGAAAGTTAAAACGCGTACAAAGAAAAACAAGACTTAACTTGTAAAGCTAAAAATTTGTGCATTTTAAGTGTCAAGCAGCCTGATCAGGAACAATGCCCACAGTGAGTCAACAGTGCACATATCAGCCAGGCACAGGACTGGCCAGTGCTCAGTGCTTAGGAGCTCTGTGTAGTCTGTATTTATATTTGTTTACGGTGCAGAGAGGCAGCAGCAGTTAACAGCCTGGCAGGAGCATTGCTTCACACCTTTCACAATTGTATTTTGGGCTGCTGAGGAGGCACTAAGAGCTGAACACAACAAGAAACTGATACCTCAACACCCTGTGGAACACTGAATAAAACCTAAAAGTGCAGTATGAGGTAATGACTGGTATCTTCTGCCAAGAAGCCTAGATACTTGCTTATCAGTCAGTACTAATAAACCAAATATTTGAGTAACATAAATTTAGACGTGTACAACGACTCTCCTCTCCCATCCCTCTTTGCTTTTGCATTGAAACAGAGACCTCAGGCAGGTTGTACCTTCCCAACTTTTCTGTCTGTGTTCGGACAACAAGTACTTTGTTAAAACACTTCCTGAAGTTTGTTCTCATTACGTTACCAACAGAAGCACCGACCAAAATGTAGCACTGCAAGCTAATACCTCTAAGAACACTCCACAGGTTACGGAAGAAGTGAAACAAGTATAGTGAACTTTAAAAAACACTTTAACACTTCTCCCTCACACTTTTTGAAACATCCTTTGCATAATCAAATATACTTTGAGCCTCAAGAAGTCTTATGACACAGCTCTGAGACCTCCCATATATGATTTCCTGTGATCCTAATTTCATCTAGGTATACAAAGGCAACTTGTCATTGATAAATTACATGTAAGAATTTCTACTGCTAAATAATACACAACCCTTGGGTAAATAAAAAGAACAAAACCAAAAATAAAAAAAACCCAAAGCTTGTGAACTTAATCATCACATAAGTTCACAGTTGCACTAACAATTTATACAACTGAAGACTAAACCAATTGATAGCTGTTGGTACCATCTTTGTAATTAAAGTTGGCTATTTTCTAATCATACAGTGACTGCTTCAGAGCCAAATCACCCTCACTACTAGAATATAATTTCTGTTGCCTGATGAGAAAGCGGGTGGATACATGGTGTTTGCAAGGGACACAAAAATCCATAGCAAGAGCAGGAAAACTTCAAAGTTTTAACATGCAGAAGACACCATAGTTGGGTACCAAACCTCTGCAATCAAGATTCCATAGCATAATTTGTCAGTTATCCGCCCACTGGGACACCACTGCAGCACTGGCATTATTCAAGGCAGCAGCAGAATTCAGCTGCAGGTGGTTTAGCTTGTGAATTTCTAGACCTGATCACAACCACATTCTGAGTGACAAAGACGTTTCAGCAAAGAACTTTCTTAAACTCTCTCATTACCACCTATAGTTGATTAGCAGCAAACTGAAGTGGTTTAGCCAGAAAAAGTAAGCTTTAAAAAAAGGTGCTTTAGTAGAGTATAATACTGGAACAGTTAAATTTCCTGCACGCTTATAGTTTCCCCCATTTTGTTTTCTCCTTGGATTACGTTTATTTGTAATGTAAATACAGAAGCCTAGGACAAAGTTTACTGCAAGTTCTCATTGTTTTTAACAAGCCTCTTTCCTAGTTGATAAGAGTATTTTAAATGCAGTTACGCAGAGGATAAAGTTAGTTTTACTTGCACATGTAAAACATAACTACTAACTTCCAGCAATGTATGTGGTACAATTTAAACAGATACGAATTACACAGGATTTGCAAAGAGTCTAAGTGTCAGAAGTGTGTTGACTTCAAAGAAAATATTTTTGATCTCTCCATTCTGAAGCTATGCTTTCACTACCAAGTAACATGCTTTAAGAACCCTATTTTTTTCAAAGCTACTTTAAAAGCTCTTGTTAGCCAGAACACTAACAAGAGCAGGCTACCCCAACTTCAGTTATGTGTACATTCTAAATGCTTTGTAAGGTATTCCCCTTCAAAGGCCAGACTTACCACTGATAGGAAGAAAACTATTCAGAGTTGCCATGGTCCTTCACAAGGGTCAGAAGAAATAATGAAAATAAAAAGGTCATTATTGATTCAAAACCTTTAATGCCTGATAGGAATATGACTCTTTTCTCCACATACTTCTTGCATAGAAAGCATTTCCTTTGCACAGTATTCCTGCTTCTTCAAACTTTTTAGTACTAATTTACCACTCTCCTGGCATCCTAAGGCAGGTCACTTGAACCATACACCCTGCACCAAGCAATGCCTGCTCACCCTTGCCCCTCTCAGGGCCATCTCACCTGACCCCAGCAGCAGTCCCTCCAGGTGTACCCAGTAACCTCCACCCAGGCAGCCCAGATTGCTATTAGTTCTGCTCTCCATCCCAGTATATTATACTGAAATCCACAGTAAGCTAAATATAAAGAGGAAGAGAATGCTTTTTGATTTTATTAAAATAAAGCTCCTGCTTTTACCAGCTCAGAGCTGCTAATGTTCAGGTCAGATTCCCTGCTCCTTGCAAAATTTTCATTACTCTGAATGCTATTCTTTTTATTTTAATATTGCATTGAGGAATCACATTTTTTTCATAAAGAGAGAAAAGGGAACTTCAACTGAATTGGCTTCATTTATTAATCTCACTATTAAACTACTAGCAAATTAATTTGCAGTGTTTCAATTAATATAGTCTAAGGAGCAATGGCAGACGAGAGTCATATACAGCCAAATGTTTGACTCATTAGTACCAACTGATAAACAAGTTTCTAGGCTTCTAGCCCAGCTGTAAAACCTATCACATAATCATGGAATGGGTCAGGTTGGAAGGGACCACAGTGGTCCAAACACCCTGCTCAAGCAGACCCATCCTAGAGCACATGGCACAAGACTGTGTCCAGAAGCTTCTTGAATATCTCCAGTGAGAAGATATCCCTAGGTATGCCAGAGTTATCCTCTCCAGTTTGGTTACTCATATTCAGGTGGAACTTCCTGTATATCAGTATCTGCCTGTTGCCTCTTGTCCTATTTCTTGGCACCACTGAGAAGAGCCAGTGAGGGAAATTACACAACCTCTCTGCGTGATCTGTTCCAGTGCTCCTTCTCTTTCTCATGTTTTTTCTCTCTGTCTCCTTTCTTCTCCAGCACATTCCTATCCAGATGTGTCTAGATTTTCTGTGCTTCTGTTTCACATAATATAAGAGGGCCTTAGTTAAAGAGAAACTTCCAGCAAAACAGCAATTTGTATTTTGTACTATGCCTCTCTGCCCTTCTCCACACTGCCACTGGATCAAAGCAAGTCACCCAGTTTTGGGTCACTTCCAAGAGCAAGAAAAGCAAGACAGGTCTTTCTCCTTCTTTACTGATACCTTCTCAAGTATTGTTTGCTTGTTCCCCAGGTTTAACTGTAACTTCCACTCCCCTCCATCCTCTCACACCCCCAGTGTGCCATTATAGAGGGTCACCATGGAAAAAACTTGCAGGGAGATCTCTGTGCTAATTGTTGAAGATATCTTGATTTTTGTTAATCTCACACAATCATTTGGCACTTCAAAATTTATCAACACACTAACCTACAGCAAGAACTCCTGTGCCGTGTCCCACTCCAGTTTGTACTCCCACAGCTCCAACATCCTCAGGACATTCGCTGACTTGGTTTTGAAGGACTAGGGGACACTTTAGCAGTTGAGGAGTCACCACCAGTGGGAGAAATGCTGAGATAAATGAACTGAAAAGAGCTCCGTATGGCTGCCTATCTCTCAGACAGCAAATTAACTCTGGGTTGGGACAAACCAGGTCTCAACACTGAGGAAGCAGTACTTTGTGTTTGAGCTAATTCTTCAGCAGAGGAGCCTAACTCTCCTTAACTCTCCTATATCAAGAGGAACCTTAACTCATGATATAGCAATTTGATATGCTAAATTTTTAGCCATATATTTCCCCTTAACAAAGAGAAAAAATAGACATTTATATGATGTTAGATACAGAGAACAAAATGAGAGCAAAATTCAGTGTCTTTCTACCTATAATTCCATTTTACCCTTACACATTCACTCATTGCATACCAGTAGCTGGCATATACACAACAGTGACATGGTGACTGCTTTATATTTATTGTAGACTTTCACAGTGATGGACAGCCACACCAGGTACATGAGGGAGAAAAGTGTTTAGGGATGCTCTAGTTATGCACTGAAAACAGTGTGTAGAAGTTATCTTCCACTTACTATTTATTCTGTATTTGCTTCCACATACAATCAGTGGTTCCCAAGAATTTTTAATTTCACATAAAAGCAACTTATTAGTTAACAATATCATCTTTAAATGACAGCTCTGTGCTTCCAGATGCTCTGGCCACATGGCAAGAAAAGCTCTGGGTGTCATAAGGCCACATTCTGATTGCAGACCAACACACCACATGTGAGTGTATTCCAATCATTCAAATCTTTGCCAATTTGTTTTTCCTCAGACATAATGGAAATCCTAACTGATCACTTATCATTGCAAAATTATTCTATGTATTATGTATGATTTGGGTTTTGAATAAGTGTAAATTAAATGTCCTAAGATCAATTATCACTCCTCATACAAAAACCGGTAAAAATTCATTTTGCCCTTTTCTGAAATTAAAAATAACTTCCCTTCAACTAATCACCATTCTGCAGTTTTCAAAGTCTATTATTCTTCTTATTGTTTTTGACTTGTTATTATGTACTGATGGTGGCACTAAGAGATGTTGCAGGCTGAAAGTCCATTGTCATTTATCTTGTGCACTGCTTGGAGACAGCTGCATTTCTTACTGAGCTAGTGAATATAAATAGCATTATAAATAGACAGCAAATCCTTTAAATATTTTACTGCTTTGGGGCAGTCTAATAGAAAGTCAAATGCTTTTGATCTTTTTGTCACTTCATTGTTGATTTAGGAAGCTTTTCCATCAGATCATGCAGTAACTGTCACAGAGGGGAAATACTGCCTTCAGAGTTTTTGATCTCAACTATATTAAAAGAATATAGAAAGAAAATGCAGGTGATAATGACCTGCAATCTCCACATAAATCTTTATCCAAAGAAATGGGAATAGTACATATTTATTTTCTGTAACGAGGAAGTAAAATCTACGTATGCTTAGTCCCAGTTTTCTCACAAATATGAGCACAGCAATATGTCTGACTACTTGGTGAAGCAGTTTGCACTTGATTTGTGGTCACAGGAAGGTAAGGATGGATTTATTCAACTTCTGTAACTGTTTGTTTTCAGAGCTACCTTTCCATCTGGGAGGACAGACCTGCTCAGCATCTACAGTCTTCTTCTAGATCCACTCCCAGTGGCAGGAGAAGGGACAGTTAGATTTAACATGTTTTGACTGTGAAAGAAATTAGTGTCTAGGTTCATGCATGAATCTGTCCTTCCAGCATCCACCCTAGGAAGCAGGAAATTTTGTTCCTGTCATCAGATCTGTTCCACATCAGGTGCTCTCACCTCTGTGCACAGCCCATATAAAACGTGGCTCTGGGGGGAGCTGTAGCCTGCAGGGCCAATCTCGTTTGCCTCTTGCCCAGTGCTCCTGCAACATCTCACTCCACCCTGTTCCTGTCCCTCTGGCCACCTCCTCCTCCTTCCACTGCCCAGAAGCTGGGGAGCACCTTGTAACTCTCATTTGTCAGGAGGAGGAAACTTTTCCTGAAAAAGATAGGCAGAAATTGTCTCCAGGAAATAATAAGGTGCAACACACTTATTTAGTGAATGGAATTGTAAAGAGAGGGGATGGCAGAGGAAACCCTTCAGGCGCAGATTACCAGGGAGCAATGACAGGCCTTGCCTGTATTTAATTTATTTGCATATACACTGACTTTATTATTATTACACTGCTATTAATGGTATCTTCTTAATGAAAAAAATACTAGAATTTTACTAGCATTAGGAACTCAGCAACTGAGAGATTTTAAGAGTTAGTTTTGAGACCTCTTCTATTAATATTGTAATAATCCTAACAATGTTACTTACAAATTCTATAGGTTCTAACAATGCTGATTATTATCATTATTTGATAAAATATATGAACAGAAATAATAAAATTGAAGCATGGGGTTAAGCTTCTGTTTGAAGTAAAGGCTCCAGGTGACTGCAAATGAAGCAAGAAACAGAAGTGTTCCACTACAGGTTACAGCAAAACAAGGGAAAACTCCAGACTCTTGAGATAAGCTCCCTCCCCTCTTGTGCTCTTTCTTTAGACTGGTAAATTCTCACTCAAGCTCTCTGTTCTCTCTAAGTTGGCCACAAACATTCACCAAGTTTAGTGGGAGAAGAATCCATTTCAGCTTCCCAGTTGACAAGGTGACCCTTTTTACTGTGTCCTGTGCCTGGGACCTGCAGGTACTATTGAAAACACACTGAAAAAATGGGTGAATATATTGTTATCGATAATGGGGGACCAAGAAATAAAAGAAGCTTAAGCAGCTACCGAAGAACACAATACATCTTTAATTGGGACATCAGTCAGCAACAAGGACAGCTTTTCAAAACTCCAGTGAGTCAGTGGTCCATTTTCCTTCATAGTTACATAAACCATAGTGATTTAATCCCATGCAGTCAAGTAAAAACCTTTTTATGTTTTAATTTTTCTCCCTATGGAAGAGGTTAAAATTAAGCTGTTTTGGTGGATGTCAAAGACCAACTAAAAAGTATGCAATCTTATATGTTGGCTATGATTACTAATTGGCAATATTTAATATCTGTAATGAGATTAAAAAACTGTTTTATCACCACTATATTCCCATTTATATTTGGCAACTTTATAGAAAAATGCTAACATTCCCCAGCAATTTCGTCTCTCATTCTTACACTTGGGGAGCAATTGTTATAGGTTTCACTGGTGTAGTCAGTATTCCTGAGGTTAAAGATGTTAGATAAGGAAGTTTAAGATAAAGTTGTAAGATAAGCAAAAGTCAATTTTGACATTTCTATGTTTTCATCCTTATACAATTTTATTTTATGTAAAAAAACAAGTTGCCTCTCAAGGAGGAGCTGTAAAGCTACTTCTATTCCTTGCAAGTATGGTAAAAGCCTTTTTTTCTTCAGGAATGGTACATCTTGTTCTCACTAACGTACTTGTTGAATAAGTAATTTTCAGCTCAAGGAGAACAAGTGAAAGCAATTTAAGACAGTCACACTATGGTAAAATACACTCATGTGGCTAGACTATGACAAGGACTGAAAAGATTACAGCTGTTTCTGAATAGTTAGGAGACATGGATACCAGTTTGGACTTGTCTGTCTGAGACATTTAGGATATATTTGGGTTTTTTTTAATTGAATGGGAGGTAGTGCAGAGACAAGCTGCAGAGGAGCTTCATCTCTTCCTACTTACAAATTAAACTTCTCTATAAAAAATTGCAGGGCAGGATTGGACCTCAGAGAATTTGCACCAAAAAATAAACTGGAAAATCCTGAGCTGGATGTAACCTTACTTCTTTTCAGAACAGTTCAAACAGTTGTGTAGTTGAGGTCTGCTTTCACACACAAAAAACCCCACAAGAATTTCTGTGTTTGCCCTCCTCTTGCGTTTGCAAAGGAAATTTTAATATAACCCCTAAATAAAATCACATGAGAGTGGGAAAACTACCTTACAATGCCCTAATCATTATATGTCAGAAATCTAATAGAATAAATATTTTTAAAGGATATTTACTTCATACATTAAAGGAAGAAAATATAGTGAGGAATGTATAACATATTGATTTAAAAAGTTGACTGGCAATGTTAACCAAATTTCAATTAAATAAGCATTGAAAATACAGCACTCCACATATAAATAAAAAATACTGGAGTCATTAGGTATTAGTCATTGTTTTGTAAGCAGTACTTATCAAAGCTGTTTTACCTCATGTGGTGAGGAATGAAACAGGATTTGATAACTGTATTTATATTCTAAGATAATATTATTAATAATAGATAAGATTGGCACATTACATATCTTCACAAGAAAAGGACAAGGAAAAATATTCAAAAGTTTAAGCAGGGGAAATTCTGCCTGCATAAATGGAAAAAAATTCGTTTTGTTAATGGTCAGGCTCGGGATTAGAGCCCAGAGAAACTGCATTCAAAACTCAACTAGACAAAGCCCTGGGCACTTCCCTAGTAATTTAAAGTTTACCCTGCACAGGGGATTGCACAGGGCGTTAGACTAGATGCTTAAAATATTCTAATCTACCAAAGTATGTCCTAGTGTTAAATATTAATTTTTACATTCTGAAAAATAACCAAGTATTTCTTACATGTACACCCATGCACACAATTTCTCAGTCCTATCCCAGAGACTGACAAATTAAATTTTAAGAGGAAAGAATAACTTTTCTATTTGGAAACATATCCATAGCAGTTTAAAAGCAGAGCAAAGATAACTGTGGCAAAAGCTACACAGGATAAATTAGTTCTGTCTTTACCTAACTATTTGAATTAAATCCAGTGTTTTTCTTCCCAGATTAACAAAAATACAGACCTGAGGAAACATGAAATAGCGCATTATATTTCAATATTTTTCTCTCTGCCTTTTCTAATTCACAATTATTATTATAAAAGTTATAGAAGTAGATGCAAGAACTAGAGGCAAGAAAAATAATTTCTACCAGCTCTGAATATTTTAAAGTAAAGCAAAACTAACCAGGAGGGAATACAAATAAGGCATTTGCAAATAAGTCAGTCAGAGTGTCTTTTAGATCTTTCCACAGAAAGTTTTAAGAATGGGCTCTTCTGAGATAATGTCAGCTGTGCAGAAGCCCTCCTTTCTAGACAACCTTACAAACCATCTAAAACAGTGTAACTAAACTTCTCCTTTCATTGGACATTGACAAATCCTGCTGCCTAGCTGTAAGTTTTCATGGGAATAACAGATACTCTTGACTAAGGATGGGCCATGCTTTAGCCCTTCATGTAAACCACAGTAAACCACGTTGCTTTTGTAGCTACAGGTGTTTAAAAACCATCACAAGCAACACATCTAGTTTAGAAACTGTATGACATGTTAAAAAAATCCTCCCATGGTAAAGAATAGTAGAAGGATCACATTATACAAGGCAGAATGGACCAACACAGGAGAAGGAGGAAAAAAAGAAGTAGCTGCAAATTAAAGCTATGTCACACAGAAAATTAATCTTCCTTTTTCTTATGTGCAGCTTTCATGTTCAAAGCTACAAATGCAAAATAAAAGAATACTAAAGCAAACCATTTCTAGCAAATTAAATAGCCAACATGAAAACAGTCCACAAGTATTTATGAACATTTACATAAATAATACATGAAAATGGAAAAGCATGCAATAAGAATGATTAATAGCATAATCAGTTATTAAAAAAAAAAGTTTTGGTCCTCTCAGTTACTTTCATCATTAAAACAATTGAAATTATATTGCTTTCAAAAAATAATGCAAGAATATAGTTTGAATGAGAATACAGTCTGAATTATCTCTGAATGAGGTATGTGTTTTATTATTTTCAAAATTAAATCATGTACATAGTACAGAAATCACTTGCATTATTATTTTAAAAATGGAAGGTATACTTTTTCAACAAAGAATTGTTCTTACATTCTAGACCTTCCTATATTGCTCAGAATGCATAATCTTGTTAATAGGTCTTGCTACTGTACATCTCTCCATTCAACATTTAAAGTCCCACAATAAAAAAACCAACCCTTTCAGTATTATCCAAATAAGTATTATGCACATGACTGAGTTATTGCAAGACCAGGACAACACAAAAAACTTGAGCAATGAGGTAGAAGATTCCCTTCTGTCAGAGGAATGGAAACAGTACTATGGATTTGAGTTCAGTTCATTAGGTCCCCACCTGACTGTAGCTATTTCCAAAGATGCTTATCAAAATTCTCTGGAATCAGACTAGAGCAACAGGATCCTCCTGAAGATGATTCAGCTTCATTAAAGCACCACAGCCTGGAAGTGCTAACTAATTTGGCTGCACAGCCAGCTTACACAACCAACTTAGACGTAGAAATCTACCTTTCAAGTATCTGAAATCAAATTATATTGTCTTTACTGGCCACAACTGCATAAATGAGCAGTGTACCTGTTTACATCTTATTCTGTAACAGGCAATTAGGTTTTTTACCCATGCATATGTAAGATTGCACAGGAGTAAGGTACTTCCACTCTTCTGTGCTACATGCCATACATTAAGCAAGCATTCCTGAGAGACACTTCTGCTACCAGCTAGATCTATGATTGTTTTATTTTTGATTGAAAATTGGCCATTGGTATTGACACCTGGCACCACATGACTTGTACCTAATAGGTCACAGAGAAAAAGTAAGGAAAGCATTAATATAATGTTTAGCACCTGAATCGCTGGCAGCACTCAATATATCACTCTGTTGAAGTTTTAAGAGCCAGCTAAGTGCAGCTTAAGGCTCTGATCATATAAATTCTTTTGCTCCCATCACACAGAATCTTATCAGTCATTCCATACTGTGCCCCATCTTCCAACCAGACATAAAGGAAAAGCATGAAGAAACCACCAGAAGAAACAAAACCAGTCAATATCAAATGTGTCCAATTCTGCTTTCCTGCTAAACTCCCTTATCCCCCTCCCTAGATTATCTATTTGCTGTTGCATGGGTGAATTGCTCTACAGAGCTGATGAGGACAAAAATTCTTAATATTGGCATTCTGTATGGTTTGTCTCCTACAGTTTGCAAGCAGTTGGAAAGGACTGACCAGAGTGTTTATGCATTACTGGTAAAGTACTTTCATGCCAATGTGTTTTGCATAAAAGGTTTGCATAAACACTTTACTTCTCAAAAGTATGAGAAGGTGAGCTCCTCTCCAGCACGAGCACAGTTGTGTTTGCACACATATTTTCAATTGTGTATTTCACAAGATCATTAGCAGGCACGGAACAGAAACAATTAATGAACTTATTATGAAATTCGGTTTTAGTAACTAAGTTCATGACTCAAAGTTTACTTCTGTTTAGGAACTAGACATATATTATTTCTGTTTGAATTGGATAAAGGCAAGGTTGGACAATCTTTGAGGTCCCTTCCAACCCAAACCATTCTGTGATTCTGTGAAGTGTTTCAACAGCAGAAATATTTCACAGTATTTTCATTTTTTTTCCTTTTAGGAAATAAAAATGCTATAAACATTTGAAATTAATCCCCCTCATTGGATGTTGAATACAGGACATTATCCTGTAAGATGTTTAAATAAAAGTTACTTTTCAGTACGTTTTAGCACAACTGTGCTCGCTTCATGCTTTATTGAACAATAGTTCATATAATAGTGCATGCAACTAAGAGAGGACTTCTTTTTAGTATCCAGTTGATCTAGAGATACTGCAGACGGATTAAGTTGGTTTAGATATATACCAAAAATAATAAAGTAGCTTACATGAATTCATGCTTCAAGCTTCAGACATATCTTCTGGTGTTAATTAGACACAATCAGGTAAATACATCTTTGTAATTACATCTAAAATTAGCTCAGACCTTGCAGGGAGTCTTGTAAACTTGTCACTGTGTCAAGTTGAAAACATTTACAGCATTCAGAATTTCACTCCATCTTCTGTGACTATTTTAGCAATGTAAGATTTGAACACAAGAGCAGAATTAAATCAATCAGAACACCTGCCAAACTTCAGTTCTCAAAATTTTCAGTAATATAAAAAATTGTTTTAAAAATAGTTCAGAATATCAAGCAGACAAGACGTTTGCTCATTCTAATAAATCTGCAATATACCCAATTTTAAGCTAAGAGATACCTACTGGAGACCACTATACTGAAATAATATTACAATTCCATTTATCTGAAATGTTTGGAAGGTACACAAGCATTGTTAGAAACCACAGCAGACTACTCCTGTCAGCTGGCAATGGAGCACAATTTTGATTAGGCCATGTGAAACTCTGTTCAATTCACCCTCAAACTTTTTTTTTTTTAAGTGTCAATGCTAGAGACTGCCAGCACAGTAGGGAAAAGCATTTAAAAGAAGTTCTCTTACTTTCAGCAATAACTGCACAGTTATTCATACACGAGCAGGTAAATAGAGTGTATTTGCAACAGTAGCTTCAACCTTAAGAAACAAATAAAAAGTGTGTGCAGAAAAAAGAACTGCTAATTGATTTTATTATTATTAATATTACAGTATGTTTTTCTTCATGCCTGATACCAAGGTTAACTGTATTATTGAAATGTGTGCAGCATTTTAATAACTGTTTACATCCGTAGGTCCAAGATAGCCAGAACATTCTCCTGGGACAAAATATAAGTGTGACTTTAGTAAGACAACTTTCTCTCCCTGAGTACTCTTTCATTTTCTAATGGAGATGAATAGTGGTGAACAACTGAAATCTTCTTAACAACACTGTAGTATATTAAAGGAGGAAAAAAAAATCGAAATAATCTCATCTCAATTTTAACACTGATTTCCTGAGGAAATTACAAAATTTGTATCTACAATATAAATGAAAAAAAAAAAAAAGAAGAGGGACCAGTTGCATGTACCTGAAAAATGGTTTCATGAAGTGCTCTGTACGTGCAAAGCACAAATGGTCTCTGGCATTAGTGGAATTCAAATGCAGAGATCTCCATTTCTCTTCTCTTTTTCACTGTACCATCTACTTTTGTAGCAGCCCAACCCTGCAGATGGATTTCATACTGGAGGCATGACTGCACATAACTGTCAGAAGTGGACTGTGACGTACATTTTACAGCAGGTAACAGAAAAAGAATCAGATTTCTCCAATAATTAGCCGGAAAGCTGGTAGGTGTCTATATGTGGTTTATTACTTTGCGACTTGGGACATTGCATGTCTAATAAATATACTGAATTAAAAGTTCATCAAAATATTTGTCTGTTTAAAAACAGAAGATGCCAACCTTGGAGGCTTTAGACAGAATTTTTTCTGGCAGCTTTACAGAATCTTGGCACACGTGAATTAAGTCAGACCAGAGGAAAAAAGCAACAGCTGAGCTTTCTGTTTAAGCAGCAGCAAGCTTACTGACCTTGCAAGATGTCAGCAAGTACAGAGATTACTTCATGCACTAGTAGTCCCAGAATTTTGTTTCACTACCTCCTTGCTGAAGTTAACCTCTCCTCTTAATGCTCTCCCAAGATCCCACATGTATGATCTAAGGGGCTGCAGTCACAGACATACCAGGACACAACTATAGCAACAGCCATGTCAAAGATCACGGAAACTACAGTGGTTATTCCCATTACGTTTGTTAGGGTTTAGAGATCCGAGTTCACCATAAGAAATCTGTATCAGGGGATATGGGCTTAGCTTGCACACTTACAGCCTTACCCAACATCCAGCTGTTCTGACAGCAGGCAACAGGAAATGCCCAAGAAAGACTGTAAGAAAACAAAGGTATTTATCCCTCCCCATATAGTCATCTGGTCACGTAAATCACTTGTGGTGCAAGAAATTCATACAGTCACAGAAAGACTCAGGGTGGAAGGGACCTGAAAGATAATCTAGTGAACTTCATTCATAAATTCTGGGGTTTGAGGTAATATCTTTACCATTTATCAGCTCTTGACAACATATCAACAGCTCTTTTTCATCCACAAAGCTTTCTCGTTGCTTTTCTGCATCCATGTAAACACTGGTCTTTACAACACATTGCAGCAGAGTTCCCCAGTTTCACTATATAAGGCACAAAGAAATTTCTCTGCTTTTTTTAATGTATCTCTTTGTAGTTTCATTTTTATAATGAAACTGAAGTTTCTGATGAAACCTGATTTCTTGGAAGCAAAACTAATACTTGAATGACAAACCCTAAAGTAATTATTCCCTCTTCATCTTTTCCATGCATTCTTATCACCTTTCCCTTCTGTTCTCCCTTTTCCAGACAGAAAATCCTTGGCCTTTTGCTCTTCCTCTCATTCCCATGGTACTTAAATGGTCTTTGTATCCCAGACACATGGAGTGAGGAGGTCCTATTCGTATTGCAGCACAGGATCCTTAGTTAAGATGGTACACTCAGAGGAAATCAGGCACAATTTCACTAGTACCCCATGTCTTTTTGTTGGAAGTATCCCTAGGGTGTAACTATTGATGGTTTGCTCAAATAAAAATTTCTGATTAAGCAAACACTGGGTCTGCAGCACCTTCAGGGCTGGATAGTATCTTTACCTACTGTGCAGGGTAAACTGTAACTTTTTAGCACAGACAGAACAAACATTTATGAATGGTAGGTGACCATCCAAAAACAACGCTGCTTGTTTTCATGATTGTTCGTTTCATGGAGTTATCATCCTGAGACCAGTGGTGAAGGAAAACGCTTGGGATGATGTTTGTTGCTAAGTACAATAGGCAGTCTTCATTTTCCCTCTTCCCTGTGCTCCATCCTTTTGCAAATCAGTGCACAGTTCACTCCACTCAGAGGAGCAGACACAGAGGGATCCACTCCTCTGTACTCATCAGGACCCATACCCTGGGTCACTTACAGCAGTCGTTCATAAGCAGTTACCATGGCAAGGGAGAGAGGAAGGAGTCTGACTGCTAATGGAAAGGATCATTTCCTCTAACAACTCAGCTTTTGACAGCTTAAGTGTGTTTTCTTATCACTAGCAATTTTCTATGAAATCCACAACTCACGGTGCATATTCTCTACTGACTACTACTACTGACTAGATTGAAAAGCTACAGACAGAACATAACCACCACATTCAGGCGCATCTCTTGGTTGTCTGACTGGAGTGGACTGTCCTTGAAAAATCAATTGGGTCTTTAGGGATTTTATTGCTATGTCCCCATGGATCTTTAATGGACACTTGAGATATCTTTAGGGATTTGGACTCCATTAGGGGAACATTTCTCCCCCCCTTTCCCCTACCCCCAATCTTTGTTTGAAACACCTGACTGTAGAAACTTATTTTTGCAGTGTTTCAAAGGAATGGAATGTCACAAACTCTGCTCCAGTACACAGCAATAAGGAGATGGGACTGCGGAATGCCAGATCAGAATACTGATCCCTCTAAGCCTCTGCTCTTTCTCTAACATCAGATTTTTGTTTGTCTATGTGAAAACTTCCCTACCTGGATAGAAATGGGTTTTTTATCCACTAACTGGAAAGCGAGGTATACCCTAATCAAATGCTGCCTAAAGTGAACAAAAATTTTCACCCTCAACTCTTTCAGCCCTCTCACTACTGGACTGATTTTTAAATACATATTGTTTTATGTTTGACACTAGTATTTATTAAATTTCTGTACACATAATTCATTCTAGATTTTACTTAAATTTAATTGCAGAGTGTCATATAAAAGGAGAATACCTATTTCTTTCCTGATGATTCTGGAAGTAATCCTACGACTAAGCTATTAAAAATTAGTGAATCTCCTATTCAGATAGAAGAATTTTTGTAATAGAAAACAGTAAAATTTATCTCTTAAACCGTACTGAGGCAATCACTGTTTCAGCAAAATATTTCCTTTCAGGATATTCAGTCTGATTATCAATGAAAATATATAGTAGATCACAGCCCTTTTAATCCACCCCAACAAAGCCTTTTCATTCTTTCAAATTCAGAAAGAAACAGAAGCTTTGCAAACTCACAATAGTTTAAGAAATTTCAGAAAACACACATAAAAGGACATAAAATTTTAGCATAGAATTTACAGATTGGGTGTTCCACTTCTATCAGATGAGTCACCGCTACGTGTTCAGTTCAACTCACTTTAGATCAGTTAACTTCTGCAAATGAAGATCATATTATACTAAGAAACCAGGAAGACAGGTTGCTGGTAAGATCATATACAATAATATTTCACGTTATTTCAGGAAGGACCACCAGAGTTAACCTGAAGTTTACCAGCTTTATTTTTTGTTTTGAAATTCTTGGGGATGTAACGCCACAAGCTTTTCTCACTGTAGCAATATAGATGGAATTGATGAAAAATAAGCTTATGAACTGCAACAAAGTAAGTACTGTATATGCAATAATTCTGTCAGAGATCAAAGGACACTTGTGCTGTACCACAGGATGAAAAAGAAATTAGTTTTTCTAGGAAATTGTCTGTATCAGATACTTTTAAATTCATCCAGAAAAGCAGAATGTTATTTGCATGACAAGAATTCACATCTATGCTGTTTTATTCAAAATAAAGCATACTATTCCTCAAGCAATATTAAGGGTCTATAAACCAGAAACTTTTTCTCTAAGTTTAGTAATTCACAGAATCACAAGGTTGGAAGAGACCTCCAAGATCATTGAGTCCAACCCATGCCCTAACACCTCAACTAAACCAAGCGCCACATCCAGTCTTTTCCTCACACATCTAGGGATGGTGACTCCACCACCTCCCCAGGCAGATCATTCCAATACTTTATTGCTCTTTCTGTGAAAAACTTTTTCCTAATATCCAACCTATATTTCCCTTGGCACAGCTTGAGACTGTGACCTCTGGTTCTGTCAGTTGCTGCCTGGAGAAAGAGACCAACCCCACCTGGCTACACCCACCTTTCAGGGAGTTGTAGAGAGTGATGAGGTCACCTCTGAGTTTCCTTTTCTCCAGGCTGAACAACCACAGCTCCCTCAGCCATTCCTCATAGGACTTGTGTTCCAAGCCCCTCACCAGCCTTGCTGCTTCCTTTGGACACGCTCAAACATCTCAACATCCTTCCTAAACTGAGGGGCCCAGAACTGGACACAGCACTCGAGGTGCAGCTTCACCAGTGCCCAGTACAGGGGAACAATGACCTCCCTGCTCCTGCTGGCCACACTATTCCTGATCCAGGCCAGGATGCCCTTGCCCACCCATCCAACCATTCTAGGTCTCTCCTCCCTTCCCAAAGATCAATACATGCTCCCAGATTAGTGTCATCTGCAAACTTACTGATGGTGGACTCAATACCCTCATCCATATCATCAATAAAAATATTGAGCAGGACTGGCCCCAGCACAGAACCCTGAGGGACACCTCTGGTGATGATCCCCAGCTGGATACAGCACCATTCACCACTCTCTGGGCTTGGCTATCCAGCCATCTCTTAACCTAGCCAAGAGTGTTCCTGTCCAAGCTTTGGGCTCCAGCTTTTCCAGGAGTGTGCTGTGGCAGACAGTGTCAAAGGCCTTGCTGAAGTCCAGGTACACAACATCCACAGCCTTTCCCACATCCACCAGGCAATCACCTGATCATAAAAGGAGATCAATTGGTCAAACACAACCTACCTGTCCTAAACTCATGGTGGCTGGGTCTGATACCCTGGCCATCCTCTAAGTGCTGTGTGATGACACTCTATATAAACTGCTCCATAACCTTACCTGGTACTGAGGTCAGGCTAACTGGCCTGTAATTACCAGGATCCTCCTTCCCACCCTTTTTGTGAATGGGTGTCACACTGGCCACCTTCCAGTCACCTGGAACCTCACCAGTGAGCCAGGACTGCTGGTAAATGATGGAGAGAGGCTTTGCAAGCTCATCTGCCAGCTTCCTCATCAGCCAGGGATGGATCCCATCTGGTCCCATAGATTTATGAATATCCAAGCATCTCAGCAGTTCTCTGACTGCCTCCTCCTGGATAACAGGAGGACCATTCTGCTCCCTGACACCATTTACCAGCCCAGCAGGACAGCTGTCCTGAGGACAAGCCATCTTCCCACTTAAGACTGAGGCAAAGAAGGCGTTAAGCACTTTCACCTTCACCTCATCTGCAGTTCCTAGAGTTAGTTCCAGTATATCACTTTATGTCAATTTTTAGGAGATCAAGAACATAGGAAAACAGAAACTTCCCAAGGAAGGGATGTTCGACAGAATAATACATTTTTTCCCAATTGTTGACAAAAAAAGTGCGTATTGAAGTAAGGCTATTTTTTGTTATTTATCATCTCATTCTTCCCAGAAAATGTATTCCTTTTAAATGAGACCATTTAGTGAAAAACTGGTGTGTCATTGTTTTATGGACCACATGGACTCAGTAATCACTTCTAAAGGTAAAGAGGGAGATTTGTAATGGTGAGAATTACTTACTGCATTTAGATAAAGTATAACTTTAGGTTTAAGAAGATTTAGTGAGACAATGGAACCAACCATAAATGACAGACAAAAGGTCTGTCTGGGTCAGTATACTGTACTCAGTAACACCAGTAGAGGATTTCTAAGGAAAAGTAGAAAGAAAACGAGAAATAGATTTTCCAAGAATTGACACCTAGCTTTTAGCTTTTTATTCTAAAATTTCCCGACCATAGTTAACATCTTTCTTTTAATAACCTAGATAATTTTTTCTTCTATTAATGTATCTAATCAGTTCTGAGCACCAGAAAACTTCTAGCATTTGCAATAGCCTGTGGCAAAGAATCACACAGCTTAACTCTACATATGGGGTTTTTTCTTTGTTTATTTTCAACCTGCCATAAGCAATTTCAATACATGTACATCACTATTAGAGCAGCTATGGAGAACAGTCCAGACAGCTTTTTTTTTTTTTTTTTTTTGCCAGAATTCTTAAAATTCACTCCTATTTCATGCACTCTTGGATTTACCAGCACAGAATGGAGTGGCATAGGATGGTTTTCAGTCTTTAAAATGCCTATGTTTTGTTATTTCTCTGATAATAAATTTTTCTGAGTTGTCACATCAGTACCATAGAAAGATTTCCCTACCTTAGATGCTGTTGGATGGCAAGTCAGTTTTGAGTGGGTTATCTTTGCAGCATCACTTTAAGCCATCATTTTTTCCCACTACATTTCTGTCACCTGAGATCTCATCTGTTAAACTACTTTTCATGCGAGTCTCTTCCCATTCACGCACATGAGTTTTTACAAGGCATTGCTGAGATCCTCCTCAGCTATATAAATTACCTCCTCTTTTGTTTTTGCCAACATCCACCTTTTTATTTTCTTATATTATAAATTTGTATTTTCCTAAAATTAACATTTTATTATCTGCTTCAAATACTGTAAGCACCTTTTTCATCATTTCAGTACTACCTTCAGATTTCACTAAACTATTATCAATACCCTCTCTGAGTGTTTACATAAGGAGACACTTAATAAACCTGTTCCTAATACTAATTTCCAGACAGACTGATATTACTTGTTGTCTGTACATTAACTGTTCTGGCTAGCTTATTACTGTAGCCCTATTCAAGCTAGTTCACACTCAGTTTCAGCTAATTTTATAGGAATTTCAATAAAATACCAAGCAGCAATTTATATTTTTTTTTATCCCTACCTTCCCTCCAGCTTTTATATCTTTATCAAGAAGTAATAGAATTTCTATTGGCAAGGTACAATCCTATTTATGAGAAGATGCAAAACAATGGTTCTTTTCTAGTTTACAGAAGAACAGTTAGACACATCCTGTTATTTTTCACATGCTGAAACACACTGAACATCAGTACCACAGAAAATTTATTGGAGGGTAAGGTATCATTCCGGTCTAGATCTTGAAATGTCTTGCCTGAGCCTAAATGTTAGACCAACTAAACCTAAATCAGCCTTAAAGCTGATTTAGTTTAATTAATATATACTATTGACTAACAGCCTTAAGCATCAATTGCAAATGAATTGCAATTTCACATTTATCTCCAAACAAATAAACTGACACAGAACAGAATTGAGCCATAGTAGGTGACCCATGTGGGTTTGAACCCATTTCATGACAATACTTTAAAATTCTGTTGTAATTACATTATCAGCTACTCTTTCCCCTTTCTCATCTCTATTGTACATAGATATCTGCCCTTCCCTTCCTCTCCTAGATCAACCGTTTGATTCACTCTTGGATCAGAGACACCAGCTGCCTGATGTCCATTCATCTGAGTTCTCTTCTTTCCTGGCAGATTGATTCAGTCAACCTGTTTAGTGGAAGGGAACCCACTGCCTCTCATAAATCAACTAATTTTCTTGTCAGTTTTCATCCCATATACCAGATTCCACTGTCTTCCAATACCTGGTTTCCTCATTTGTATGTAGTCATATAAAACCCCTTTCTACCTTCAGAGTGAATGTTCACACAAAGGAGAATTATCTACAGGGTATTTTGTGTAAAAAGGTTCCACTCACTGTTGATAGCTCAGAAGTCCTCAGATCCCTTGAGACATCAGACTGATGATTCAGTGTATGAGAAAAAAAATCATGGAGATTTGAGTCATCATGGCAACAGGGTGAGATGGTGATTGCAGACTGCTTCAGTTAGGCTTCAACCCTTATCTCTAACCCAATACTCTACACTAATCCTTCAATCCAATTATTTTCACTAATCCCTGAAGCAAGCCCCCTGCATCTTGAAACTCCTAAACTGTATTCCTGTGCACTAACCTCCTAGCTCTGATCCAATTCTGTAGCTCTAACTCCAGCCTGTTTGGCCATTGGGAGGCAGAAGAAGTGCAGGGATTTTGAGGTCATGGGGAAATTCCTGCTGCCCAATTAATTTTTACACAAAACAGCCTTATTCTCTTTGAATATGTGAACAACTGTAATGTAGGTTCACTTTTCTTACATTGCAGAAAAAGTGGGATCCCAGGACTTAATTTCTCAAACTGAAGTGAATGTTTCCAGATCCCTTAGCTTTCATTCTGTCATATGGGACTATACTATCTCTACTTATTCAGTGCTGATGGAAAAGAAGACATGACTGAGTTCAGTGTTACAGAAAAAGCAGTATGTTTGGGAAACAGCTGTTAATCCCACTATAATATACTCAGCTTGCAGTCAGTGATTAACACATATATGGATGAAATTATTTCTAATTTATACATTAAATTCATACAGCTTCTTTTTATAATATTTTTACACCTATATATGGTCTGACGTGTGCTGTGAAATTATTAAAAAGAATTAGTTGTTCTTTCCAAACCCCTCCATCTACTTCAATTCCAAAAAATATTCTTTCCCCTTCTAAGGGATTTGAACATCAAAGCATAATTTCAAAATATAAATAAGTTAATGGACAATGGTCTTAACATAGTGAGCTACCTAAGTCAAGAAATAGCCCAGTCATGGGAGATCTGCCAAGAGAGTAGGTCAAGAGTCCTCACAGAAAACTGATATTCTTGTTATTTAAAGTAATAAGCAAACCTTTGAAAAAAATTTTTAATCCACTGGATAATTAATCCAAGCAGCATTTCTAATACTGCTCTTGTAACTCTCAGTGTGTGTGCTTTCAGTGGCTACAACTTCAAAAGACAAGAAAAATCTGAAGGGGCATCTGGGAGACATGCAGATATGGTGCTTAGGGACATGGTTTAGTGGTGGAACTGGAAGGTCTGGTTAAAGAGATAGATACAATGATCTTAGAGGTCTTTTCCAAGCTAAACAATTCTATGTCCTCACTAGCAAAGTATTTTCAAAGAACTTTCATATTGCTTTTGAGAGCTGCAGAGCTCACAGGGGAAATTTTCAAATGTTCTGCAAAAGATGGCTTTGGAAAATATGTCATTTTGCCTAAGCTGGCTAGTACATGATAAGCATTAACAGCAATGAAACTGACTGAAAAGCATAAATTCTGTTACAGAATTAGAAATTAGAAACATTGTTTATCATACACTAGTTCTCAGGATAATATTTTGGGTTGTAGATCCAAGCAGAAAAGGTTATTTCTTTGATGTTATATAATAGTTGTATAATTCCTACAGAGACACAATTCCACACACTCCCTACTTACAGCTCTTAGAATTACTTTTATGCCCTCCCTGCTTTTATTAACAACATTCTAGACCTATTTGTATTTCTAATCATAAACCACATTTGCATTTGATGTAGCTGCTTTTGTTGGCCCTTGTAATAGTGTGATGGAAATGCACATGAAATCTTTAAAATCACACTGGCAGTAATTTTGGATTAGTTACAATAGGACTCTCCTAGTCTTCCCAACTGGAGGAGATTAAATAATCACCTTATCTTTACTAGTATAAAAAACACTACAAATGCAGTACCTTTTGTTACTGAAACTACTTCTAAGTCTAGTCAATTCAATATCAAAGCATTGTAGAAATTAACAGACACACTCATTTTAAAAAGCTCACCATCTGTTGCCTTTGACCCTTCAAAAATGAGTAAATAAAACTGAGACACAGATGCAGACATAAATTAAGAGACCAATCAAACTTGTAAAGCACCCAAAAGGTGAGAAAGAATAAACTGAATTCAGATGCCCTCTGAATGGAAAATAAAAATGTTCCCATTCAGGGAATATCTACATTCAGTATTTTTTAAGAATAAAAATCATAACTAATCATCATAAATACAGTAACAAGATATTATAAAGAAAACTGAACAGAAAGGTCTCAGCACCAGAAAGGAAACACTTCTGGTGCAATTTTTGCAGAAAAATCTGTAGAATAAGAAAGGAGTCAGTTGATAAATTGTACTTAAATTTCATTTAGTTTTTCCTTTAAGAGACAAAAATGCAAGCACTGTGTAGCCATTAGACAAAACCAGCTTGTGCATATGAGCATTTAGTTAATGCAGAGTATAACTTTTGTCTGCAGCAAGCCTGGCAGTACACTGCACATCACACTCTATTCTAGGAACTGTTACAATAGAGGCTCCATGCTCTCCCTTGAAAGAAAACCAAGATGCACAAAGAGATGGTGCTCATGTATCTTCCAACAGAATACATCAGGAATAGTGGTTGGTTGGGTTTTTTTGGGGCGGGGGGGGTGGTTTGGTTGGGGTTTTTTATGTTCTTTTTTTTTTTTTTTTGTGGTTTTTGGTTTTGTTTGTTTGTTTGTTGGTTTTCTTTTTTGTAGTCTAGTCTTGATACTGAACATAAGCAAAGAAAAGTGTCAAAGAGAAGTAACTGCAACTGGTGAAGTATTCAGTACGACGATGGGCTCCCAGCTCTGCCCAATCAACAAATTTGGGGCCACTCTATTCTTACATACTTTCTTAATGTGGACTGTTTATACTCTTTCCTCTCTTTCTGAACACCAAGCTGTTCAGCTGATGCCCATTTACATCCCTGTCAGCCTTTACATTGCTCACCCTTTTCCATTGCAGTCATTACTACTTCATACCTCCAGAGCAGAACTAAGGACCTATCATGGCTTCCACTGACAAAACTCATCCTGATCTTTGCCAGAATAAGAGCTGGATGCAAATTAACAGACAGTTATTCTGCTGTATTTCATTCCAAAGTAACTACATGAAAAATGGTACTGAACAGAAAAGAAACTAGGTCTTATAATAACAGTGTACTCTCAAGAGCTTAGTAGGGCACTCAGGAATCAGAAGACCACTGATTGCAGCTATTTTTCTTTTCACTTATCCCTCACAACCATCTTCCATCCATCCTTATAGCTGTTCCAAGGCTGTGGTGTAGAGTGTGGATTGGTGCCAAGGGTTAAGCAGAATGCATAAGGTAGCATGTCTGAATTATCTCCAGGCTGTGATTCTTTACCTCCTTAGCAGCAGTGACAGCTGTCTTGTGCTCTGCTTCAAGTTTCCCTGTTTCAAGTTCTTATTTACCAGGAACTTCTCAATCAACTCAAAGAAAGCTGTGAAAAATTTGTCATTTCAGCCATAAATGCAACACACTCTATTGTTTCCATTGGCCAAAAATGATAGGGATGAAAATTAATTTAAATTCTGTTTATTTCCTAAATTATAAAAAAGATATTTTATTATCAGTTCCATTTCCATTCCAAGTTTCCAAATCCTGCCTCAGTATTTGTTGTTAATTGTGTTTCTCTAAACATGTTTTACAAAAATTTCTGCAAGTAATCGTGTAAGCTATGTTTACACAGATCCTCACCCAACAAACTAAACACAAGTGATCATCTTTGGTGTTGAAATAAGGGCCAATTCTAACAATGTATTTGATAACTTATAACCATAACATGGCAGAAACAAGATGAACAGCTACCATAATTTCATCCCCTTGAAGAAAAAGAGCTTCATAAATAATTCTTAAGCCCTATCTTCAAACCAGGAAATTTTATTAATAATTTATTCAGCTATGTATGGTTGCCATCATTGGCAGTTCAGCATGACTTCATTTGCATTAGTTACCAAATATTAAATATAATTTTTTCTGTCCAATAGTTTAACTCATTGCTTTTCTGCACTGCCCTCTATTCCTCCCTAATTATGTGTCTGTGGAGACAGAAACACATGTCCCATTTGGTCATGTGATATTCTATATTTGGTCTTTAATGTGTGGCTTCAAATGCAAGACACAAGCTCTTTTCTTTAAATAACAATGGATCTACTGAAATTTTTTATCTCAAACATGGAAGGGAACAAAACCACCGCCCAAGCAATCAATGACTTCTAAAAGTCTAAGGTCATGTTATCTTGACTGGACACATATATGGATAGCTGCTTTTCCAGAAAGTATACTTCTTTCCAAAAATGTTGAAAGATTCTGTATTCTAAAAAATTCTAAGAATTCTTTAAATATACAGTGAATTGCAAATATTTTTAGTCTATAAGAAATTATTATAACTTTTAAAAATTAACACTTAAAAAGAAAAGGTTTACTTTAATTTTCTGTGGATTAAATTAAGAAAATGTAAAGCTCTACATATTCAGTGTCAAGCTTTTTATGGTCCAGAAATTAAGGGGGTTTAGTATTCTTCCATGATCTTTGTTTAGAGCAAACAGAAGTAAAAACTAGGCTTCACAATAAACAGAGATAGAAGTGGATTCAGATACTGTATGGATCTCATAATTGGAATTTTATGCCTTTCATGTCATGTACAGAGATGTGGAGAGAGGCCTGAGGAGAGATAAATCAATTGTACAATAGAAGTTAAAATAAAATTTCCATCACCATTGCCACCAACCTAGGTCTGAGTTTTCCAAGCTAATGTTTCTGTCTGGTCTTCCCATTGTATTCTAACATGGGGCTGTTCCAGGCAACAATGGTACAAGAAAGGTGAGCAAGGGACAGACTTCAACACTCTGCATGATAAAACATGTCAGATAAGTAACATCAGACAAGCAAGGCAAATGTTCCCATGTGCACACAAAGATTCTTTGCTCAGCCCACAGCTCTCTGCGCCACACACTCTCCTGTTCAGTGTCACAAGTTTCACAGAAAGACTGAGTACTCACTGATATTATTGTACTTGAGTGAAAGAGGCAGCTGACTATTCTCAATACTTTTGTACGGTAACAGCATGAGGGCAAAAGATACCTCATGCTCCTGAAGCCCAAGTCTAGGTCACAACCATTTTGTGTAGTTTTGACATAAAGCTGAATTAAAGCTATGAAAGTTTCCTGTATATGAATGCTAAAAATGCTGGAACTAAGAGACATCTGATTGATGGCATATCTATACAGGAAACGTGATGTCTGCTAAGAAAATTACAGAGGAAGAAGGAAATTACATAGCACAGTGATGTCTAGCAGACCTCAATAAAAAGTTGCTGCACATAACAGACTAGTAAAGTCAGAGAGACACTCTGCTAGCTTTGGTAGAACAAACACAAGGGATGGCAGTGCAGCCAGAAAGCAACTTTAAAAAGCCTCTTTAAAGCAGTGACTTTTTATCAAACATTAAATGTGGCGTGATAAAAATCCTGAAACGAAGTGACTAAAATGAAATGGATTGGGATGAAATGAGGAGCAGCGAATCGGACCGAACCTTGCCAAATTGATCCTCATTGAAGTCACAAGATGTCACTTCCTTTCATGAAATGAAGGCTTTCCTTTCATGAAAGGAAATGAAATCTTTAAATCAGAGAATAAAATCTAAGAAACACTCTGGAAAGCAGATATGATGAAATAAAATGCAATTTCTTAAAAAATAAAATTTTGCAAAGGAGTGATTACAACCAAATGATTGCGAGACCCACACTTGCCAAATTATACTCATTGAAATCTTGACATTGGGGAACGAAGTCAAACAAAAAGACAGGAGAGGAAATTGATAAAAGGAAATGCTGGGGAAAAAATTCTGCACCAAAGTGAAAACAATAAAATGGGAAAGGGTGACATGAAGCACAGGGAAGTGAACCAAACCTTGCTGAATTGATCCTCATTTAAATGGCTAGATTTCATTTCCTTTCATGAAATGAAGAATTTCCTTTCATGAAAGGAAATGAAATCTTGAAATCAGGGAACCAAGTCAAATGAAAAGACAGAAGAAGAAATTGATGAAAGGAAATTGTAAAAAACAAAACAAAACAAGAAAAAACCTACACAAGTAATGTCAACTGCGTTTACACTATCAATAGCTACTCCAGGCAGTGTGAATAAAATGGACAATTTAGAACTTAGTACTTTTCTTTGTTAATGTCCATTTCCTTAAATATTTCTTCAGTGATCCATTTTCTCTTACTCACTTCCATCATGCATTAAAATTTTCTAAAATCGTGATGGTTCTGTGTTACAGTCTGTTCTGTACTATTACAACAGCTGGCAGAAGAGAAAGCTCTGTTAACAAGAAACAAAGCTCTGTTAGAGCAAGTTTCCATAGCAGTATTTCTCACAACAGGAACTGCTGAGAAATGGGCTGATGCAGCCTCCATATGCTACCCTTTAAGCAGAACTGGAAATTGAGATAGTAAGAAATTGTAACCAAAAGTCCCAAATTGCAAGGATTTCTATTCAGCTTCTGTCATGAAGCAATGGCTGTCAAAACTATTATTTCAGTACTCTGAAACAACAAAGCAAACTGGTTGATGAATTTACTTTTGAGCAGATTTTGTCACCCCCAAGCTCTTCCTCTGTACTAGAAAGTGTAGTAAAAACTAGATAGTCTAGTAAAAACAGCCTTTCAGCTGTGTTGGGGGTTGGATTGTTCCCCTTTTCTTTCTGTGGAATTCCTCCCATTGTTATGCTAAGTAGTTGTGGCTACACTTTGAAACGACAGATAATGTTCTCTCGTAGGGGGGTGGGTGGAGGGGGAGGGGGGGGAACCGGAAAAGGAGAGGTGGACGGGGGTCTGGAGCGGGGGACTCTCTCTCGCTTGGCTCGTGGAGTGGGAAGACAGCCCGGGCTCCGATCTGTCATCTCCCCTGCCATCCCAGCACTGAGATCCACGCTCCCTGCCGTTGGACATCGCTCTGCTGCTCTCCCATCTCACCCTACTATCTCCGGACACTCTGCGGAGCACCACGACCGACACCGTGAGGGGGAGTCACTTTCCCATCCTCTCTCACCCCTGGGCCGCCGCCATCACTCCAGCCCTCTTCAACTGCGCGGGACCCGCCCTGCCCCCACAGCACCGGTAACTGAGCAGAGGGAGACGGCCTGTGGCCAGAAGGGACTGGAGCGGAGCTATACTGTTCTGTTCTGTTGCCAATTTTATAGCTGTCGTTGTTTTCTGCCTTGTTAGATACCAGTAAAGAACTGTTATTCACATCCCCATATCTCCTGCCTGAAGGCGTCTGATTTGGACCTAAAATAATTAAAAGGGAGGGGGGTTGCACTCTGCATCGCAGCAAAGGGGCTCTTGCCTTTCCTTAGACCATACCTGTCTTTCAAACCAAGACAAGCTGTTTTGCCAAGATGACAATATTATTTTTACCATTTGAACGATTAACACTTACAAGAACTGCTATTACACATAAAGAAAAAATTTGCAGGATTTCTGTCAGAGTCTATATATAATAAAAATATTGGGAAAAAGAATTTATTTTCCTTCCTATATGACATGAAAAAGTCAACTATTTGGGCCTCTTCATTAGCCTAAAGGAAATGCATCCTATCAAGCCCAGTGTGAGATGAATTGGGTCCACATCTGAGACAAGTCATTGCTTTTGTTAATACAATGATTCATATGTTATAATAACAGTGAGCACTTGCACACTGTTTATATTCATATTTTCTGAAAAGTTTTATAAACATTAGTCATTTACGTTACAAAACAAGCATCCAAAGGAAGTGATTATTAGATAAATGCCTGGAGAACACAATCTAGAGGCATTTTCTTTAACCTTTTCTCATGCTTTGACTTTCACATACTTCTAACATAAATCTCTGCTGGAAAATCATTCAGAAAATTACTGTGAATTACTGTTTACAAGTTTATTTTTCTACTTCAGCTGCAGAAGTGAACCATTTATAAGACAGTCTGCCTTACCCCTTTTCAAAAAACCTTTGTATGAACTAGAGTCGTTGGATTTAAACAGCATCAAAGGACAAGCAACAGGAGATTTTGTGAAAGGTGGCTGTTCTTCATTCAGAATGCTGTTGCTGTCCTAGATGGCCTGTACATCTCCAAGCACAGCCAATGAGACACCATGATAAACTTTATTAACAACAAAACAGGATGAATATTTTGAAAATAGCTGCCTGAGAGCAGTGAGAAACACCCATTGCTCTCAGGCAGCTATTTTCAAAATATTCATAATTAGAGAAAAAAAATATTGCCACCTTTTACAAAAGAGAATAAGTAGCTTGACTAACATTTAATAAAATTTTGACTATTATTAATATGAGCTTGGTGGTGGAAAGTCCTTCTTTGAAATTAATTCTGCTACTTTTCTAGAGGCTTGCTTTAGTGGACAGCAGTTACACAGTGAGCTCTGTCCTTTGTGCTTCTATATATCTATCAGCTGCTTCTTCCTCAAACCTAGCCCCTTTACATTTCCTCAGGTCTCCTTCTCTCTAATTAGCACAAATCTTACAGGTGTCTGGAAAAAGCTGGAAGTGTTGCCTTCAGCAAGGAAGTGCCACACACAAGTCACTATAAGAGCAACGAGGATTTCCCAGACTGCATGATTTATTCATGGATGTCCATATCAGAAGCTTTGAAAGGAATGACTAGGGTGTGTTTTCCAAAGGTGTAAAAACAGACTAACAAAACCAGAACATTTCATCACCAAAAATGCAGTACTCTCTTCTATGAAGACCCTGTACCTTAATTTAGATGCTTTTGAGATTATCTGAATAACTGCTAAGGATTTTGTTAATTCCAGACTCTTATGCAAACAAAAGCTCCTGAGCAGTTCCTTGCAGTTTTGCTGACTTCCACTAGACTAGCTGGGCTGATAAAAGGCTCACTTCAGCTGCTCTAAATCAAAATTCAGACCCAAATGCCAGAAAGGAATGCCCTTACTGAACTGCAAATACTGTCACTCTCCTGAAAATATCACTAACTCTTATTAAGGTTTGAAAATACATAATATCCTTTCTTCAGTGTTTTCCATCGACTCCCCCAACATCTCTTGCAAATGTCAGCATTCTTCTTCAATGACAGTACATATTTTTTATAGTTTTTGATGTCTTATTGCTGTATTACTTAATTGATTGTTTTTGTAAAAAGAAACTGTACTGACCTTTAAGAATTAGGTATGACAGACATAAATGTAAACAGCCTCTTGCCCTTCTGAAGCAAATGCTATTTTTCCCTTTTTCATTTAGGCTCTCTTCAGTTTTCTTTTGTCAGTGTAATTCTTAGATTCTTATCCCAAGAGAGTAATAGTTATGCACTCAAGGTGTTTCTGGCACAGACTTTGTTTTTCAGATACAAGACAGATTAAAAGATTAAATCAGTCAACCAGCCTGATTATCATAGAATCATAAAGTTGGAAAATACCTCTTATATCAAGTTCAATCGTTAAGCCAACACCCCGAAGTCACCACTAAGCCATGTCCCCAAGTGCCACATCTACCCATCTGCAAATACCTCCAGAGTTAGCAGCCAGTGATTCCAGCACTTCCCTGGGAAGCCTGTTCCAATGCTTGAAGAAATTTTTTTAATATCAAACCTAAACCTCCCCTTGTTTAAGTTGAGGCCATGCCCTCTTGTCAAATCACCTGCTACTTGGGAGAAGATAATGATCCCCACCTATCTACAGCCTCTTTCAGGCAGTTGTAGAGTGATAAGGTTTCTCCTGAGCCTTCTTTACTCCAGGCTAAAACCCCCAGCTCCCTCAGCTGCTCCTCACAGGACTTGTGCTCCAGACCTTCCCCAGCTCCATTGCCCTTCTCTGGACATGCTCCAGCCCCTCAATGTCCTTCTTGTAGTGAGGGGCCCACAGCTGAACACAGAATTCGCAATGTAGCCTCCTCATCCTTCTGGCCACAGACACAGGCCAGGATGCCATTGGCCTTCTTGACCCCCTGGGCACAGCTGACTCATGTTCAGCCACTTCTGACCAGCACCCCCAGGTCCTTTTCCATGGACAGCTTCCCAGTCACTCTGTCCCCCTCTGTGGCACAGCCTGGGGTTGCTGTGACCCAAGGGCAGGACTCAGCACTTGGCCTTGTTAAACCTCATAAAACTGGCCCTGGCTTATTGATCCAGCCTGTCCAGATCTCTGCAGAGCCTTCCTCCCTCCAGCACATTGACATTCCTACCCGACTTCGTATTGTCTACAAACTTGGTTGGGGTGCACTCAATCCCCTCATCCAGTTTTTCAACTAAGATATTAAACAAGACTGGCCCAAATACTGATCCCTGGTAGGAAACACCACTTGTGACCTTCTATGTCATAATTAACGAGAGACTAACTGTATATTCTGTGCCTTTTATTTCTAAGTTAATTTTGCCAAATAAAGAGTACATTCATCAAGTACTAATCCATAGTCCTACCAGTTTGGAGACTTATTATTTAAAGCTGTTGCTTGCTTTTCATCTGCAATACATGTTCCTTATAGAGGAATTACACATTTTACACATGATGATCATCCTCCAGAAACTTTAAACTACCAACAAAAGGCTGAGTTGGGGTTGTTCAGCCTGGAGAAGGCTCCAGGAATACCTTATAGCAGCTTTCAAGTACTTAAAAGGGGCTTACAGGAAAGCTTAAGAGAGACTTTTTTATAGGGTAAGAGAGAATGCCTTCAAACTAAGAGGGTAGGTTTAGATTGGATATTAGAAAGAAACCTTCTAATGTGAGGGTGATGAAGACCTGGAAGAGGTTGCCCAAAAAAACTGCAGATACCCCAGCCTGGCAGTGTTCAAGGCCAGACTGGATGGGGTTTTCAGCAACCTGGTCAAGTAGGAGGTGTCCCTGCCCATGGTGGGAGGTTGGTACTAGATGACCTTTATGACCCCTTCCAATCCAAGCCATTCTATGATTATTCAGTAGTCTTCTTCTACATTTTGTGCTTCCTATAATTCTGAAAAGCACTGCTAAATCACTAGCTAAAGCCTACTAAGAATTTAATTTAAAAATTCATTCCAACTAGAAAAATCTTATAGGATTTAGAAAAAATCATCTTATTTTTATACATTGTAAAAAGCCAGCAGCCTGTAATATGGAGTGATATTTTTCTACAGATTTTGACAGTCTATGGATGTTCTTTTTTTTTTTTTTTAAGTCCTACAGGAATCCTATATTTTCTCTTAACAATCCAAGAAAATACAAACAGGTGAAGTCATGTTACTGCCTCAGTTATAAATGGCCAGCTCATCATACAACAAAAACCTGCCCTTTCCTATCTTATTAGCTGATACACAGATAATTCTAGAGGAAATCAATTGACAGGCACCCCAGCCTTCTTCTACCTGGACAATTCCTGTGTCTCACTTTTCCTAATCTGTGACTTCTCCCAAGGGACGGCTGCTTCAAAGATTTCTACAGCCAGACTACTATCCTCTCTCTCTTTCTCTGTCCACCCATTCTTTGCAATTCCCTAACACAAGAACAGTCATACCAAGAATCCAGAAGTTAGGATTCTGCCTTTGGAAGGCAAAAGTGGTCCAGTGAAAATCCTTCTCATTTGTCTTCTGGTTGCTCAGGATATGCTTGCAGTTATTCAAATTGCCTTCTGCAAGACTTTTTAAAATATTGTTTTAATGAAAGAAATTTAAAATCCTGCAAATAACACAGCATGTATAGAAAGAGACTTTACTACCAAAAGAGTCAGTAACTTGCACAGAAAAAAGAACTTTTCCCTGTGGCTATGGGCCCACCATGTTAGGCTTTAAACGGCTGCCTGACTCTTAGAAAGCATTGACTTATAGCAACCGAAATTCACATATTAACTATCAGAAAGGGTACAAAGAACAAAACACATTTATACTGCTCTATTAATATATAATGCAACTATAAACATTCAGAAAAAAACATATAGGTAACTAGAAGATTTGCAGAGAAAGGCGGCAATATTTAACAGAAATGAGACTTATGGTGCAGTTTACAATTGGGAAGGTTAAAAATATTAATCCTCTGCTTGTAAGAGAAATACATCTAATACATCTTAACAGGGTTTGGAGAATATACAGAATAGCTATTTCTTGAGTTTTATAAATAACAGTATTAGGAAGAGTCCAAAGAAATTTAAGAGTCAAGATGGAATATATTTTCTTTTTGGGGCTGGTTATTATTTACTTTTGGATCTACCAAAAGTATAAATAAAACCCCTTTTGCTAGGTCTCATCATGGCTATTAAGAATGGTACCCCAAGTCTGATCTCTTCAGTAAGTTACCAGGACACCACAGAACAAAAAGGTGAATGGCACACTGGGGGAAAGACCATAATACACTTCTTCAGTTCTTTGTATCTCTGACATAGAAAGTTACAGTTCATCATTGTCATGTAGAGGGTTCAGCTTTGCCCATCTTTGTACTGGAAAAGTCTTGGTGGCCAGCTCTTCACTCAGAAGCCCACCTTTCAAGGGTCATCCTGTACTTACCTAGAACTATTGAGGCCTCTTTTACTGGATAAAAAAACCAGCAGCAGCATCAATTCTATTTGAAACCCTCAGTGGCTGTTGAATAACATTTTCATTGCAGCAGAAATTCAGGAGAGTAATTTACTTCACTGAGTTTCCTTTCTTTTAAAAATTGATGTTTTTTATCTCTGAATCTAGTATCACACATTCTGTGCCAAACAGGAAATACTACATATAGATTTTAGAATTAGAACTTTTGCATACACGTGCATTTCAAGACTGCATCACAGGATTGAAGAAGAGATTCACACTGGACCAATTGCTCAGTAAAGCCGATAGTAAAGCTAGAAAAGCTTATTTATACATATGTGCATGTGCATGGATATGGATATGGATTTGTATGTATAGTAGCACCTCTGCATGGGATTTGGAGCTAGGGCTGGTAACAATTTATAATGATAAAATACATCGTAGATGTATCTAATAGTCTATTATTCCACCACAAAAGATGGAGAGTATATACATCAGAGAAGATGATGTCAGTTTTCTATGCTGGGAGATGATTTCCTGGATTAGATGATTAATTGCATTAGCAAAGCATCTTGCAAAGAAACAAAGCCTGTTGGACAAAGAGCCATTCTGACAGGAAAGAGCTCAGCACAAAGGTGACAACATACATTGATTAGCATATCAATATGAATTTGTCAGTCATATAAACCTGCAATGCCAGGTTGCACTTTGCTTTACAAACAGAACAGTTTGCTCTTTTCAAACAAGAAGTGACAGCAGAGAAAAACACAGTTGATTGCTACAGATTGATGGCAGTTGTGGTGAGGGAGTTGCAACTGGATAAAGAAAATCCTTTTTTTATGTCCATATTATCAAAACACAATTTCCTGACATTATGGTTTTGGGCTGCTGGTAAAGAGATGCCACAAGCTGGTTAGTATGCAAAAAAAATCAGCCTTCAGTGTACAGCCATGAGAAATTCCAGTATGTACTTTGGTCCTGAATCAAGACAGAGGTGGAGATTTTTTCCCAAGTGGAAATTCTCAAAAGGTTAGACTTAAAAAAAAATAAAAACCAAACAATAAAAACCTCACCCTCATGCAAAATGCTTTGCAGTATTTCACAAAAGAAACAATTTCCACAGTCTGCAAGTCGAATGCTTTCATTTGAAGTCTGAAGACATGAAAAGCATCTGGACTCTGTGGTAATGGAGGATGAATAAAATTCTGCTGCTGAAAGACAGGGGTCTAAACAAAGCTGTTCTGTGTTGACAGATAAAAACTGCATCCATCACTATGGATGCCTGTCGAAATTCATCATTATATAAGCCTTAATATAACCACAGACAAAAGCAGTGTTTCAGTCCTTCCTCCTCTCCCTCATCCTCCAAACAATTTGGTTCCATTTTTATCTTCAATGCTTTCTTTCCAATCACCTATTCTAATCTGCTATTCAGTGATTTTTCTTTTATTCTTTAGTCCTTTCTTTGGATTCTTTCTCTCCAGTTTTCTCTCTTTCTGTAGTGAACGTAAATTGTTTTTAGTAGTTGTCACTGTCTACTTCTACGGGTTCAGACTCCAATTGCCCCTTGCTTTTCCTTCTTGGACATCCCACACACTAACTCAGTAAGGAGCAAGAACATGATGGAAAAACACTGCTTTGCATCAGGGAACATTATTTCATCTAAGACAGCAGTATTTCATTAGAACAATGATGGAATTTGTACACCAGCCCAAGATTTCCCTGTCTTTATCATCCATAAGAGATGTGTGCTCTACAGCAGGAGAGATGGAGGGTCCTTTCTCCACCAGATAAATCTGGAAATAAATCCATTAGATAACACTCTGAATACATGAAGTCAGACACAAGAAATTCGTTTCTTCATCCTATAAATGCTACCTCTACACATTATTCCTATCACTACAAATTCTACTTGATAAAATTAGATTATCTGAACAATTAAGAGAGAAAACAAACATTTTATCAACACCTACCATCTGGTTTTAAAAGAGCAGAAGATTTATAAAAGAGTTTCAATCCCTAGTGCTTGCTACATGAAAATAATTCGTTTTCAGACAATAGCCTGAAGGTAATGTAAGAGATTTAATAGAAAGATTTTTTTTCTGTCTGCCTCAGGAAAGGTAAGGAAGACTTACATTTTAATTTTTACAATTCCAGTTCCCTGACCTCCTTTTATAGTCTTTTTATCAGGTACTCTCTTATAAGAGCCATTGCATCAGGCAAGGGTATTTGCATCTGTTTTTCTACAGCGAGGCTTAGTTTGTAAGTTTTAATTCCATAGAACTCCTTTTCATTTGTCACTTGTTGGAGTCAAACATCTTATTCAACCATAAGACACAAAAATTATCTTCGAAACATCTTTGTCTGTATTTGTGTATGTGAACAGGGCTGTGCACCTGTGTGAAAAATTCAGGCTGTGAGCCTCCTCCTTTGCTGCTTACCTAGAGAGGAAAAGCTATTCATCTTTATTTTAAAAGAAATCCAGTAAAGCTAGAAAGCATTTTTAGCAAGATATTGCTACCTGCTGCGAACACTTTACCATTCTTTAGAGAGAACAATGTTGTTGCCAGATTAATATGGTTCAAGAAATTGCCAGAGGATCAAATACCATCACTGATAGCAAAATGACACATTACAGGTGTAGACACACTGTAAACCCACCTGCCTTGAATCTGGGATCAGGAAAGCAGTAACAAGGCTATCTATTGATTTTTTTATAATTTCCACATAAAAGTTGGTTTTTTGTTTCAAAACCAGCAGTGAGTTGGTTTATCTCTCAACTGTTACTTGAGAGATAAAAATAACCTTAAAAGAACATGATGACAATAAATCTAAGTACTATCTATGATGGTCAAAATTGATTAGTCACCAAATATAAATGTTAATTCTTGGAGCCAAATTAATAAGATGCGCTCCTTATAAATTATATTTAGTTACTACATTTTGCTTTCATGCCTCTCCCTCCCTCTTTGCTAGTGCTTGTTCAAAACTCATCTAGTGATATATGTCATATCCACAAAAAATAAATTAGCCTAAGTAATTTCACCTCAGAAAATTAATTGCCTTCCTTTCTGTTGCCTTACAATACTTCTGAAACTTGCTGAATTATTGAGAAAGGTTAGGTCACTTGAACTCTTGTTCTCACTTAAATAATCTCTTTCAACATGAATATAGAAAATCGAATTAATAGGAACTCCTTTGTAAATATATGTCATAGCAGAAATAAGATAGTTCAGTGGTTTGCAGAAAAGGTGCAAGAGACTGAATGACTTCTTGAAGCCACAAATTGAATTTCAGTGATATGGCAATAGTTGCTTTTTCTTTCATTCCAATTCCAAAGGAAGAAGAAAGGTCACACAACAGAGAAACAGAACCTTAATATCAGGGAGAAGAAAAAAACCCCATTTTGCAACAGATAAACTTTCAGAAAAAAAACACTGTCTCTTAAGACACAATAATTTCAGTAATTGGCTCCATAAAAAGTTTACATAGGTGATTCACATGGGATTTTTGACAAATAAATGAATTATTTTGCTGAACACCAACTAACTAGCGCTAAGAAACTCTATAGTTTAGAAATAGAAGGTGTGTGATAACATGTGGTAAGAATACCACAATCCTTGTGCATCAATTTTGACAGTTGTTTCTTTTCCACTGACGGTCACACAGCCAAATACACAAGATATAATAAGACATTATCACCATTTAGGCTACAACAGTGGTTTAGGATGTGGAAAAGCCAAGTTCAGATCACCTTTCTGGTTTTATCTCAGATGAAGAACTGCATTCTAAAAGAGGCAGGGCATAAATCAGATTACAAAATGTAGAACAGAACACAAGTGGTTTTGCACATTTGAGAGAACAGCTGAAAATATTTTCATTTTATCCTTTACTTTCCATGCAAAATAGATATATTTCAAGACAAAAGTTTGCTGTGTTGCCAAAGGCTTCCTCCTATATTTATTACACATTGGCAGACACAGCTTTTCTGAACTATCATATGTCTACCAGACAAGCAATTGTTAAATTCACTTTACTCTGATCCTGCTCTAGCACTCAGAATGTAAAATAATTTTTGGTCAAAAGTCATAAAAACATCATGTGTAAATTTGTACTTTTTTGCCTTTTTTTTCTCTTGTACAACAAAGAGCAACCAACTATTTCTATGCTGACAGAATACAGTTTCATACAAATACTCCAATTAGTCTTCTAAAGTAGATGAGATGATATATATATATATATTTTTAGAAATACTGTCTAGATAGTATTTTAAATCTGTAAACTGCCTGTAGTGCTTAATATGAAGACCAATCCATAAAAAAATTTATTTTAGTCAAGGAAAAAAAATAGAATATTCTCTTGGTACCAAAATGATAAGATAATATCTCCTGTTATTAAAAACCAAGTCAAAAAGCCTATCTGTTTTACTTTTCAAGTAACAGTGAAACACAGATGTGTCACTGATGCTCTATAAATAACATGGATATAGCTATTGGAAAATCTTATTTTCTGATTTTACTCAGCACTGAATTACTGCAGTTCCATTCGTGCCTTTTCAACTTGCTCAAGACCTTAAAATACACATTTTATTCTGTAAGAGTATGCATGTAAATGTAATATATGCAATATAAGTACATAACAGAGTAAGTAGCTTCAAGAGTCAGAAAAGTCACCAATAGACCCCCCCTCCCTAATTTGGATGTTTGTAAGGAAACAAATTGCTGGAATGAGCCCCATAGGAGACAGAGGAAATAGTTTTCCCAGCAGGCGTCTTTTCGACTAAATTCAGTGGACTTGCAGTTTCAGGTGGCTACAGCAGCTACCCATTAATTTCAAAGCTGTAGGTTCTGAACCAACAAGATCCAGTCGAACTGGACTTATGTATAAGTCTCCTGTAAAATGGAACTTTAAAAAAAGCTACTAAAGCAATTTAAAAGAGAGAATAATAGGGGCAAACATGTATTAGTGCACACACAGAAGTCAGTTGCTACATCATCTCACCTATGACATTTGAGAGGTAGGAGAAAGATGAAAAGGAAGAGATTCTTGGATTTACAATTGCAAATATATTGTCTCCTGCTAGAGAAAATAGAGAATTTACAGCAGCTAAGGAAAAAAGTATCAGTGAAGGTTCCCCACTAATTTGTGTTGAAGACTGTCACAAAGAATGTAGAGAGAAAAACAGTAATACCAGGAAAGAAGATTAATCACAATTACCCGAGAAAATATTTATTATACCATGGTCCATTTCACTTTGCCTTTACCTCCTCTCCAGATATACTGCTGTCACGTAGAAGAACAACTGGACTCAATCCACTTAATTTCTTCCAAAAATTGCTATTATCACACTCTGTATAATGTATTTTCCTCTCAAAGCCATAGCTGACCAGGAAAGCAAATGAATAAGAATTGCTTTCACAGAATGGCTGTGTCCTACAATTACATTTTGGCACAGGCACCTCAGTCTGCCAGCAATTTAGCACCTTCAGTCATGTCCTATATGTAGCAGCTAAAGAACAAAGGGATAAACTATGCTGATGACAATAGAAAACACATATACTTAGCCTTTCAGAAGGATCAGAAGATCAAACTCTCAATGGCTGAAGAAATCCTTCATCAAGAAAAAAAGTTTTCTCATACAAAATAATCTGTGAGTATTTTCTGAAATTCAAAATAGTCTTCATTTCTATTTATTGTTTCTCATATCTCATCTCTAGACATATTGAGTTTTATTTTACTCTACAAATAGTTGCAGGGAAGTTGCATCTCAGCATCATATTCCAGAAGAAAACTTGTCTCTAATCAGTTCTTTGGCTCTGATTTTCCTCACCCTTCGGCCCCCTCCAGCCATGATAAAGAGCCAAACACTATATTTCTGGTTTTGGTCTTTCCCCTTTGCTGCAATATCCTTACTTCCATGCTTGTGAAGCTGCTAAATATCCTACTGAGTCATTTGCAGTTAGTGACAGGAATAAAACTTTTGCATTCATAAAAAATTATCAGAAACCAAGTTAAAACTGAGTTTTCCAGCTGTGTTTTAAGTTATACAAATAAAAGGAAACTGTTCAGAATCTAGGTGGTTTGGCACTATCATGACAGCAGCACAATGCAAACACACAGCCATGATAATAGGACAGTGCTGAGCATCCTTAAACTGCATAACTTTTGCTGCCCTAGCTAACCCTTTTCACGACTGACTGAAGAAAAGGAACCATTAAAGCTGAAAAATAAAAAAAAAGCTCCCGCTGAAGGATCATTTCTTCCAGCTGAGCACTGAAGGAAGGAGGCAGGGAAAGAGGTTATTAGGCTAAGCCTAATCAAGCAAGCAAATACAAAACCAAAAGCAAACTTCACAATGCCCTTTTCTATATACAAAAGAAAGGACAGAGGTCTTGTGAAATATCTTGATGCAGTTTTCGCTTATGCTAAATAGAGATACTTTGAAGGCTGTTATTTTATCACAACTCCCTACTTATGCAATAGTGATGATATTATTTGTCTCTCATTCCCATAGCACACAGAAGGTCTAGTGGAAGAACAATTTCCAACAAAAACTTCAAGTACACTAGAAGATCTGTAGAAAACTAAATCATAATCTCATAAATAGGTAAGAAAAGAATAACTTCTAAATCTATCTTCTAATCAAGATGCCAAGTCGGGAGCTTAGCCTCTGCTCTGGCTAAGTAGGAGCCAGCTAAGCTGGAACTGTGAAAAAATAGCTTCAAACTATATAACACAAAGGAAGAAGTAGAGACAATCACAACTACTTTTCTGTTCACACTTCATATATTTCTTTTAGATTTCCTAGTGTTTCTGTGAAGCTGGGAATGGGGAGCTGCTAATAATGACGAGTTTAACCATAGTTTAAAAGTACAACGTGCTTTTACACAAGCACAAAGTTGCAGTCAGTGGAAAAGGAAAGGAGCAAATGACCATCAGGAAATAGCAGATAGCAGATGACCAGAAGAAAGTCACTCTAAAAATGAGTAGCCTTACAGAGTGGAAAATTAAACATTCCCACTGCAAATACGCATAAGATGGAATGGCCAAAAGTTAACATATGAAATCACATACCTGTAACAGTTCTGGAAGAAACACCAGCACAATTACCCTTTATTGTCTATGAGAGACTGGATAAAAACACAGATCCTTGTCTTTTGTACTAGTCCTTTACATAAGGTACATCCCAGTCAGGCAGATTATGCTCCTCAGAAGTTATTAATACGACTGTTTTCACCAAAGTTGCTGTGGAACTTTTTTGAGAAACTCAATGCTGATGGCCTTCAGCTGACTAAATTTCAGTTATATGTGTAATTAATACAAATTTTGATGGAGAAGCACAGCTGACATCACTATATATGTGAATTTCCTCTATAGATAAGATCCTATTAATGGAAACATCTTTTCTTATTTAGTTAAGTAAAATGTTAGTGAGGCAGATCACCCTATTTTTTTGCTGTAGCCCTTTGGATGTAGGAGAATCTGGTTTTGGTCTGATTGACTGTAGCAAACTACTTCTCTGTGGTTTCAGTAAAAATGAAAGCCAGAACACAGAGAATTTGTTCCAGCAAATTTTTACAATCATCTCCAAAACGAGTCATAAATATTCCCCATGGGAGACTGATCCAGCTGCCCAACATTTGTCCTGTGCTGTTCAGTTTTCCACTTCTCAAAACAAAACAACTCCAGATACTCAGCCACCTTTTCTGCCAGATTCAGATACATGCTGCAGGCTGGTAACATCCATCTTACTGAGTATTAAAAAAATCTAGGTTGTCCTTTTATGCTAATGGTACCCCACAGTTTTTCTTCTCATGTATGAGAGAGAGGGGATGGGGAAGAGCATAGTGTATAGAAATTTCCCTACAGGGATGGCATATTTCCTCAGGGTACCTCTGAAGAGGAAGACAGAATCAATGACACTTTGATTTCTAGACTGCAAAGCTGACACTTCTGTGTTAGTGGCGTGGCTGACATTTCACAAACACAGACTACATAAAGCTTCCTGATTTGTGTTTATAGTAAGTCTGAAGGACTCAGTTTACCTACACTTATGCTAGAATAAGGAGGTGTTGCCTTATACTGTCTTCTCACACCGTGACTAGGAATGCAATGAGAACAAATTCCCATGGGGGCACCTTAGATGACTAGGAAAAGACCATGGGAATGGTCTCTCCTGAGCACCTGGAAAGCAACAGCAAGCAATTTTTCACGACAAAGATAGAACAAGCTTCATTCCAGAACAAGAAATTAGACTTCTGCTTTCAAACTCAAAATCCAGAATTCAGTCCCTAGTTTGCAGCACTACTGGATATTGCACATTTTTCAGGGAAACCTGAGACAGAATTTACACACGTGACCAGAATGTAATTCTGTGAACTACAGCAAGTGGTTCAAACATAGATCCTTTATGTTCCTATACAGGGGAAGTTACCATGGTGTTCTACAGGACTCTGCTCCTGTGTGTTTGCACTCTACTGCACACTTGTCAGTAAAGTGTGATAGAAGTAAGGTACCTGTGTCTCTGCTAAAATGAAGGAAAAGGAATAATAGATCTGAGGTTGGAGAGCTGGATGGAAGCAACAGAAGCATGTGGGACACTTGTGCAACTGGTGTGCAAATGTGAAAAGCACATCTACTTAGTAAAAGGATAAAGTCCAGAGTTCCTAGTTTGGGCATAAAGGTGGCAAGGGCTGGGTTTGTACTCTCTGGCTTACAACCATATGAAAATCTTGAGTGAAGCTGCTGGAATCAAGAGCTGAGTGTCCAACTCTGCTGTAACTAATCAGTCTGTTGTTCCTCACTCTTTGGAACCACCCTTTAAATTTTTCATATCTCAAACTTTCTTCAGGCTTGCCTCCAGATAGAGGAAGAAAGAAGAGGCAGGTGCAAGATTTAGGATTCAAAATGGAACTGTGAGATTAACTCCGTTGACTTTCCTGTTACAGCCATCTGCAGTGCATGGGTGGGTTCTAGACATACTGTAGCACCAGGTGATTTACAGCAGAGCTTCTGTGGTTTTCAGCAAAGCTTCCAAGCCTGACGTGGGCAGCTGCTCTGGCTGGGGTAAAGTTAGTAAAAGCTCATATAGAAACATCCACAATTACATTCATTTGAATTAAAACTGCAGTGAAGACCAGACAATTAAAGTGCAGGCACTGCTTCCACTAGGTCAATACATCAGGGAGGAAGTGGTACCCAGGAGTATTTAATTTTTGTTTGAAGCTTTTGTTTAAAAAGTACTGAATGTGTCATTGCTGATAGGGATATCGAAATGCTCTCACTGCTGTGATACAAATGAAACCCCTACTGATGAGAAGTAGTAGCTCTAAATTGTTGAAATATGAAAGATTGGCACTAAAACACATTTTCCTCCTTAAGACTGCAGCCTATTGAATAGCAAAGGTTTGTTAGCTGAAGTCCCTTGCAATCAATCCTTGCATAAAACATGCATTCCTAATGCCAGCTGTTGTTAACATATTAACAAGAAAACTGATTTTGGATGTGAAAACATCAGATGTTAGATTTCCTCATTTACCCTTTTCTACCGTTATAGAAACCACTGCATATTAAAGTATTGGTTGCTCAAAATAATAATAGTACTAAGCGTGAAATACATGCAAATCAGAAAAAATAACTAAAATATTTTTTTCAATGACACAAAGAAAACAAACCCCTAATATTTTGCCCATAACTAGGGACACCTATGTTTAGGGCTGTATGCTGTTTCAGTAGAAATCAGTAACTGCTGAACAAGCAAATGACTTTATAAACGTTTCTTGATATTAATTACATATTACAGAATGAAAAGTGAAATTAGAGACCAGCAGAATGTATTTGTTTGTCTGTATTTGTTTATCTGTAGGTAACACAATGGTTTAAAGGAAAGTGTGTACTAAATAAAAAGAAGTCAGCAAAAAAGCAGCTCTGACTGTATCTGGAATAAATTCATCTAGAAAGAGCTTTAATTAAAAAGACAGCCTCAGTCCTGGGAATTTCGACTAAGCCAGCTGATTAGCCCTGCAAATACAGGGCAAAAAGACTATTTTAAAAAGGAAGCACAATAATGAAACTTAAAGAAAGACAATATAAAATCAATCAACATAAATGAGAGAGAATTCATTTTCCCTGTGATGCTTTCCACAGCTCCTGAAAGTGCCTGCTGCTGGAAACAAATGAAATAAAAGGGGAGGGAGAGAAGAGGGAAAGAGGTGTTAGCTTACCAGCCAATGGAGCTTATTGCTCCACTCCCTTCGTGATGCTGGGAACTCACAAGCCTATAAAATGTGCCTTGACTCCCAGTCCCCTTCTCCTTAAGCAAAATCAAAAGCAAGAGGCTGTAGAGAGGAGAAACAGGATACTGTTCTACTCTGAGGTAGCTCTCCTGACGTGTCTGTTAGAGCATTTCTAACAGTTTGAACAGCATAGCAAAAGATTTTTTCTGACAGAGCTCTCCTTCCCAGTACCTGCTGAGCTGCCTTACTTCCCCTTTTTCTCCTACCCTCTTCTTATCTGTTTGTGGGGATTTTGGAGGGTTGGGAGAGGGATGTGGGAGAGGTACATCATTCCTGGAAGAGAGGAGAGAAACACCCAAGATGACTTCAGTCCCCACAGCCAAGTGGAATATGAGCATGAGCAGCAGGTGGAATGTGAGCCTTGCTGAAGCAGGCGATCCCTGGGGACAGGCTCTGGAAGCACCAGCTGCAAATACTTCTGCCCCTGTAGCCTCCTCAGCAGGCAATTTCTCCAATCAGTTCATACAACCTTCTTGGCGCATTGCCCTGTGGTCTCTGGCTTATGGTGCTATGGTGGCAGTGGCCGTTTTTGGAAATCTCGTTGTCATCTGGATTATCCTGGCTCACAAGCGCATGAGGACGGTGACAAATTACTTCCTGGTGAATCTGGCCTTCTCTGATGCGTCCATGGCTGCTTTCAATACTCTCATCAACTTCATCTATGCGCTGCACAGCGAGTGGTACTTTGGAGAGGCTTACTGCCGCTTCCACAACTTCTTCCCAATCACAGCTGTCTTCGCCAGCATCTACTCCATGACAGCGATCGCTGTGGACAGGTGAGAAAAGAGAAAAGTTTAGGGGCGAGAGACTGAGATCAGATTCTCTGCCAAAATAAAATACAGGTATAAAATCACAGTGATGAGACACAAAGACATCAATAGTTCATTCATTGTGCTCCCCTGTGCTTCTTTAGGATCTCTCCCTAACACTCTTTTTCTCCTGGTCTTTGGTCTTTCTCCTTCATTACTTTTATTCTTCTGCTTTCTTTTATAACAAACATTTCCTCTCTCTCTGTTTGACTTCAGCTGCTTTCTGTGCTCCATCTTTCAATACTTATTCTCTAACAGCAACTCAGGGTTTTGCTTCTCACTGTCAAAACAGTCTGTCTCTCAGCCAGGCATCTAATATATACTGATAAGGAGTTGTAGAGATTGTATGTAAAAGGAGAGGATTTCAAATTTCCCTCTTCTCTGTATTTCTGCAGATGGCAGAAGCATTTATCTCCTCTTCAGAAATCACTTCAGACCCTGTTTTTAATAGCTTTTCTCACAGTCAGCTCTGAGATGCTTTGTTCCTGCTGATTTTAACTAATGAGACTATTTACATTGCCATCTGTGCATATCTGGAGGGCTGGTAAGAACATAGTTTTAAAGTGCTCAAGTTTTTTCTGATTTCTTGAAGCAAAATAAAGCTTTGCGATTATCAAAGAAAAAAAGTCAGGGAAAAACGATACCTTTGTACTCCTGACAATAATGGAATAAGACAGCTGTAGCATCCATACAGCAAAGGGGAGATATAGTTGCTGGGTTTCTTACACAGATGCACTGAAGGATTCTGTTTCTCAGAGAGTGCTGTGAGAAAGAAGATGTATATTTCTTTATTATTGTTTTCACATTTGCTGTGCTGGAGAGATAACTTATTGAATTTTTCTTTTTTTTTTTAAGAAAAAACAGATTGATTTGTATTCCAGGTCTTTTATTCCTTTTAGCAATGCATTGAAGTTACTCACTGAACTCTTTTCTAAATATTCAAATCACATTATACATTTTTGCTGAATTGACTTGTCAGAACTGCAGTATTTCCAAGTGATGGTAGTTAAGATTTTCCAAGGTTCAATCCACCTTCTGAAATGTTATTTCTCATTTCCAGCTACAAAGACTGGGAAACATTGTTGTGCCTTTTGTGCTTGTGGACAAGTTCATAATAATACTTTTCTGTTTGCCCTACTAATTGCAAATGTTTGGTGGCATTCTCAGCTGGATGCATTTCTGTTCTGTAAAGCTAGAAATGAAAGAGCAAATTAGATTCTTGGCAACTTTTCTGCTCTGGGGATGGGAGATGAAGAAATCAGCACACTTTCCTCCTGCCAGTGATGTATCTTTTCAACTATTAATCCCCATTAAAAATTGAGAAGATAGTGTAACACCAGTGCTACAGCCTTTGACCAGGCAAAGATTTCATTCATCGTCTTTCTGAGTTTCATTTAAGATTCTCATCTAGCTTGAGGTTTTCAGAAACATAAAAAGGCTTTAGCTGAAGTATTTAACAGTTAGAGCTGCATATTTAATAGTTAGTGCTGCAGCTCATCAAGTTGAGCAGTTACTTGGATGCTTTGAGTAATGTTTTATTTCATTTTTCCTGACAAAATTATCCACAGAGATGTAGTACTTTACCTTGGCAGTCCCTAAATTTGTGCCAGGAAACTGGGAACAAAGTGAATACAGTTCCTTAGGAATCCAAACTGCATTTCCAGAGTGAGAGAAAAAAGCTCTACTCCATACTGACTAAAGTGCAATGGACAGATACATGTATTGGAAATGTTTTCCTTGGTTAAGGAATGCAAAATGCTGGTGCTCAGAAGAGAGTAAAAAAACTACTGTTATTCACTCTGATCTAGTTCTTGTCTCAAAATCCCCTGAAGGAATCACAATTTGCATCCCATCACATCCTCCAAGTTCACCTGCCATCCTAGGCAAATTAAAATCTTCCCAATGAACAACGCCATAGCTGTTTTTGGGTGAGCTCTCTGTGGTACCATGCAGCATCATGTAAAACAAATGGAAGAGCAGTCTATCCCTCCTTCTCTATTCTCATTGCTATTCCTTTTTCTTTTATACCAAATCACACTCGATGCATTCAGTGCCTTTAAACATTCCCTGACTACCTCTGCAAAACAATTCTGCCAAGTTAAGGAAACCTAAGGGACAAAATAGATCCCAAGCGATGTATAGACTACCCTATTCCAGGCAAAGATCTGCTGGGCGGATGTATTTAAAAACTTTGGTTCCCATTTGTCTTTAGTAAAAGTTCAGCCGTTTTAACCCAGTAAACACATCCTTACACATTATTTTAATTAAAATATTTAAAACAACAAAAGCTACAAATTAGGATAAAGCTGCTGAGGGAACTGAAATTATGGGATCAGATTATTTTCCTTCAGAAATTGTTACCATCTCAAAATACTAAAGGTCATGGGTTGTAACTCACTAAAAAGTATGTTGCAATATGCTCCACTGGTTGCTTTAGAGCATCCAAATGTTCATAGAGTATAAAGGTGTGACTGAACCTGGACATCACAGAACAGAGGTCATGGGCAGTACATGTTTCCTTTCACATCTGATTCTGTAGGACATTCTACGTTGTGTGAACTGTAAGATTACAGGACTGACACAGAGTTTTGTGGACTAGGCACTTCCTGCAGTGGGAGTGAGCTGCATTTGGAGCTGAGCATGAAAGATCTGAGACTGGATATCCTGGTCATTGAACACAGACTCAAATTTATATGGGTTTATTCATACTTCTGACCATCCCTTCCTGGTGGTTTCTCTTCTCCCTGCTTTCTCCTTCTTTTCCAACAGGTTGTTTGCAGTCTACTGCAGAGATGCCACAGGTAGCTCAAACCAAGTTGTTTCAGGCACCAGAAGTAGCACAGATTTTATACTGTGCTGCTTCAAGGGCATTAATTCCTGCATGCTTCTGTAGTTCGTGCTGCACAGTTACACTGCTTCCATGCAACAGTTCCTTTAACTATGTTATGGGGATAAACTGGTAAATAGTTCAACATAAATTGAATAGGAGATAATTCTGGAGCCAATATGCCCTTGTCACTGAACAGTGCACGATCCTAAAGGGTCCATCCATGATCCTAAACTCCATCTGTGATCATGGCAATGCAGTGTGTGACTGCAGTATGGTTCTTGGACATACTAATTACAGTAGATTATGCATCATTTAGCCACCCAGCCATTGAAGACCTGCTGTCATTTCCTACGAGACCTTAGCATGAAAAAGGTGGTTCAGGTATGCCACCAATTAATTTTGAGTCTCAAGATTGCTGCATTATAAAACCAGTTCTGCATGTAGGCCTAAAAATTCTCTGCAGATACTTTATGGCCACATGGGAAGTTTGGGGATGTAGCAATATAGCACAAAATAACATGCCTTAAGTAGAGCACTTAGTACTATGCATTTTTTCCTGTTTTTAGCACATTTACATTACTTTCTCAGTTACTTTTCTCTCTGCAATTCCATAATAATTTTCTCTTGTCAAGAAATTTAACTCTTTGTAAAAGCAACTCCTCTAGACTTAAGTGAGTAGGTGCTGCTCCTGTTCATATCTTACTATTTCTTTTCCTTCTAGTACGACAGCAAGTTTTTAGCATTTGAAAGCAAAAAACATTTGTTTCATTTTATGTGACTCTATATTTAATATTCAGTTTTATATCGCCTCTTGCATAGTCTTCTCTCTTTTTTATGAACTTTAGTATTATCTTGTTTCTAGCATGCATATGTATGTCCTTGTTTAATACCTGTCATTTTAGTTTCCCACCTTATTTTCTCACTTGTTGTATCTCTACAGAAGAACACATATACTGGGTCAATTTTCGTTTTTTCTGTGACATTGTTCAGTTACTGATGGCTGTTAATAATCCCTCTATACACTCAGACTCCAGCAAAAGTAGTATGATACAAGCTTGTAACAGAAGACAAATATGAGACATAAACATATTATTTGCCTTATAAAATAAAACCCAAACTCATCATATATACACACGCTCATATCTTCAAAATATCACTTAGGCTCTTCAATCTCTCCAGGTGTATTCTGTAAGAGCAGTTATTATTGTCACAAAATAGTACCACAAACCTTATAAATTAATATTACTGAAATTCTGAAGTAGGAAGTTGGCACACTGAAAAATGTCTTATCTTTCCAGTAGAATACATTTTGGTATCAGTCTCTACCTGATTTTCCATTCCTGGGACAAATTGCTCAAGGCCTTCATGCACCATAAACATTTTAAACTGATATTCCTTCCAAACCATCTATTATCTGACTGTTATTATGTATCTATTACCTGCCTTGGGTGCTCAGAAATACTAAAGTACAGGGAAATGTGTATGTATAAAAATTATCTCAAACATTTCTATCAGGTTGAGATATGGAGTGCAGAAGGCATGACCCTGTGTTGTGGTCATGTGGTAGCAGTGTCAGCAGAAGATGCACATCAAGAAGGTACTTGCATCCTTGAACACGAGCCTGGCACCAAGTGTTTTGTGCTTGGCTCACTGGTGAATGGAGGAGGCTGAAGCAGTGACAGACAGGAAACCTGCACTGCCCAGCCAGCTGCCAGACCCGGCACAGAGTTCAGCTCAAACACAACTGCAGCCTTTGACCCCTCTCTCATCCCCTTTCCCTCAGACTGAGATGTCTCAAAGTAAATGGTTTTCATATAAAAGAAGTGAGAATTTGGACTGAAGATTTGTGACAGAGAGATGAACACCAGAACAAGAAAAATAAAAATGGAGATGGAGGTTTTTTTCAGGTTTCTTTTGCTTCACAGGCTAGAGATCTTCCCCTCATATCTGAGAATATTTTCACCAGAAGAAATGGATAGTGCTTCTGTCTAGTTTTTTCCCATAAGATGCCACTTTACTGTTAGCTAGCTTTTCCTAAAGCCTTCGGTGCCACATAAGTACAGAAAACATGGGCTGCCATACCCCACTACCACACTGAAGTGCAATACTAATGGATGACTTCAAATCACTACTTCAGGAATCAGTCCTCATCACTGCATATCATGAAGGGGAAAAATTCAGGATACACTTTAGACGTACTTTGTATTGTTTCTATTCTTACTTTGCTAGTCAAACTATGGAATTCAAAGAGGACATCCCCATTTCTCTGGCTTCCTCAAAGAGTATTCAAAAATGAAGCACATCTTATTTGTGGGTTCCAGTATCTGGGATGCCCTCTGAAAAATACTAGTTCTCAGAACTGGAGAGAAAGCTCAATAGGAGGGCAGTAAGGGCTCAAATATCAGGAGCTGAAATATGAAAGACTCTCTATCATCTGGGGGTCTAAAAATGTTTGGTTTTTTTGATTTGACAATACTCTTTTTTTCTCTCCTAGTAAAGAGGTGAAATCGTTTCTGCAGAATGTTTTGATGCAATGGCTACAGGATTCAGCATGCAGAGGCCTAGGAAAAATAAACCTTTTCTTGCAATGGCACAATTTCATTGGGCAAAAAAAGAGGGGATTTTTTTTTTTCAGTTTTGGTCAAAAATCACATCAGAGTTACATTATTAATAACATATTGGGGCAGTCTGGGAAAAAAATACAGGCACAACATTAATTTTTTCCTTTTGTTTTGTACTGAGTAAATATTCTATTTAATAAGCTGCTTTCAAAAGGTGCTGTAAAAAAGAGGTTGATATACTCATATCTTGAGAAATATAACATTTACAACAGCAACAAGCCCTCAGACTTCTTGTTCCAGACAGGAAATATCCAATAAGTTTGAACCTTACATTCAAACAAGAAGTTCATTTTAGACACAGGCTTAGCCTTAAATACATACTCTTATTTATAATTTAATGAAAACTATTAAAATATGTTCTGTGGTTTACTATCCAATATAGCCTGTGGTACTTTAAGAAGTTAGTTAAGGGTTGGGGTGATGAGTTTTTGGGGGAGAGAGGTTTGTTTTATTTGTTTACTTTCTTAAGTACTATTGCCTAAATGCATGTTTTTCTGACTGGTTTACCAACAAGGAGAGAAAGTTGTATCATTCAAATATTTGGGTTTCCCTAAAATAAAATTATTTCAAAATAACTGCAGAAACAAGAAGAGAAGGAAGCCATCTAGATGACGGTGGCAGAAGCATAGACACTAACAGTGGTTTTATGGAGCTGGAGCTGTTTCTACTGGCTTTGACTGATACTGGTCTTTGACAGCCCGGGTAGATGATATTAAAAGAAAAGGAGAAACAGAAACCCTTCTGTCAGGGGAAGTCAGTCAGTCTATCATTTTATGAGACAGACCAAAGAAAAATCTTACCCCTTTTCTATGAATAGATGTAAGTATAGAATACATTGTGTTAAATCAATTACATACTCATAAAAATCTAGCTCATTGTCAGTTACAGTCCTACAGAAATGCTCACAGCCACTCTTCCTGCAGGGAAAGTCAGACTAAATAAATGAATACAAACTAGTCCCACAAGAAAAGGAGGAGCCTTGCTCTAGTAGGTAGCAGATAGAGATTAAAGAATACAAAAGTTAAAGATTTGGTTTTCATCATACAAAAAATGCCTTTAAAATCTCAGTTCATTCCATCACATTGAAGCTACTCTGTATAGCTTACCTTTTGGAGGATTTTTCACAGCAATTTTCTAAATACAGGCAGGGAATCATAGCAATTTCCCTAAGTTTTTTAAATACCAGCTGATTCTAAATACAAAGTCTCAAAATCAGCTTCTGTCTTGAGGGAATAACACCTTCTGTGTATTCATGAAAGAAGCATGCTCTGCTGTCTCCTGTTGACAAGCCACTTACATGTAAACATTATGATTTTTCTCTCTCTTCCTTTGTCAAGTTCCAATTTCCTGTTACAATCAGGGATGATTACATTTTGCTCCACGTGAGTTTATAAACACACTGTAGACAGGTGAAACAAATCAGTTAGGATGATTAAAGGCTTCCAACTGTGTCTCCAGATGGGCATTTGTAGGATCCAATTTTGAACACCATTTTGTTTTAATAACATCTTGTGTATTTTTGCCACAATTTTCTAAATGATATGTTAAAGATGAAAGGTTTTCCTGGCTGTATTAGCCAGTGTACACTATTTTACAAAAAGACAAATTAGGTTTATTTTATCTTTTCTATTGTTGGGACCATAATACATAAACTTTGTAAGCTTTTATAGTACATAGCAGCTATTTGGCTCATGTTACTTAAAAACTGTAAGAGAAATACATGATTATGCTGCCATTAAAACTACTGGCTTAAAGAGTTTATCAATGTTATTCAAAAGAAGACTGTCTCTATTTTTGTTTCAGAGAAAAGAGGTTTTCTTGATTTGGTGAACCCAAGACATGAGAAGCATCTAAATTGTAGACTCTAGACAAACAGAGCAGTTCAGAAGGGAACTGGATCTATTCTGACCCCAGAAGCTAACAAAGGAGTGTAGCAGCAAGTACACCGTGATGGCACCAGCCACTATATCATGCAGCCTGAATGATATCTCATTAAGCTCAATGGAAAGACTCTTGCTGACTTCAGTTGTAATCAGTTAGGGACAAAGATTAGCACAAGATAAAGCTGTAAGAGAAGTGATGACAGGGGGATGTCATATGGTCACAAAACAAAATCATGTGCTAATGATGTGAGTATGAAACTGAAGTGCTATTTAAAAATGCTTTAGAGTCATACACAGAAGAACATGGTGCAGTTTTTAAGCAATCCACATTCTTGGAAGTGCTGGCTTGAGTCTCTACCTGCATATATTTCCACCTCTAAATTTCTAAATCACAGAATTACAGAATGACTAGGTTGGAAGAGACCTCCAAAATCATTGAGTCTAACCCATGCCCTAACACCTCAACTAAACCATGGCACCGAGTGCAACATCCAGTCTTTTTTTTAAACACATCCAGGGATGGTGACTCCACCACCTCCCCAGGCAGATCATTCCAACACTTTATTGCTCTTTCTGTAAAAAACTTTTTCCTATATTTCCCTTGGCACAGCTTGAGACTGTGACCTCTGGTTCTGTCAGTTGCTGCCTGGAGAAAGAGACCAACCCCACCTGGCTACACCCACCTTTCAGGGAGTTGTAGAGAGTGATGAGGTCACCTCTGAGTCTCCTTTTCTCCAGGCTGAACAACCACAGCTCCCTCAGCCATTCCTCATAGGACTTGTGTTCCAAGCCCCTCACCAGCCTTGCTGCTTCCTCTGGACACGCTCAAACATCTCAACATCCTTCCTAAACTGAGGGGCCCAGAACTGGACACAGCACTCGAGGTGCAGCTTCACCAGTGCCCAGTACAGGGGAACAATGACCTCCCTGCTCCTGCTGGCCACACTATTCCTGATCCAGGCCAGGATGCCCTTGCCCACCCATCCAACCATTCCAGGTCTCTCTGCAGAGTCCTCCTCCCTTCCCACAGATCAATACATGCTCCCAGATTAGTGTCATCTGCAAATTTACTGATGGTGGACTCAATCCCATCATCCATGTCATCAATAAAAATATTGAACAGGACTGGCCCCACACAGACCCCTGAGGGACACCTCTGGTGATGATCCCCAGCTGGATACAGCACCATTCACCATCACTCTCTGGGCCCAGCCACCCAGCCAGCTCTTAACCCAGCACAGAGTGCTCCTGTCCAAGCTTTGGGCTCCAGCTTTTCCACTGTATTCCATCTTATAATTATTTTCCAAGTATAAATGTTTTGTTGGGTGGGGTAATAATGATTTTTGCTTGTTGTGATAAATGAGCATAATGAGTTCATGCCTTTCAGCAATGCGTATTTTACATCCCTGCTTTGTTGTATGCAGTAATCTATCTGTGGCACTATCAGCAGCTTCCACTGGAGTGAGAAAGCATTAGAAGTCCCATCTTTAAAGCAAACCACCTGAGTGGGAGTTCAGAGGCCTTTATTCAGCAGGGAGTCACACTGCTCAAGCCTGGTGACACACTGAAGAGTAAATGTCCAAATACTGCAAAGCAAATTGGCACAGCACCCCACTGAAAAACGTCTGTGTGGCTACAGAATGCTTTTCAGTGGTGTAACAAGCCTTCAGTTGCTTGTAGCCATTAGAAATCCTTCAAATGCCTACCATCTTTTACTGTCCTTGGAGATGAGCTGTGGAGAGGTACAAGGTCTGTGTATAAATATCGCAGAACATAGTGAACCTATGAGGGCTTCTGCATTTGTCACTGTTTTCAGAACTGCATAAATTTTGGGCACTACAATATAAAAAAGACATTAATCTATCTAGAGAGCATCTAGAGGAGGACCACAAGGCTGGTGAAGGGTCTGGAGGGGAAGCCTTACGAGGCGTGGCTGAGGTCACTTGGCTTGTTCAGCCTAGTAGAGAAGAAGAAACTGAGGGGAGACCTCACTCCAGTCTTTAACATCCTCACAAGGGAAAGCAGAAGGACAGGCACTGATTTCTTCACTCCCCTGACCAGTGACAGGACCTGAGGGAACAGCATGAATCTGAGTCAGGGGAAGCTTAGGTCAGGTATAAGGAAAAGATTTTTCACCAGAGGGCACTGGAACTGGCTCCCCAGGGAAGTTGGCACAGCACCAGCCTATCTCAGTTCATGAAGTGTTTGGATAATGCTCTCAGGTACATGGTTTGATTCTTGGTAATGGTCCTGTGCTGGGTCACGAGTTGGACCCAATGATCCTCATGGGTCACTTCCAACTCAGCTTATGCTATTCTCTATTATGAAGTTCAGACCACTTGAAAAAACCATGGAGTGGCAGAACAGTCTATAAGACAGATGACATCAGAGCATCTAGGAAGTCCTGCTGTTCCCCTTGCATTCTGTTTATGGTTGGCTGATTACAGAGAGAAAAACTCTCTGGGAGCTCTCTCCCATACACCTGCAGAGGTAAAAGGGCTTTCCACCAGACAGGCACACTGCCAAAATATTCTGGTTTTATACCAGTTCTACTTACCTTGGAATCTCTGCTGCGCCAGGGCTGATTTTTGTCATGTCTTTTGTTCTTATATGACCTCCAGTTTCCTGTCTTATTCTCTCCTCTCTCATCACAATTTCTATATGTTGATATTCTACAGTTCTCTTTTCTTTGCTTCTCCTATTAGTTTCTCATTTTTCTCTTTTCATTTCTATATTTTTTAATTCAGCACATTACTCTCCAGTCTCAGTTCTTTTACTAGATCCTATATCTCATCATTCTCTCTTCCACTCCTGGCCTACTCAAACATTCCTATAATTTCTATACCATGTTCAGCATCATTCAGTGCACAATTCAGACAGAATGTCTACTCTTCCCCCTTGTAACTGGGATTTTTCCATCCTTAATATATGTAAGGATATAATACAGAGGAAAAAAACCAGCCACAATGACAGAGCGACACCATGAAACACAACAGACAGTTGTCAGTCATGGGGAATTGTAATACACAGGGCAATACATTCATCATACCTACACATTATCCCATCCTTAGCCTCCTTACCTCATTGATTTTCTGAGCAACACCTAAGTATGGAACCTCTAGCCTCTGCTAGCAGGAGCTTTCATTCCTGCTGGAAACACCCTTGCTGAATGGAGAGAGATCAAAAGCAAGTGCCCATTGAAAAATTAGCTACTGCTACTTCACATTGAGCCTAAAGAGACAGACAAACTACCCTTTGATACCTGTAATAGCAAGATAACGTTTACAGCAAACAAAATCATAAGCAGGAGCATTTGTGTCTCCTTTGCAAGTGACAACTAACAGTGCAGGAAGAACTCAGTTCTTTGCAAGGCTTCTTTTGGCTACAGAGATAACATTCAGATTCTGTTAAAACATGGAGGTAGTTTTAGACCTGCAATAAAGGGTCATCCCGTATGTTCTACTTTACTTACTTGAGGCAATGACAGCTTCTCTTAAGAAAACGCTACCAAACGTGTATGACAAATCTGAGTGAATGTAACAATTGCAGTTACAAAGCAGTATCTCACTATGTTGATTAAGTAATTTTGTTTCTAAGAAAAGCCACTTAGAGAACTTAAAGAACACACTGTAATTGTTACTGTACTGACAAAGTAGAATAACTTAGATTTGTTATCAAAGGCTCTGTAACAGAGCTGTCAATACTCTCTTCAGCTAAATCTATCATGCACAAAGATATTATTGAGGGAATAGCCAAAGTTTCCCTACTTCCCATTTTGCTTTTTAGAATTACTGCCTGCTATATATTTGTAATTGATCTTGTGCAATAGCTAGGCTGTTGTCTTATAACTCAAATTTGAACTCGAAAGATAAATAGCCTGCTTTTCATCTGATCCTTGTCCTTTGACTTACCTTACTCAGACAACCAATTGTTGAAATTTCCATCAGTACAGCAGTATGAGTCATTTCACCCAAACAATCCATGTCTTTAAAGGGCAGACGGGGAGATAAAACAACCAAATTTTATCTTCAGCAACAAGAACTACTGTGGGTATCTATTGGGAGTAAGAATAATAGAACTGGGAATAAGAATAATGTGAATGTAATAGAAATCTGACAATAGCACATAAAATAATAGCAATGTGCAATCTGAAGAAAAGTAGCAATTTGAAGGAATAATTCCAGGCTAGGAGGAGATGCCTTAAGAGTCTCAGAAGCATGTGAAAATGATTATTTGTTTATGGCTTATCACTTACTACAAGATCATCAAACATTTGGACAATGCTGGCACAAAAGCCAGCTCAATTTGAAAGGGCTCATGACTGTAAACCTGACTTCTTTACCGAGTGGTACTTACTTGTTGGAGGAGAAGGGAGCTAGGTGGTAGAGGACAAAAATCCAACTGCTCTTCTCAAGAAACAGAAGACAGCCAGCTCAAATAAAACTATTTCATAGTTGCAATACCAAAAGCACCAGTTTAGCTGAAATAAAAAACAAAAGGCACATGAAAGAGAGGGGAACTAATTGTTACCCTGTGGAGAAAAATTATCAAAGTGCAGTAAGAACAAAAGCGAACAAACTTGTAATTCTAGATATGGAAATGGATGATTCAGAACTGAAGCTATTTTAGATCACTCCCTGTTTCTGATAGCATTTAGATGTTTCAAGGTATTAGGGCGGTTGTCGTGCCTACTAGAGAAGGCATAGCACTATTATGACCACTGTTGGATCATATATTTTATCATTAAGTATAAACAGAGTTAGCTTTGCTAAAACAAACATCTGTTCTGTAATTACTCATCAGTCACATATAAAACTTCCAAAAAAGTTAGACTATCTTGAGTGAAATCTGTGCACCACAGCAGGTAAATATGGATGCAGAAGATTCTTGCACAAATTCTTATCAGGAACATTATCTTACAAATATTATTATTGCCTTGTTGCTAACGTCTGTACCTAAGAATCTTGGGCAAGTCTGCCAAGAACATGGATGTGTACTGTAACAATTAAACCATATCACTCCTTTCTTCATTTGAAATGAGTAAGAGACTTTTAATTGCAGCAAATACACTATATTAATCAATTATATATAATAAAAAAATGATTGATACAAATTTTGTGTGTCCCTTGTATCTGCAACAGAGATCAAAAGACAGAAAACAAGACTTGTTTTTCTATTACTGTCTGTCTAGATGCTTTCTCTCATTGCTTTTTTTCCCTAAGCTTTTACCTTGTAATTACTTAAACTTTTTTATTACTTTTTTACATGTTCTTCTAACCTTCTTCCAAGGTTACCAGCACACATGAATTGCCAATACAATTATGGGGCAGCCCAAAGAATGCTATCCTACCTGGAAACACAGGAACTGAGAAGGCAAATGAGATGTTTTCTTGCTTTATGCATTTGTTTCCCTTAGTGCTTTCACCAGTTCTTAACTGGCTCTTCAATCAGTCTCTGTACAAATCAGCTGCTCTGGTGTTCTTTGCCAGACAATCTGAAGTCAGTCTATCTCTACTAAATAAATGCATATGGACTTATCAGGTTCCTGTAGCTTTGGGACAGGTGACTAATAATCCTGACAGCTTGGCTGTAAATTTTTGTATTAGAAATAAATGCTGTATGACCTAGAAGAGTAACAGAGGATACAGTGGCATTGTTGCTTTTCAATCAGGCTGTAACAGAATGGTCTAACTCTTAGCTAAATAGTTTCTCTACTGATACACATTTGATTAACATGGCTGCAAAATAATATCCAACGAACCTTCTTCTCCTTCCAGGCGCTGCCTTCATTGGAGCTGAACCACACAAAGAGCACAGTGACATCAGAACTGCAGGAAGATTAATATCTCTGCTTTTATGCTTCTCTTTTATCCTAAACTTTGGCTGATTCTAGATACATACAAATCTCTGAAGATTTCTTACACAGAGGTTTTTGCTTTCTTTTACAGATACATGGCCATTATTGATCCCTTGAAACCGAGGCTCTCTGCAACTGCTACCAAGGTGGTCATTGGGAGCATATGGATTTTGGCATTCCTGTTGGCCTTTCCCCAGTGCCTATACTCCATAACCAAGGTGATGCCTGGGAGAACTCTTTGCTATGTAGCATGGCCAGGTGGTCCAAAACAGCATTTTACGTAAGCTTTTGTTCTTTTAAACTTGTGCATGGTGGTGTCTAGACTTGCAATAGACTTAGCAAAATCTCTAGTGTTGTGCAGATACTCTACATGCAGAATAACAGCTTTGTTCACTGAGAAATGCAGAGCCTGTTTTCTAAGTAAGGAAGATGAAGCATTATATGTGATAAACAATACAAATTTATTCTCTTCTACATCTCTGAGTGTGCTCCCTCCAGTGCTGCACTTTTATCATTGCTCAGCCTAAGATGGCTACTTCTATACAGAGAGAGATGGTCAGAATTGGGAAGACAGCATGCAATTCAAGCAAGCTTCCTCTTTATTCTAACTAGGAAAACAAGGATTTCTAGTCTCTCCTTAGAATCATTTAGTTTGGAAAAGACCTCTAAGGTCATCAAGTCCAGCCACTAACCTTACACTACCAAGTCCACCACTAGACCATGTCACTAAGTACCACATCTACACATTTTTAAATACATCCAGGGATGGTGAATCAATTGCTCCTCTGGCCAGTAACAATGTTTGACAACACTTCTCATGAAAAAAAAATCCTAATACTCAGTCTAAACCTCCCCTGGCACAGCCTCTTCTCTTGTAACTAGGAAAAAGAGACATCCACCTCACTACAATCTCCTTTCAGGCCCTAACCAGATTTTTTTTCTCTAGATCTCTTCATGAGAGGGCTGGATTTTATTACTTCATTCTGTTACACTATCACAATTACTTATGTCAGATATTAGTCCAAAAGAAAAAAACTGGATAACCTGTAACTGGTTCCACTTTCTGAAAGTGAGAATATCATTCAATTAAATTAAATATAACCTGTTTGTCCTTCTGGCAGAATTAGGAATAAGGGGCTACTTAGGCATCTGTCCTTTCATGTCTTCATTGACATTTAAGAAAAACATTGCGTTCAAGGCTGAAAGCCTGTGTAGCCATCTACAATTAAATTTGACCTTTTGCTCTTTTAGAGGCAGGTGAAAGAAGTCCTGGTCATACATAATTTTTATCACTTTAGGAGCCGTACACAGACATTTCTCTTTAGGGCAGGAAGGTCACACTCAGTGACAGCTGAGGATTCTTCACTGATCATTTACTAGAATTTTATCTGAAGTTGGTATTTAACCAGGAACTAACAGGAGGCAAAAGAAACTCTTTGTTTTCCCAGAGCTTACATCAGCAGTAGTGACTATATTGCACACAGGCTACAGATCTGTGTTGTCTATGTACAACAGATCTGCCATATGAAGAACGGTGGGTGACAGGACTCTTATCAGGGTCTTTATATCAATATATCACTAAAATGCTTATTTTCCTCTTTCATTTATAGTCCAGACCAGAGCTCCAAATGCCTAGCTTGCCCTCATGATACCTGGCTGTGCAATTAAATCAAGTCAGCTAGTTATGGACAAACATACCTTATTCTGCACTCACTAATCATGGTAACTATAGAGTTATTAATAATATACACTAGAGCAGGCTCAGCATTAGACACCCCACAAAGCACATGCATTAACATGTACATAAATTTGCAATGCAATTCAAGACTTTCAAAAAGACAGCGAAAACAACAAGGACTAGCCAATTAATATAAAACATGCTTTGTGCTAAAGTAGCAGTCTTGACTTCTAGCAGCCCATCCATTGGTATAACTCCTCTGAAAGCACTTACCACCTTAACACCTTTTCATTGCAGGTATCATGTTATTGTGATTGTGTTGGTCTACTGCTTTCCACTGCTTGTCATGGGCATCACTTATTCCATGGTGGGAATTACCCTCTGGGGAGGAGAAATACCAGGCGACACATCCAACAAATATCACGAGCAGCTCAAAGCTAAGAGAAAGGTACTGTTCGAGTGAATACCACTAAGTGAATACTTATAAAATCACCTGTAATTATGTGGACACCTATCAGAGTAAATTCTTTCAGAAACACCAAATCACTTGAAAGAGCAGTAATGAGAGATCTCCTTCAACACAAAATTTGATTAACTTTGACAAGTTGTCTACTCTGTTCACTGTTGGGTTCTGTTCAGGCTGTTCTTTTTGTAGCTTTAATGTTTGTCATTAAATAAAGGAAACATTTGGGTTTTAACTTCTTACTCCACATGTAGCAGCACATACTGTGTCTGCTACAAGGAAACTAAAGCAAAACGTTAAGCCTTCACAGAGTTAAGATACTGAATTTTGAACAATGGCTAGCAAACCATTAGCTCTAGTTTGGTAAGATTCTCATCCAACTGAAACAGAAGTGAATCTTGCTGCAATTCTCAGGTGATTAAGGTCCATGCATATTTGAGATAAGCACTGATTAGCCTGTTTGTAATAAACAAGTTAGATTTTTAAACAGTAATTTTTTGGTGAGAAATGCAGACAAGTTTTCCCAGATATTTTCCTTCAATCTCTTTCACTGTAGATATTATTTAAACTAACTAGACTTGGGATTGCTTACGAACTGAGTATTTGACTATCTCCAGTTCAGTTTTCCTAATGTTGCAGTGCAATGAAGGCTTCTTTCCTATAACATTCTTTTTCTTAACCTAACTTTTCTTATTTAATAAGGTGGCCTCCTGCTTTTTATTTCTGACAAGTTTTTTTTATCCTAATGTATTTAACCTTTCAGATTTGAAATAATAGTACCCTAATACGAACTTCTAATTCACAATGATGAGGGCATTTTAAGTTGCTCAGTTTGCTTCCTGATACTGAGTATGTTTGAACTGAGTATATGGAATATGCTACTATACTGCAGCAATAGCAGAGTGGGGCTTATTGGGTCTTGAGATAATACGAGATCTCCTGCAAATTCTGAAGAACACTAACATTTCCATTTCTTTCAGGACATCGCAGAAATCACTTTCTGTAACACACACAATTTGCAAAAGCAAATGTGGAAAGGAAATTATTAAATTATTGTAGAACCAGGACAAGCCAGAACTTCAGGACCTGTTATCATAATGACTAAGTAAAATAATCATCTTGTGACATAGAAACTAGAGGTCTCTGGCTTTCACTGTATGATATAGAGGGCCCAATTAAATCCCTTGAACACTTTAAAAACAGCACCTGTTTAGAATTCGAAGTATATACAAGAGAAAAGGAAGAGCATCTTTAATTAAGGGATTTTAAATGTGAGACTATGGGAATGCATACCTCCAAGACATGCAACAAGGGAATTAAATTATGTGCAGATATATTATAACTGCATCAGTGACTTTATGGGTAGAGCTCCATGACAGCACTTTAGCTACACTGCTGTGCTCTCCAGCAGGATTTATGAAATGATTGGTATTTGGAAATATGAATCATAATTGGTTATTCACGGAGAGGAACTAACAGACTGGAATCCAAATAAAGCCATAACTCAGCCTGCCTCTGATAACGCACCTAGTGCTTTGCCCTTTTCAGGCAAAGAAATAATCTGGTTTTCTTGCTATTTAGTATAGGTCTCGACATACATCTAGACATATATCTAGACATAAGGAAAATCTATGCACTTAAAACGAAGGAGAACATAAAATAGCTGACTATGTTTCATATCAGGCAATGCTGCATTGTTTGCAACAGGGCAAAGGTGTCTGATTAGGGTTGTTTGAAATGGAATGTAATATTAAGAAGGTAGTGAATGTAAGTTCATGCAAGACCTTTAAAATAAACAATATTTGCCAACGAAAGATTTGAAGCTTGAGAAAACTGCTAGTAGTTCAACAGAACTCATAATTTCACGTATATGATTTGGCAATACAGTCCTGGATCCTCCTGAAACTGCCATCAAGGGACAAAGGATTCAAAGAGTTTCACAGTGCACACTGCAGGTTGGACAACGCAAAGTCATGCTTAGTATCTTTAAGGTCAAAGACAAAATATTTAGAAATTCATGACTGGATGCTACTTTTGCTTCCCTTTTTTTTTTTTTTTTTTTTTAACAGCTCAAATATCTCAGGGACTGACCCATTTATATATGCATGACATCAGTTTTTGAACTTCTGAACATTTGCTACTTGCAGGGACTTTGCAGCCATTATCCCTTTATCTTAAAGCTCCTGGCATGAGACTGACTGATGATCAGCTGAACATCATTTATTCTCCTGCAATTACCATTTTCACAATATGGAATTATAGTCTCAATCGTGTCACACATAATAAGTTTATATAAGTGTCTCATAATGTTACTATAAGATTTACTAGGTCAAAATGTTCTTTACATTCACTGCAGATACTTGCTATCAGATGTTGTCTCCATATCTTGTTTTTGCTATCTAACAAGTTCCAATCGGTCTTGCAGCTTTGCTTAACCCATAAGAGGGAATAATCATGTACTGCAAGTAAAATCAGTTAGTATTGTTTTTATCAAGAGATACAGTTCTGATACAAATGTTTTCTGGAAAAAAGAACATTTATCTCAACAGAAGAGGCTATTGCCTGGGCACAGTGGGAAGACTAAAGAGGAACAGAAAATGTTCTCCTTAACTTTTATAATTCCTTTACTGTTCTTTTTACTTATAGCTGTTACCTTTGTGATGATATCTCACCAGGCATCTTTTTCAGTAACTTTCATTCCTCCACACTTATGCTTCTGCCTGTATTTTCTGCTTCTCCTAACACAGCTTGAGGTGTCATTTCAACTTCTTTCAGCAATGAAGATTGATTAAAAGTCACATTGTTTCAACATAAATTTTTTCTCAAATTTGAGTATAAAACAAGAAAAAAAGCCCCATATACGTGCTAGCGAATCTCAGTCTCTGTGAGAACTCCTGTATGAACACTTCACATATATTTATCTGGTTTGTTCTCTTTTTCTTTCCCCTCCTTTTCGTAGATTTAGAGAAAGTCCAAGGAAGGGCAGCTAAAAATGATCAAAGGACTTATGAAGAGATTAAAATGGCCTCAACTTTTTGGAGACAAGTAGGCCAATGGACAAGATTTCAGGGTTTAGAGAAACACAAAGGTGGTGGATAAAGTGATTGAAGGACTGTTGGTCACTGTGATAGGTTGACTTGGGAGGAAGAAACTCAGAAGTTCTTCCTGGAGGAGTTTCCTTTGTGGGGGGTTTTTTGGGATACTTGTAACAGCCAATCAGAGAAAGTCGGTTCGCTCCGTGCACACACATTATAAAAAAGGGTAATCCCGGAAGACGAGGCTCTTTGTCTTTCCGGCGGCTGAACAGGTAACACCAAGCCGAGCCGCTCTCCCTCTCCCCCATGCGGGGGAGGGGGGGAAACGGCTCGGAGGCCGCTTGGGCCCCGTTTGCTAACGAAGAGGGCCCGATGGCTGAGGGGAGGAAAAGTTGTGTGATAAAAGCTTCACAGATTCTTCCTCCACCAGCTTGTGGCTCTGGCGTGGGAGGATGCTGGCTCGTTATGCTGCTGGCTGGGCCGGGCCTGCCCAGGTGGCCATGAGGGTGCGGGGCCGCAGCCCGGCCCCGCAGGGGCTGAGTGGCGCTGCTGCCCCCCCCCAGCACGGCCGAGCCTGGCTCAACTTTTGTAGTTAAGTTAAACTTTAACTCTTTAGTGTTCAGATAAGATTTGCAAAGCCTCCAGCCTTCCCTTTGAATATGAAAGGAAATAAGGAAAGTTCTAAAGTCAGTAATGCAAGAGTGAAGTATTTTAAGATGGAAGGAGAGTGAGAAGATGCTGAAATGGCTGAAAATCTTTTTGGGAAATTGTAGGAATGAACTAATGTACTGAATATTCCTTTAAACCATGGAAAGAGACATGGGGGGATGGAAATGTTCCTTCTTAGGAGATAATTTGATTAAAGAACACCTGTGTTGGGAATTTGAATTTCTGCCCTGAGAAACGAAGGGGATTGCAGTTTTTTTCTGAAGATGAAGCCTGAGCAGAGGAAAAGGAGACAAATAAAAATTGTTGCTGTTGGACATTTTCAATCCTTAAAAGTAATACCCCAGAAAATAGACATGACCCATATCTACAACTTTGGGACAGCTGTAGAACTGGGAGGAGGTCACGGTTGCAAATTTCCCGGGCGGATGCAATCGTGAAAGGTAAAACTACAAGAAGACTTTTTTCCTTCTTGTGGAACACAACTCAAACCCTAGACATTAATTTGGTGCATTAGCCGGGAAAGTAAAAATTAAACCATACCTGTCTTTTCAAACAAAGACAGTCACCAAATCCTGAAATACAAGGACTAATAGGAGAGCAGCATAAGGCTGGTAGAAGAGACAGCATTTTAAGAAATGGCAATTTAAAAGTCAGTAGAGGGCATCTGAGATGTTCCCAGATGCTTATCATCTCAGAGGATTCAGAAAGGTTTTAGGCAAATTAACAAACAGTAAATTCATAAATCATAGAGTTTTAAGATTGGAAAAGACCTCCAAGATCAACAACTCCAACCTGTGACCGATCTCCGCTGTCAACCAGGCCACAACACTAAGTGCCTTGTCCATTCATTTCTTGAACACTTTTAGATATAGTGACTCCACCACTTCCCTGGGCACCTTTTCCAATGGCTGACAACCCCTTCAGTGAAGAAATGCTGCCTGATGTCTAAAAATTCTCCCTAATGTCTAAGTAGATACTGAAAGCATGAATCAGAGATGCACTCCTCTTTAACACAATCTTGGGTGCTGGGGCAGTATTAGGAAAATAGAAGACAGAAAATGGCAGGTTCATGGGATTTCCATGAACAGCACCTCCTAGTGCCTCTGAGACAGAACAGTAGGATAGATGGGCAACTGTCTGATTCAGAAGGAACTGTCCTATGTCTTTATGCTCCTGTTTTTACATAGCAGTGCAGCTATAAAAAACCTGCTGACTTCTCACTGGCTTTCAGTGCAACTAAAAATGCAGATTTTCCTTTTTTACTTCTTTACTACATATGAATAAATTACATGAAAATATATTAATATATATTTTATACCACATTTAACAAAGAAAAGCACTAGTTAGAAACAATGATACTTTTTCTGACATTAAAAGGTAGCCAACCAGGTCAGACCGAAAAGAAAGAAGATTGTTTCTCTATGAAGTAGTTTATTGCGGAGCAGAGGCAGGGAAAAAAAAAAAAAAGAAGAGAGAAAAGGAAAAGAAAAAAAGCAAGAGAGTCAAAGCCTAAAACACTGCAGTATGGCATCAAAACTCTTGAAATACTGAATTAATTATGGGCTGAAACAGATTTGAAAAAACAAGACTATACTCATAATATAAAGCTGATTCAATATAAATAGGTGGTGAGAATACTGGATGATAACCAATAATTAACTCTGAAATCAAAGATCCTTCTAGTTAACAAGCAACCACTAAGTCTAAACTGACACACTAGGGTTAGATACTGCTTAATTCATAAAACCTTTTGTGAAAGTTTGCATCCAGCCATGTGAAACAAAATGTTTTGACACTCTGGGTCCACGGGTTTGTCTTGCATGTGACTTCCTACACCATCTTGAAACTTCAGTTTTATCCTACATATTTGTTCAGACTTCTTTGATATTGGAAAGTAATTGCTTCCTCATGGGACTGCATAAAGACACGGTACGTTTTAAATCTTCCCAGTTATTTAAGCAATCCATCTTCTCTTGACTCATCTCAGCAAGAGAACCACTGCTGCAATCTCCACTAACTTATATATTATACGCCATGTTCAAATGACATAAGGGAATAGAAGTTTCATACAGAAGAAAGTAAATATAACTCGATTATCCTAAATTCAATTTAAAATACCTCCTGCAATCAACTACTCTACATAAACTTGTACTACAGACTGCAAGAGAAGGCCAAATCTTCACAGCTGATGCCCTTATCTACACTGAATCATCACCTGTTACTAGTTTTTAAAAGTCATACAGTAAGAAACACAGAATTTTTTGGTAATGCCAGGTTTGCCAAGGCTGCACGTATGTCAAAATATTCACTAGGCACGTTTAAGTGTGCAAAGAGAGCCAAATCCTAGAACACACTGTATGTAGGGTGAAAGCATCTGGACTACAGATCACCCCAACCTGCCATGCAACAGCAGTCTGCTGAAGAGAACTTATATTGCCATTTTGCCTTTCCCATCATTTATTCATTCATGGGGCACAAGTGTTTCCACCTTGAAGATTCATTTGTGCTGGTGCACCACGGACAGAAATGACTGCCATGGTGGTGTCAGAGCACTCTGCTCACACACTGACCAGGTGTCCACGCCAGAATGGTGCAAACACACACAAAGGGCCATGGGCACTTTTCCCCTGGGGAGGCACCTCTTCCCTTTAGCTGATGTTACATTCAGTGTAAGGGAGTGATATGTGAAACAACCTACCCATCCTGTTTTGGGGTGATGAGGTGCAGAAGCTCAGTTTGCTATGAATAATGTGTATGTCCTGCCAAAAATAGGGGCCTGTATAATGTTTTGGTCCATCCATACTCATCTTCTGTAAATGGATCTACTCTTTGATTTAGCAGAGATTGACAACGAAAACAAAATGCAAAACAGAATAAACAAATACTAGAGGAGAATTAACACAGAAGATTAAGCTGGAGAAATAAACACTATTTTAAGAAGAGGTGATCTCACTGATCTAACAGTCATAGCACTATGGCTTTTATTATAATGTGTGGGTGGCTGTAATGCTTGAGTAGCTGAAATTTCATACAGCAACAGTTAAATTATATTTATCCAAAGTGCTGATGCATTGTGAGCACCTTGCCGGCCAAAGCTCTGTTGTGATTGAAAACCACAGGTGTACTTCAGTGCAGCCACATTCACAAATATAGCAATCATTGTTCAGCACATTCAAAAAGAAAAAAGACTTAGTAATATGAGGTTGAATAACAACTTACACCAGTTAGCACCATTTCTGTCCACTCCACTGCTCTGTTAACAGCCAACAATCAAGAGAAATAGAGATGCTTTTTAAAGATTGCAGTCCTTACATAGAAATGTCTGCTGATTAATTCCTCAGGCAACTGAAGGTGTAATAAAAATACCAAAGTGGCAGCTTGTTATGCTCACACACAGTTTCCTCTATATGAAATACAAAGAATTAACCAAAAAGTTTCTGAAGTAATTAATCTGACTTTAGGATCTCATAGTTTTAAGTCAGTTTCCTCCAAAGTTATAATCGTGTAGTCATATATCTCAGATTTTGTGAAACTACTCTAGAAATTAAATCTTTTTGAAGATTTTCGTATCAATGAGTCATGGAAAGTTTTAAACACCAACTTCATCTGTGGTTGTGTAAAACAGGAAAAGAGAATTCTCAGTTGGTTTTAAAGACTCTTCAGAAAACAAACTCATCCCTTGTTTGCCAGACACTGGAAGATGTTGAACTGTGTCCAGTACTTTCTCTACTTACTCACTGAGTGTCAGTTTGTGTCTTTCAATATTGAAATGTTAAATGAAAACAGGACAGGAACCAGCCTTCAAGGTCTGTCACCAAAGACAACTAACAGAACTCCTCTGATACCATCTTAAACCTTCTAATCTTCTAAAAAAATCTCACCAATCCTAGAGTCTTCCAGGCTAAATTTCTTTACAGACAGCTCTATCTATGCCATTTTCACTTGGCTTAATTAATTACTTAACATCCCGCACTGGTGTCACCTCTACAGATGTTTTTATGTCCATTTCTTCTCTCAGTCTTTGTTTGCATTTGCTACATAAATGAAACAAGTGCTTCTGATCTTTTATATAACATCTTTATGCAACAAGTGACTAAAACCAGGCAAGGAATGCCAGCACTGTTGTGTCACCATGGTCCTGCACAGGGATTATTCCCTGTTCTCCACTGAGAATGCCTCATCTGGAGCATCCTAATATCTCATTTTTTCCTGTCATTCAACGGATGACCTGGTCGTGCTATAATAAGTCAATAACATCTGTCTCCTCCTCATTTGTTCACAGCAGGCAAACAAATTCCCAGCAGATAATCTTTTATTAGTCTTTAATTGAGCAAATCCCAAAATTTTTCTGAGTATGATCCTACCTATGGAAGTACAGAGTAAAACAACCTGTCAAAACTAGCACAGTACCAGTCCAGCAGTTCCTATCTGCTCTGTGATATCTGCCACTGCCACCACCCCACCTAGGGACACAATCACTGCTGGTACCATAAAAAGTATGGACCAACACTGTGAAACTGCATTTCTCCTCCCACAGTTCTTCCACATCCCAGGTCTTTCTCTGCATTGCTTCTGGAGCAGCAAAGCTGTTAAGGAGTGTCTTGTCAAACTTACGACATGTCTTTATTTTGCTGTACAAAACTCCTCAGTAAATACATAAAATGAGGCAGATCTCAAGACTGATACCTAGAGAACATATCCCAGACCGAAGAGAGATAAACATTAAATAATTTCTAATAATTTCTTTTTCTCTTAACTACCTTTCCAGTGCAGTGTTTCCCAAATCATGCTCAGTAGTAAAATATAACAGGTAAAATTACTTACAAAAATTAGTAACAAAACATAGGTTTCCTCTCATTCTGCTTCAGGGCACCTCTTACTATGATATCCTTAACTCTGACTATTTATGGGAATTATGAAACAGCCTTGTTAATATGGGAGATGCAAACCAATCCTAATGAAGCTAGAGCCTGACTTCACAAACAGTTACACGTGCCTAAAATTGGGTTTGTAACCCTGCAGATGAAGTTAGTTACCCAAGGAGATGTGGCATGATGCTTAGTATGCTTCTTACAGAGCACAGATGTTTACCCCGCCTGCTGCTCTTCCCCAGGGCTCTGCATTTGTGAGTCAAGATTGGCCATTAAGAAGTTTATTGGACCAGACTGCAGATGTTAGTGTTCCACTAACATTTTAAGCATGATTTTTCCATAACTGTAAAGACAAATACCCTGCCAGACTCACCAGATTTCGATTAACAAAACAGTCAAAATCTCTACTTGCAAGTAATTGCTATTACAGCTAAAAGATTGCAGAAAATTAATTTTTCTAAGCTTATTTTCTCTTAAGTTTAAGAAAAACTTCAAAACGGTAATGAGGGTAAGAATATCATATGAATATCTTTTGGCTGAAAATACTAGCAGAATAGGACATCTTTTCCTATTTTGATCAGTAATACATTCCCATAATTATCAAAAATCTCCAAAAGAAGAGAGACAGAGTACTGACAGGAAAGCCCATTTTCAGTATTTTACCAATAATGAATTCCTGCACAATCATTACACTAATTACAGTGTACGAGCCCCTCCCTAAACACATACACACAAAGAGGCACCTTTTTTCCAGTAGGTTGAGGCAAAATAACCAATAATCTTTGCTTTTAAGTTTCAAAAAGTTCTATTAAATTCTTTCTATTATCAAGTATATGGACTGAGAACCCACTGAAAATGTACAGAATGAGCAAAGTAATTATTAATGTTGTGAATCACAATTTTTATTTCACAGTCTCACTCTTCACATGCTTAGAAACTGCCTAGGGAAAGACTTGGGCATGAGGTACAGGGGAATTACTGTCATTGCATTTGTTAAACCCAAAATATTTTTTACAGAGCTATTTTATGGTCTTAGAACTTCAGAAAAAAAGGGTTCACCTGTTCTCCTTTACAGGATTTTTTTTTCCTAGCAATTTATTCTCTTTTTAATGATCTGCCCATAATTTTTAACAAGATTTCCTACTGAGGTAAAAATAAAGTCATACCTCCTGCTCATCTTCTGAACATGACTGACACAGTGAAATATAACAAAATTACTGGACGCTGCTCTTCTCTGCTCTCTGTCTCCAAACAGCTACAGAACACTCAGCAGAAGTACCAGCTTCCATTCATTGCCTCAAGTTCCTAAAACTCAGCTGTGAACTATGAACAAACATCTTTCCGCACCCATCATCCACACTTCAAGCAGCAACCACAGAGAAGTAAAAGCAGAGTAAATACTGAGAATGGCTTTATACTGTGCATAAACCTTGCTAATTTAAGTATTTACTGACAAACTGATGGAAGTTTCCTGGTCAATACTTTTTTATAGAACAGCAGGTAATATCTCCAGGTCAGGAACAGATTTAAGAGATTGGTTCTGCATGGTCAGTAAATTGTGCACTTACAGTTGCTGTGATGTTTCCCCTTATTATTTTTATATTTCTGATCACTGTTGGCAGAAAATTTATGTAAAATATAAAGTCCAGGCACAGTTCCGGGGCAAAAATTTCTGCTTACTAATGCTTCATATTTTTAAGAATGGAAGAAATACTAGGTTAGCAGACAAAAAAATTCAACAATGCTTCACTCCAATGTTACTGAGCTCATTGTATTTTCAAATGCAGTGCTGAATCCAACTACAGATGCTCGTTAATAATAGAACTAAGATACCTACGAGAAAGACAAATGAAAACCAAGTGTCTCTTTTTCAACATTCAGATTTTCAGCATGGAGATTATGATCTCCATGTTTCAAACTACTGGGTTTTTAAAGAGAGACTTCATTTTCTCAGTGCAGTTTATCCCCAGGTTCAAGTTTGGGACCTGACCCTCCAGACCGATAATCTTAAAGTCCCACATTCAGGACAAAGAGTATTCTTTAAGTTGTATGCAATTTTTTTCACCAGCATATAAACAAACCTTAGAAACAGACAGGACCGAGTACATAAGAAGCCCCTTCCTCATTGAGTCCCTGTAGGGAAGTCATGAACAAATTAATATTAGCATGAGTTTTCAATCTGCTGAGCTTTCTGGAATACTGCCAAGCATCTGTGTGGTGAAAAGCCCAGGAAATCTGATGCAGATCACTCATTTTGGAGGACTGCAGAGCCAAGACCAGTATATTCAGCAGAACAGAACTGCAGTTCCCACATTACATTTGCACACTTTTGCATTTATTATAGGCTGCTCTTCATGTCAAAACAAAATACAACTTCAGCACAGTTTTTTCTAAGTTAGAGCAGAAATCTACACACCTACACACAGAGGGGTGTCTATGTTATGTTCATTAATGCCTTCACCTAACAAATCTAATCCTTTAACTCAAGCATTTAATTCTTCAGAAGTTTCTGTAGTGCAACATTGTAAATAACCAATTCAAAGCATTTTTTTTCATTACTCATTTTCTGCGGTGGACAGAAGTAGTTTCTTTATTCCTCTAGGTTTTAAAGCAGGTTTCCTAGGAAACAGTTTCAACCACCCTGGCATGGGTCAGCTTATACCTTATTCCACAATTGGGATATCACAGGAGTATCAAACCAGTGCAATAATGACCAATGTGTTGACCATTATGGTCAAGTCATGTGGATACTTTAATACTTGAAGCAATGCTTGTATGTACAAAAGTAGATGCTGTCAGGAGAATAACACTCCTGATACTTTTCACCAATAACTGACCAGAGCATGTACCACTTTTCATTGACCAAGTACTTCCAAAATGTTCCGTATGTGAGTTACAAGTCTACTGCTCCTAATAAATTCACAACCTTGTACAGTCATTTGAAGAATGACAAAAACAAACAAGGTGCATGAAATGCAGAATACAAACCTCTACATCACTGACATTAACAGTTTCCTTTGAAGTCAATTTAAATGAAAGTAGACTGGGGGACAATATTAAAATTTTTTGCTTTGTTTTTTTCTTAGGTGGTAATAAACTTTTTTTCTTCAAATTTTGAAAGGGGAGAGCTACTACCACTGCAAATGCATAATTATGATGGCAATTAAAAATAGCTTTAACTGTGCTTTTTTCCTAACAGAATTTTGCAATGCAATTTAAACAAGTACAGTTCGAGAATAATTCATAGTTCTTTTCTTATCAACAGAAAAGAGACAAAAGAGGTTTTTCGAACCATGTAGCAAACAATCTGCATTCTTTCCCATTATGTTCTTGTGCCAAAATTCTGGAGAAATATGGTAAACATTCAAATGGCTTCTAATTTTATAAATCACTTATTTAATTCCCCTAGTTGAATAAGCTGGAAAGAAAACAATTCAAAAATTAGTCTTTCGATATGAAATAAGAGTTTGTGCTCCTATTTTGAAGATAACCAAAGGTACCCATCTCATTTTAGGTTCAGAAAGACAGTTTTAATTATAAGAAGCCCACATAAAATAAAAAACATGTAAGATGGTATGCAACCTTTGCATAATTCAATGGCATAATTCATCATGGCATTAGTTGTTTATTGCAGTGTCCAGTATATAAAATTTAGTTTTCAAAAGAGAACACTCACTAGTGCCATTTCTTTAGAAGTCTTATATGGTAAATTTAACATTGAGCCTACAACAAGGATTAAAGGTTCCAGAACACTTTCAGAATTGTGTCAGAAATTGGACTTCAGAATTAACTACCCCTATTAGCCAAACAAAAGAAGATATTATTACTTTATTTTCCCCCACAAAAAAATCTCATATTTGTTTGAGGCATGGAAATGAATTATGCCCCATCATTCATTCCAGGTAAGGAAGAAAAGTATTGTAAAATAAGTGGTAGTACGAATCTAAAATATAAAAGCACTAGATCAGCTTTTCCACTTTTTTTCCAGAACTAGATCTCAGGTGGATAATCATGCCCAATAATTCCAATCCCACAACAGCCACTCAGAGTCATTCTCTAAAGAACACAAATTTCTTATGCTGCTCCTTCTTATGCTTAAGACCAAGACAATTATACAAGGCCACCTACCTTTACTTGTTGTCCAGATTACAGAAAAAACCTCTAGGTTTGAGCAGCAGGCATTAGCATATTGCCTAATATCCAACAACCTCTTGTGAGAAATTGAGAAATCTCTTCTTAGATAGTGTGGAAACTTTTCCTCCTTGCCCCCCAATCAGATGCTTGTAAAATCATGCATTCTCAAGGAAAATAAAACTCTGAGCAATTTACCCCTTTTTTGCAATGGAACAGATATTTCTGGGCATGCTGAGAGAAACTCAAAGTCACTGTCAAACCTGTGTTCTCTGCAACTTTGGGGAAATATCATGTAAAAATGGCAGTAGTTAACTCATAAAAAATTTCAGGATTGCTTTGGTTTGAGGGGAATCTCACATTTTTGCATTTGGAAGAAAGCAAACTAATTAAAAACTACTTCACACTAGAGCATAATATATTTTTGAACTTTAGAGCTTACCTAACAAAGTAAATGATTATGAATTCTGTTTAAAACAAGGGATTATGCAAACTGAAATGAAAAACAGTTTCTTTATTTCAAGTAACTGAGAAAAAGAGATGGAAAGTGCAGGTCAGAAGACTAAAATTATCTGGAGGACTGGAATTGGCAAATACTTCACCTGGCTGAAAGACTTCCAAGCTCTCTCATACTTTCTCCTCCTAAATGTGCATCTTCCTCAGTTATTAAGAATTCATTCTTTCCTATGGGCTGAAAGAGTACGGAAAATCCCTGGGTTTGTCAAAGCACTTGGTACCTTAGAAGTCAGTTCTGTCTCTGTACTATTGCCAGAATTGCAGAATAACCTTCGAATCCTAACTTTCTTGGAGAAGAGAGATACTTCACTCCAAATAAGCACTGTGGAGAAGCAAAGGCGTACTGGTGTTCCTTCCTCTCTGGTGTTTCATGCGTAAGTGCCATGTGTGTCCCCAGGACTGGGAAGTGGGTTTACTGGCTGCATCTTAACACTCTGTGAAATGTTAGTGGCATTTTACTTCTCCCTGAAGTGCACAGGGCAAAAGTCAGGATTTCAGGGATTATCTCTGAACTGTGTTTAGCTCTATTCATGAATAAATAACATCCAGGAGAGGGTAAACAAATACATTCTTACACTCCATGGGTTCCTAAATAATTTGTTTCTCATTTATATCTGCATAACACCCAGGAGTAAAATTTCTGCAAGTAATTAAATTGTTCTGTGTGATAAAAGTGCAAATGAAATCAAAAGCCAAATTTCTGTACTTGTAGAAGCAGCAGTATCAAAGATGACTTAGAAAGGCAATAAGGAGCTGCAGAGAAGATTGAAAAGGAAATGATTGCATGGTCCAAGTCTTAGGCACTGCTGACAAATCAACGTCTTGCAATGTGAATTGCTGTATTCCTTCAGCAGCAACTGAGTCTCTCAGAAAAGTATATGTTATTCCCAACCTTTCAAGAGCTGCTCTCAATGTTACATCTTAAATCAGACTACTTTTCTAGCTGTTCTTCATGCATAATAAAAACAGGATGGAAAAATAAATGTTCTTGCTGGTTTTTCTGAGTGTAGCAGAATCTGTTAGTTCCTTTCACTTTTACTGTTCCAAATGTTTCACAGCAAACTTGCCAACTCCAATTCCAATTAACTTACATTGGTTTTGCTCTTTTAAATACTTTTTTTATCATTACATCCATTAATGAAAGAATGCTCCTTACCCAGACAGAAAGGATTTAAAGGAATGGACAAGACCACAAAGCACATAAATTAACTTTCTTTTCTAGACATAGTTTTTCTTAGACATAGGCAGCAGTGCATCAGTATCAGCAGAACAGGTTGATGAAAATCAATGTGTAAAATAAATACTTTGATTTTCCAATTACAAATCTAGCCTCAAGACTTGCATGCAGGTTGCACAACTGGGAGACTCAGTAAAACTCATTTGATGGAAGTATTGCCTAGAACAGAAAGAAGCCTCTTTCCTCCAGTCATTCTGCCCACAATATACACAGAGGGAGATTGGGAGATTGAACAGAACACCAGGGGAGAATGGTGCCACTGGGATAAAAGATTTTCACTGCAATTCACATTTTGGAAAGTTCCATGGTGAAATGGTGGCAGGAACAGAGCTAGACTTCAAGCTAAGCAACTGAATTCAGTAATTTTCTTGCTTTAGAAATGTTTCTTAATACACAACAGCAAGTCCTTATTAATGAATTCTATGCAACTCAGAATGGAAGGAAAAGCTACTGAAAAATGGTAACATCTCAAAAAAGTGCAACAGAACAGATCTATTTAAAAGAACTTTTCTTTTTTTTCAGTCACAGGTTTAAGTAGTCAAAAAACAATCCGAACACTGAAGTTGTCTTTTATACTCTGCAGTTGGACCTGTAAAGTGTCACTGGGGTTTCTTTAGTGAAATATCACAGTGTACTGGGAAAAGAAAATCAAGTTTTTGTGGTAAATTCATACTGGGCCTGTTTCATTTATTTTCTCTTGGTTTATGGGCACTTGTTCATCAGAATTTATTCCAAGTAAACTCAAGCTGCCCTGGGTTTATAGACCTTGAAGTCACACTCCATTCACAGTTATTGATATAATTAAAAAATGAAACTTTATACTGGAAGGACCAATGTTACGGACAAGAACTGCAGCTATAAACTGCAAGGTATGGCCTTGCACAGTATGCACCTCCCTCTGAAAGGGCAAAAGACATTTGGAATAATCTCCTCCCATTTCTTCTTTTTTTCCCCTCCATTTCTGCCAAAGTATAGCCATTCTTAGATAATGAGATGAGAAGAGACTAGGGCTTTTTGATTCCTCTCACAACTTGTATTTAACTTCAAATTTAACCTTAATTGTCTTGTGTTTCCAACAATTTTACACCACACAGACTTGCAACATCTCACTTATCTTCTCCTAGGAAATATGTCATTAAGTGCACTGTATGATATAAATGCTCAAAATGACATGCAAGCCTCAATGATAAAGAGTGCCATGTGTTTCACTCTCTGTCATTCAAGTGACTTGTTACTTCACAAATTAAATCAAACACTTAAGTCCATTTAAATCATCTGTAGCTTGTTTGACTATTTGCTTCAAAAATTCTGCTTTCAGGATGATGATGACTCAATATTTAATCATGGATTTCCAGACAAAAACAGCAATAAGAAAACCTTATACGAATCTCACTCTTCTAAAAGACAAGCATTTTGTTTTAAACAAAAGAGTAACCTCTCATTTAAAACAAAGAGGAAAAGATGCAATTCTCTGAGGGTGATTTGGCATTTTTCATTTCAAAACTTAAAAAAAGTTAAAACATTCAAAATTAGAATGGAATTGCCTGAAATTGTGACATAATTGTGGATTAGTTAGTTTGGGATTTCTGGTCCCTTGAAGAAAACCTGAAATATTGTATTTAATAGTAATTTAAACAAACTTCATTCCTTCAGGGTTGATTTTCGCAGCATCTGAAATCTAAAAGCTATTTTTTGTACAGCTTGAGAAGGTTTATTAGCTTTAGGAGACCTTTAAGTAGACTCTGGAAGCACTGCTTGCCCTGCCCTTCAATATAACACAGAAAACTAGACAATGAGTATTTGGATGTCAGAAAAAAGACAACTTTCCTTTAGAAAAAATTAACACCACTGAGTATGCTAAACAGGCAACCTGGACTCTTTTTGTCATTTCTAGCATCCCTGAGGCATGAATGACACAGTGTTCAACCAGATTAAGCTACATTAGTTGCTGGGAAGCTCTACTATTTTGGTTCACAAGCACCACACAGATGAAATGCACACTGTAAATACAGATTTACCTGTTTACATTTTGAAAATTTGGACACAAGAATCCTTTCATTCAGTACCTATGATATTTCAATGATGACTAACTCTAGGAACAATTTCACATGCACAGCTGGTACTGCAAGACTTGCTAATTAAATATCAGGGTAAGTAATTAGACTCTCAAGGGTTCTGAAATTACAGAAGTCTTGAAAGGTGCTGAGGTAAGACTTATCATTCCTGACAGACCTATAAAAACACAGCAACAAGCAAAGTGCACCTGTAAATCAATGACAGGGAGCTTAAGTACCATGATAAAACTATGGAGTTAAGGCTTCTATCTATACAATGTGTGCAAGGCAGAGGTGTATAAATTCTCAGCAGAACAGTTGAAGTTATGTTGAAAGCAGTAAATAGTGATGCTATTTAATGATAGACTGTGATTTGACAACATATTTTTATGTATCACTTCACATACATAGTTTAATCCAGAAATGTCTGTCCACATAAATTCATAACTTTTCCTCCCACCCCAAAAAATCGCATATATAGTCATATAAACTCCTATATATGCATAGATGCAGACACACAGTTGGTGTGTTGCCTTCCTTTATAATAATACTGATCTTTCTGATCACAGGATGATTTATAGTTAACTGATGAAAAGTGTGTCAGTAGAACCAACTATTATTAATGTTGTATATGTGGCCAGATGCCTCTTTTTTACCTTTAAGTAATGATCAGTACAAATATATCAGCAATAATAAGTATTCATAAAAGCAAAATCTTGCACATTACAGTCCTATCCAGCAGGAAAGATTGTTAATTGGTGCCAGCTATTAAATGAAAAATTGCATCATGTTTCCCATAGGAAGAAGTAATGCAAGTTAAGGAGGACACCATAACATTTATACGTAAAATGATTTGTGTAAGTTGGAATTTTATAAAAACATTAATCATAGACATTTAAGTGCAGAAAAATTCATCTCTTTGGATTTCTCTCCTGGTAAAACTAGAAACTAGTTTTGAAATGGCACCTTGTACAGAGAAAATAAAGGAACCGTTCAACTGTTACTCCTCAGTATTCACAAGTATATATGAACAAGAGACCTCCCAGCATAGATCTATCAAGTCTAGTTTCATTTTAGTTATAGAAAGAAAACCTTTGGTGTAAACATGTGACATATTGTAATGAAAATGGTAGCTGGACTAGTATTTGACATAGCTGAAAAGAGAAAGATGGGAGTGAAAATTTTACATGAGTCGCAAGTTTTCTTTGTGTGTTTGGAGCACAAAGCAGAGTTCTTCTTCATTTGTGCTTACTGGAAACGACGGTAGCTAACAGATGTTGTGATGCCTGCAGAAAACAACAAATAAGGATCACCAGCCAAGGGAATTGTTAGGCTCTGAAATCACACAGGATGCTACAGTTGCTCATTTCCTATAACCTAGTGTTACTCAAATCACATCTAAAAACTGGGGACAAGAAATACACTTGCAGACCACAATAAAAGTAGATACCAAGGTCAATGAAAGTTTAAAATGAGGTGTCCAAATAAAACACTCTGTGACCTTATGCCATGATTAGATGTACAGAAAAGAAGTGATATTTTAGATACCCAAATATAAGTAAGCAAATACATTACTTGCAAAAATCAATACAAATAAAGTCAGGGAAGATTTTCATGCTATTTTTCTTAGGAAAAAGAGGATCTCCAGTCAAGAAAAAAATAATTAAGAGAGTTACATTAAAAGCAAAAACTATACAAAAGCATATTCAGCCTTCCTTTGACTAACTTTAAAAATTAATTACAAGAAAATTATTAATGGATGTTGAAATGCTAGTCCAAATAAAAAAGGCTAAATATCATTATTATTTCTTTCAGGTGGTAAAAATGATGATTGTGGTTGTGCTGACGTTTGCTGTCTGCTGGCTGCCCTACCACATTTACTTCATAGTTACTGGGATCTATCAACAATTAAATCGCTGGAAATACATTCAGCAAATCTATTTAGCCAGCTTTTGGCTTGCCATGAGCTCTACAATGTACAATCCCATTATCTACTGCTGTCTTAATAAGAGGTAAGAGCTGGTTATGAAATGAGGTGCATAACTTCACCAAGAATATAAACTGCTTAAATGGAAAAAAGACAAAATTTTTACTTAAATAGTTTTCAGTTAATGAGAAAGAAAACAGAAGAAAGAGAACAAAACCTTCCTTTAGGTTTGTACTTGAAAAGAATCCCCAAAAACCTGAAGGTAGACTTCCAGTAAATATTTTGGTCTACTTAAAATTTCAGAGCAAAATTCAATTTTCAGAAACCAATCCTTCCCATGTTCACCTGCAAAATTTAAAAAACTATAGCAGTTTAATGTTTTTTGATCTGCAAAATATTAAAATAAAGAAGATGGTAATTAGTGATATAGAGTGCAAGCTGTATGTTCATTAATTGTAGCCCCAATTTTGTTTTGCTGGAACAATCTAATACAAAATGTGATTTATTATGTTTTGTATATCTCAGTTTTAGAGTTTTACTGTCCTCCAAAATCAACAAAAGGTTGATAAATATTATACAAATATTTATATTCTCATTACTTAATACTAAGTTACAGTATTGTTTGATAGCAACAAAATTATGCTCTGAATTTCAAAGGCACTGCATCTGTTGAGTTTGGTGACATTTTACAGATACTTGCTAGTCTGAGACTACTGCATTGCAGAATGGACTCAAGTCTTTCAACTTATAGGACCAGGATCTACACAAACATCCTGGCCATCCTATTCACCAGTATTTCTTCTAGCATTACTGGATAAATGTAGAACCAAGAACAATTAATTACTTCAATAACTCAGTCAGTATGAATCGATATTGAATAAGTGATCTTAAATACTATTTCAAATCTCTTTTGACTTAGCAGCCAGTGCCAAGTTTAATTACTGTCAAACTTTATACCAAGTGCAAAGTATTTCTAAATCCCCACTAAAGATCATATGGTACCTGACAAAAGGAGTCTAATCAAGAAAGAAGTGAACAAATCCTAATGACTTTTTATTGGTGTAAAAACACTGGCTTCTTCCTCCTTGATGAGGATAACTTATGATGATTAACATTCATGATCTTTTTTAAAAAAGACAAAGTAATGACTAAATTCGTAGAGCCTTGTGCCTCTTTTAATCATTTACAACTGTTTAAAGATGAGGCAAAATTTTAGCATGTCAGAACAAAACCATAACTCAAATTTTCCATTATTTTTAACAGAAACCAGATTTCAGTAGTTGTCCAGTGTCTGCAAAATCAAAGGCAAGGAAGAACAAGGCCTAATATTTTACAATTATTACCATAAAACTTCTAAACCAATCCCATTTCCTTAAACTTTTTATGGCACAGTTACAAAAGTATTCATAAAAAATAACATCTCTGATGTGGCTTATGTTGACACTTGCAAACTGCAAAATTAAGTGTCTGGATTAAAGAATACAGCCAAAGAAAAATTAATATTTTGAGACATACTAAAGGTCACCTTGTTCAGAATTTGATGCAAGAATGAAATCCCAGTGACGGTTTTCTTATAATTAAGTTCCTTATTGAAATGAAGATACCAGAATTTCTGCTTCCTTTTCATTAAGTAGGAAAATAGAGCTGGTTGCTGGGAGTCAGATCAATTCATGCCTCTGCTGGATCTAGTATCAGAGCTGGAACATCTATTCCCAGCCTCATCTTCCAGGCTAATTAGGATATTACGTATCTAGATAAAGAGAGCATTATTTCAAGATGAAGAAACATGCACAGAATTAGAAAGTGGATGGAAGATAACCAGAAAAGTAAAAAGTAATACAGTTTAAAGATGTTTTGGTTTTACAGTTTCAATCACTAAATCCATTTCCATCAGAGGTTGTTTCAGTATTTTTCCAAAATGTAAACAGAGTAATGTAAAAATGTAAACAAAAAATGCTGTTTAGCAACCTACCTGCTCAGCTGTCATCAAGTGAGAATTTCATGGCAAACTTTAAAATTTGAGGAAGGAAAAGTCACTTCCATGGGATCCGTTAACTGTAACAGAACAATTTATGTGGTTTTTTTTACCTGCAGTTATCACTGTGGGAGTTGAACCATTGCTCCAAAAAACTTACAGGCAGGATAAACAACAGAGTTGATTGCTAAAACAAAGCAAGAGAAGCAAGACAAGTGAGAAAGTCAGATAAGCTTTAGGTCTAGATGAAAATACTTTCTTTTTCCAGTTATACACAGATATATAGGGAATTGCTTTTCCAATATATTAAACTTTTATTCTGGAAATGCATACACACAAAACATAGCAATGTCTTTATGGTGAATCCCCATCTCTGTATGAGAATTGCAAACACTGATGTTCTAAAGCCTCAAAATGCCTGCTTGTATATTGCTTACATTTAGACTTCAACTTTCTAGGATGCTCTTAATTATTAACAATTATTTTCCAAATATTTTACATGAACAATTATTAGTCATTACATCATTCACATACAAGTATCTCTGCTACAGAGAAACACAGAAGGGACATTGAAATTTGGAAACTGGGATGGTATTTTAGAGAAAATAATGTTACAAAGTTTCGTGCTGGAAAAAAGATGAAAATATAGGTGCAGATTTCACTAGAGGTCAAATTTCTGTGAAAACACTTCTATGGCAGCTGATGTTTGTTTACTTTGCATGGGCAAAGGACAGGAAATTCATTATAATGAAAATACCACTGCTAAAATGCAGGTAAAGCATATAGAAAATCAGAAATTGAAGTTAGTTGTTACCAGTACCTTTTTTGCCCTAGTCAGACTTCAGTCAAGGAAATTTCCACTGACTTGACCAGACCCAGGCCTAGGGGCAGGATAACTGGCCAAGTCAGTGTCCTGCCAGCACTGTGTATGTTTTCAGATGAAGGCCTGGGGCTGGCTCTCGCAAGCACAGGCTTTCCCCAGGCTTCTTCCCTCCTAGGTTCCGAGCTGGCTTCAAGAGAGCTTTCCGCTGGTGCCCCTTCATTGAGGTGTCCAGCTATGACGAGCTGGAGCTGAAGGCAGCCAGGTTTCACCCCACGCGGCAAAGCAGCCTCTATGCTGTGTCCAGGATGGACTCCAGCATGACAGTGGTGTTTGACACCAACGATGGGGACAGCATGCATGTCAGCCATAAGAAAAGAGCAGCTCCAAGGGACCTGAACTTCAATGGCTGTTCACAGAGGAATTCCAGGACTGTCTCCACGGCCTCAAGCCTCATCAGTTCACTGCACAGATCAGCAGATGCTTATTCCTAAGCATTTCAAGTTGCTAGAAGGGCAACACTGGACAATGTTCTCCTACTTTGGGACTTGGTTTTCATACCACAGGAAACAAAATGGATTCCATTAACAAACCCTAGCTATAAATATTGTGAGACTTTTGGGAATCTCTTTTTTTGCTTTGGAGAGAAAGAGGAATTTGAAGACATAAGTATATCTCAGTCCAAAAGCATAGTCGCACCTCATGCACACATATGTTTGTAGGGATTATCCAAAATAAACCAATGGCATTAAAAACTTGGTTTCAGTTGTCTCTGACTTGTGGCATTTATATTTGACTTACTGAAATGTAACAGGCTCCTTTACTTATTGAAGCAGAAATGTACAGTGTTTTCCATTAGGAGTGTATTAATTCTACAGTAACAGAATTACATGAGATTTGATTATAAAAATGTATTTATAATGAATGCCTAATGAGCCCCAAGTCTATTAAGCTGTTTTACAATTTAGCCCCATTCTCAGACAAATGGTTAAAATTAAGTTCACGTGAATGCAGTTCAGCTCTGTCTGCAACAGTATAATTTTGCAAATACATATGAGAACAGAAGAACATGACTAAGAGACTAAGTTAAATTCTACCAAAGTTTGCATATTAGTAAACATTAGACTCTAATGGGATCTGTACTTTCAGAGGAATATATTGCTTTGATAAATGTCTCATAGCTTTGTGTCTCAGTATTAAGGGTAAGGTCTGTCTCTGGTGACCTTATCAGAACCTTTCTGACTGACTTTAGAAGTGCCAAGAGATTTCAAATTGGAGACTCATTTTTGAAAAAAAATACCACTGTGGCAATGGACTCTTCTCTACAGGAGATAAAGTAACAAGATTCATGATGAAAAGCTTCCACTAGGGGAAAAAAAATATTTTGGCTTTTTTCACAAATTTCCCATAGCTTGATGCATGTAAAAATACTCCTGTGCCTGCCTCTGAAAATATGCTAGGCATTCTTATGCTCCCACTGAATTCAGACAAAATCCACTTACCATTACTGTTGCAGAGAAAGTTGAATGTAACAAAAAAAGGGACCAGAGAGCAGCCTTTTTTTTAGTTAAATGACTGTGTCAGTTGCATGGATAGACTAGTTACATGAATGTTTGTTGTTAAACAGTTAATAAAAACAAGAAAGTGTGAATATCTTCCTGAGTTAGCACAGGACAGTGTATATCTGGCTGAACCCAACATAGTACCAAAGCCGAGCAATTGATAAAGAGAGGTTTGAAGAGAGAAAGGCTTGAGCTAGCTTTAGTCCACATTCCTTCCCAGCATTGTGACAGTGAGCATATCAAACAAGACTAGTAAAACAAGAATCATGTTTGTATTGTGATTCATGTATATAAGTCAATTGTTATGTTCTGCCAAGTGTAACTTGTATAGTGATTTCTGTGCACTGTGGTATCACTTACTGAATCAAAATCCTACATAAGGTAAAATATCCTTATACATAAACCTGATATATTAAACTCTTCATGTATGGAATAGCTAAAGAACCTGGTCATGGAGTATTGTACTCTTATAAAAATGCATCACAATTCCAGACTCATGTTTTTTCTATCTATGGCCTGATCTCAAATCCACTGAAACGAAGAGCTCCTTTCATTAATTACTTTCTTTTTAAATGTCAGTCCACACCTTTCAACAGTCTGTTTCTCTAAAAAAACAAGTATTTTCCAACATTGCAATTGTTATACTCTCACCTCTTATTTGCTTTTTTAAAAAGCGTGTAGTAATCCAGCAAGAGTCATACAATGCCTATAAAATACTTTTAAAAGTTTTTGTCCCAAAATACTACGTTCTAAGAACTTAAAAATCTTCACAGGTTTTTAAAAACTCTGTGGAGAAGATCCAGGATAGCCACACACAAACAAAAAAATGACCCTAAGTATATTAACCTGACGGTGATGTACTACAAACATGTACTGTGAAATCCTGTCTGCTCATGTACCACTTCTGAGAAACATACATAGAAAAAAATGTATACTTGTTAAATAAACAGTTTTTTCTGATTATGGCTATTACAAAATCAGTCTTGACAAATGTATTGGTTTTAAAAGTAGAGTATAAATTTGAAAAAGCTGTATATAAAAAACCAGCAGCATAAATGTATAAAACATCATCTTCATGTAACTTTTATTCATTGACAGATATCAAGAAAGCAATGGTGGCTTCCACACACTTGTACATCTAGTGAAACAATTTCACTTTAAGTGTTTTATGATATGACCTCCTGGACAACTAATCCATTGATAATCTTGCTGTATTTTCGTGGGCTAGAGGTATCAGAAACACCCTCACTGTTCCTCTAGTTCTTCTCTGAAATTACAGGATATTTCTATATAACAAATGAAGAAATCTGTGCCTGTAATCACAGTATTGCTTTAACAAAACATTACAGTGATACTTGGTGTAAATTCATCTCTGTGTCTCAGCCCCCAAGAACATGCAGGGTTACACAGTTAAACAAGTAGCACACCAAAAGCTGTGACTGACAGCAGCTTCCATACGAATTACTATTTCTGAACAAACATTTTCAGCCAGTGGCCTGGTCACTTTAAGATTCCCCACAGGCCTCCTGACAGCCCTCACTCAGTGCAGGGGAAATCAGGTCATCCTCAGTTTGTGTCAATAAGACTGCTCAAAGTAGTAGCAGGCATGCAGAGCATGTGCTCTTGTGTGATTGCTGGCACAGCATTGTGGCTGTCTCATGCCTGCAGCCTTCAACCCACATACTTTAATTTTGCTAGGAGCAAGTTAAGGAAAACAGACAGATGAAGAGCTACCATCTTGCCAAAAAGGCACAATAATACTCCAAAGCAGCTGCAATTAAATAGCATCAGGAAAGGTCTTCTGATCTTGAAATCTTTTGAAACGTTAGTCCTCAGTATAACAGTTCATAGTACTTCAGCTAGGCTCCTACTGGAGTCTGCCTCTAAAACTTATGTACGATGAAGAGATATCACTGCTCCCTGGACAGCCACTTTGCAGGGAGATTCCCTTGGTAGAGAAATTCGTAGGTTTAACTTTCACATCACCAAAGACAGAATAAGTGACATTGGTTCACTCTGTCATTCCCTTGACATTGGCTAAACTTGCAAAAAAAGAAAAAAGAAAAAAAACCACAACCAACTTAAAAAGCTAAACACAACTATTTGAACAATAAAAAACCCCTTCATTTCTTGTCTCAAGTTTTCGTGGTGGTGCATTCTCCTCCCCACACTCTTCCTTGAAACCACTGTACCTCAGGAATCCCCACTTGGCCTTGTGATGAATTAGGTGGTCAAGCTTCCCTTGACCATATGGGAACTCTTGTGTGGTGAAGCTGGGAACATCCCTGAGATGAAGGACAAGAGCATAGTCAGTCTCCCACCTACAGCCTTGGGACTTTCCCTGAACCATAACCCAAGGGGAATAATACCATTATGGCTGGAGTTTTGAAAACAATTTGAAATTGTATTGGAAGCAATTTGGAATTGTTTTGGAAACTCCAGTGATTACTGATCTGAGGATGGAAATTTTAGATTACATCTTGCTACCCTATAAATAGGGGTCCTAAGTGACCTAAGTGAGCTTCCCAGGATTTCAGTGGGATGCACCAGAATCTCCCTTTGAGTGAGATGGCTTTCAGAGCTTGCAAACTTTCATGTTTGTGACAAAGTTGGTAACAGGGTATAGGCTGATAAAGTGTCACTCCTTGAGCCTCAACCCTCATCCGCTGAGAAAAGTCAAGGCACTCACCACAGGCATTTGACTGAAATCACAGGGAATTTTTCACAGTACTTCTGTACATGCTTCATTGTGCCTGTGTGTGTGCATGTGTGAGAATTGATTTAAATACCCTATAACAAGTATAGCATACTGACATCTCAGAACTATAATTAACTTCCTGCTGCAATTTTAGTCAATTTTATTGAATTACTTTATAAATGCAGAATTAATCAATTGATTAAGTACTACTTAAATCCTTTGAACATGAAATGTTGATCAGGTTTAAGCCTAAGTTTGTCAGTGGGGTCCACTCTGAACCTTGTGACTCTATGGGAAGGTCTTCCTTATCCTTTGCACCCTTATCCCTTGCATCCCTGCTCTCCATGCAAATCATTCTAGCAATTTTAAGCCAATATTCTTTTGTATGCTTCGTTTATATAGAAAATAACAGAGCAATCATTGCCATTGAACTTTGTTGCACTTTCACACATTTACATTATTTTTGTCAATACCTGTGACAGTAATTCTTTAAGCTACCTAAACCACTCAATTGTGATAAATTGGCATAGTCAGCAGAATACTAAATCAGGATTTGCAACAGTCTTCCACAAAAAAGCATGATCTTGAGAGGAAAAATGAATTCCAAGCAAGCTCAGGGTACTCAGACAGGATGCATTCAGCAGATTGCAGCCAGATCTCTTTGGCAGGAATCTCTTGACAGTCTTCTTTCCAGTTCACTTACAGCACATTGTCAAGGTTGGGAGGTAGTGCAGACCTGCACAGCATGAGCTATCTGGTAACTAAATGTGTCACTGAGGAAGGTCACGGATCAATACCAACATATGTTTTCAAAAATAACATACAAAAGAAACTGATTTTAAAAAAGAGAGAGCAAAATAGGTTTTAGAAGTTGGTGCTTTATCTAAATAAAAACATTCAGGTATTTTGGAAGTGGATGTTTCTCTTTCAATACTGGGGAAATTTTTTTCACACCAGTGAAGAAGAACCTGTTTCACTGATACAAATTTCTAAACTTTCCAGGCTGTGCCCACCAAGATACAGAATTTATAGAAACTCTTGTTTCTAGGGGCTTTAACAAACTACGGGCTGTTTGTTAAAGAATACCACCAAAGTTTGCTACAAAAGATGCAGGAGATACTACTAAGAATATACCACTGTTTACAAATGTCTTGTGAGTTCTCTGTATTAAATAATGCATTCAGTTCAATTTATGTCTTCCTGTTCATGAGCAGATTCAAGTGGTTCTATGTTCATAAATCCAGATGATCTGTTGAGACCAGTCAAAGATAATTCTTTATCAGTCCACGAGCAGTTGCTATGGGTATTTAAATACAAATTGTATTTAGATGGGTTCATATATCACATGGATATAGTTACTGGCTAATTGAATTGCTTCTCTCCCATCTACAAAACTGAAACATGCATACTGTATTACAACTGGAATCAGATTCCCCAAAGCAAAGGGCTAAGCTTACAAATACCAAACCCATCTGTTACGAGTACTCTGTAACAGCATCTGGAGTCACTATTCCTAAGTTTCACAACGAGTTTTTCACTGTAATATTCGTGATGCAAACAGAAAAACGGACACCAGGAACAGTCACATGAATTGTACTTCCCAAGCACACTTACTATGAAAACACATTGCCCCAGCTTGCTTGGATTTACACAATTTAGATTTCAAAAAAACCAAAACCAACCAACTAGTAATTTAATCAGTAGGTATTCACCAATTAAATCCTACAAGTCTGCCAACACTTGAATGCTCAGCAGCTCTTCTACAACATTGTCCACAAATTCATATGCAAATGAAAGTAACAAATGAAGTCTGTAGATACTCTACACATCAAGACTTCAGGCAAGTCCTTCTTGAATGCAAGGGAAAACTTCCTGGACAGCATCTCCAGATTTGCAGAGGTTCTGCCAGATGACATCTGCCCAAGGACAAGGGAAATGTTCCAGCATCAAAGGACTTCACAGAGCAGTCCAGCCAGCAGCTCTTTCCTGTTTGCAATATTGAAATCTATTATCTTGTATGAGAACTGAAAAACTTAAGGCAGCCAGTAACACCTTCAAGATTAAAGGTACAGCTTTGCCTCGAAGCTCTACTTAGTAGGACCTTACACTAGGCAAAGCTTTTATTCAGAAATGTGTTCTAACATATTCACAGCCTTCATTCATTTGGTTGAGTTTGGAACCTTGAAAACATTTATTCAAATGCATCACCAAGAAGGCATGGGCCAGGTGAGGTGGCCCACCTGGAGAAGTTTTCCTGAGGACTGGCAACTTCAACAAGGCAGAAAATAAGTGATCATAGAAATATTATGATCTTCACTTCTCATCCTATGTATGCCCTGCACCACAGCACCCTCATGGCTACTAAGTCATGCAACTGCTGTCACCTAGCCAGGCTACTGTGTATGGGGCAGCAGGACCAGTATGAACAGAGGAAGGAAAAAGCAGCCAAACAGCTTGCTCCTGGTCCCCAAACTCCTTACCATAGATTGTTAGACATGTAATTACCCTAAAACTAATAGGATGTACAGATACTTCAGAGCTAGCAGCCGATAAGCTTAGGTACTAAAAACAGCACACGCATATCAACATGGAGCTCTGTGAGGACTAAAATTTACCTCAAAATTACCAAACTGCCACAAGTAAACTTGCCTGTGCTGGCATTTGGCTGGACCATTTCTATTATCCCTAATCACATACATCCCACTTGTAGTACATGTAGCTACCTCCACATTTCAAAGCAACTATTATCCTAATGTCTGCCAAGGAGTGGGGGGGAATCAGCCTAACCATCTGCCAAGCTCTCGAAAAAGGAAATGGTAGAAACTCTTCACACACCCTACACATCTCCCATTTTACTGCCATAACATGATCTTTGGCAACCCCTCCTTGTTTCAACCCAAGAGAAGCGTGACCCTAAGGCCAGGAGGGAGCTGTGGAGCAACCTGACAGATTTCCCAGCATGGCTGCAAGCTCTGACACAGAGCTCCACACCTTATCTCAACATAGAACTAAATACCTGAAAGAACCAGGAATGATAATCATAATTGTTTTCTACCAAATAATTCCATTTGCCTTGACTGCCACAGAGAAATACCAGGGTGGATATTTCACAAAAATTCTTTGAACTAGAAAAACTAACACATACACACACAAATTCCAGGGAAGGAAAAAGACCCTGAATGAAATCCACAAGTCTCATCCGCAGAGAACTATGCAATTCCCCAGAGCACCTTGGACTCTTAGCACTGGTTCAGAGGCCCACTAACAGAGCTCAGGTCCTTCCAAGAATTTTTAAGTAATATAATAAACACCCAACAGGAATTCAGAAGTGAGAGACTGGGAGAACCAAATAGTTGATTGCTAATAATCTTCCCATGTTCTTCAACTGTCAGGTGAGTATTTCAATAGAAACCCACATGGAGGTGTCAGAAGTTGGTATGATAGAGGAAATTATAATTTTGATACACAGCTTTGAGGGAATCTGGATGACCATTTGCCTGATTAATTTAATGTGATCTTGAGCCTGAAATATATGTTCATGTTCTACTGAAAAACTTTGCCTGGGAACTAATAATTGCATAAGGGCCTTAACTCTTTTGAAGCCTCAGAAGAGGTGACAAAGGAACTTGGAGTTCAGGCACCAAAATACTCAGGAGCCGTTGGCTTTAGGGGTAATTCAAAACAGAAAAAACCCTCCTCTTACACAAGGCACCATATGTTTCTGAATATATTAGAACAGGTCTCCATGCTTTAATCGAAAAAGCCCTGCTTATATTATTCTGTCTTTCCAATCACTGCAAAAGCTCTTCATAATTAAGATCAAACACTAAATTAACTTTCCTAAGGAGGTAGAGTTAAGTATCAGGGCTGTTAACTTTGCAAGGTCCACATTCCTGCCTGAACTTAAGGGTAGAGAAAAATGGAACAGAATAGATTAGAATCAGAAGCTATCTTTTGCCTGACAGATGTGAATTTGAAATTTTGAAAAGTGTTGTGTCTGGAGTGATGTTCACTGGTGTTGGGTAACAGCAGCAGCAACAATTCTAACATATAGCTTAGGCCACAGAAGAAGGAGCCTGCACGGTGATGTTCTACAGAGCCCTAAATCATGAGGCATAGAGCCAGGAACCTCACCTGGAGTTACTTATGTCTACCTGGCAGGGACTCAGCAAGTGCCTGTTACCAATTCTCAAACCCTTCTCCCAGTTTGTACAACGCCTTGTCTCTCTTTTTGTTTGGGTTTTTTTTTTTAATGTGATACAGTTTCTCCTCAAACTAAGAAGAAACTTCATCTGCTCTCTCTTCATGGGGCACATTTAATCAGACTGAAGAGAAGGGCACAGAATTCTGTGTGGGTTATATGGGAATGCTGGGTTATATGCCAGTCAACCTTCAAAGATGCAGCATAACTATCCTGAGAACAGCTGACACTTGTAACAACTGAGCATCAGCTGGATGCTTTTAAAAATCCAGGACTGTGAACACAGAGTAAATTAGCATATGAAACTTGTCATAAGTTATAAATAAGATTTGACTATGATATAATGTATCAAAAATGGATTTTGCTCTTTTCTACTTTTCTACCATAGCTTCACTGAAAGCTTCACAAAATCACACTATTGCAGCATAAGATACTGATGAAATTCAATCCCTTGAAAATATTTGGAGTTTGCCATCTTTCTCCAGTAGATTGAAGTGTTAGATCCGTCAGTTTCATCATCACCTTTTGCCCATATTTGTAAATTCCTCTTTCTTTCTCGTACTCCTCTAGCAAAAGTATTATGGCTATTATGCATTGCCATACTTGTAAATGTCATCATACAGTCATCAAATTACTGTGACCTCTATAAGAAAAGTGTGTTAGAGATAGGCCACTAAAGCTGAGAAACACTAGTCTCCAGATCTTCCTCCTCTTTTATTAGGAGGCTTGAGCCAAATTCTGTAGATGGAAAGGGGATAACTAGGTTTGTTCATAACCTTGAAGATCAGAATTGCACAAAACGCTTTGGCACTCAAGAAAAAAACATTACTCTGTAACACAGATTCAAAGCAGTAAATGTCAGCTCAATATTATAGTTATGCATAGTGCCTCTATATAATTAATATAAATGCTTCTAAATAACAACCTTAGAAATAGCTGATTATTAATTTTATTTCAAAGAATTTCAGGGTGAAAAAAGAGGAAGAGATAATGGGAAAAGAGACAGAAAATAAAGGGGGAAAAAGGTAGATTAATCATGTCTGTTCTGAGGGAAAACAGTCAGTCTCTAAGCTATAGATATCATATTTATATATATGTATATTTTTAAACCTCAGCATTTTCCTTAATGAACACACCAGGAAAGTGAAATAGAGGGGAAGATGGGGAGAAGACAAAGGTAATTCATTTCAACCTGCTTTCCCATAAATGTTAAGAGAGCTTTTTAAAAACTTTTTATTTCCCACCACCAGATAATCTATGGCCTTTTACTATCAAAGTACAAACATGTCTGTACAGCAACAGTTCTTTTAATATATCAAACTGTGTACCTGAGGAACGCACTGAGTAAATGTGGCACTGCAAACTGTGACAGGGCATGGAGATGTCCCATCTCATAGATATTCGTATGATAAAATAAATTCTGATTTTATAATCCTAATATATAAGCACTGTACTTACTTCTCTTACATTAGTGATGTAATATTAAGTTTTTGTCATGGAGAAAGACCCATTGTACTGTGTATGTCACACAACAGAAAACAAAACCACTGCTTTAATGTGCTCAAAAGTAAAATGTAACACAAAGAATGACTGGCAGATGAGAAAAGGTTTGCTAATAATATTAGTCAACTTGATTAGGAAAGGCTCACAGAATGTCTCCTGGTTTTCTCAGTAGAAAAGTACAATGCTTCCCTTTCCTGGCAAGATTAACATTGAATTCACAAGATGGTCTGATAGTATTTGGGACCAAATACAGTATTGTTTTCAACTGCATGCAACAGAGTTAATTAAATCACACAAGGTTCACTCTGATATAACTGAGAAAAATTGACTTAGATATTTTCATTATAATGTTTCATTTGTATTATTTCAGGTAGAAAGAAGAAAACATAAACCATTATTTTTCTTAGCTTTGTACCTAACACATCAATTTACACAGAAATTGAGAACTTGCTAAAATTATAGAGTTATAAATGACACAATTTGTTGACATCATAGAGTATGCTGAGTTGCAAGACACCCACTAGGTTTATCAAAGTCCAACTCCCAGTCATGCACAGGACAGTCCCAAGAACCACACCCAAGAGTGACGTTTCTTCCGCCCACTGCCCACCTCACCTGGGCTACCGGCTAGCTCCGGGAAGCTGCGTCAGTGAGGGGCCCCTCCTCGGCACCTCTCTGGGAGCCGCAGAAGGGGTGTAGCAACAGCTACGCCTGGGCAAATCGTCTGGGAGGGATAAAGAGTCACAGGAGAGACCTTTCACGGTTCTGGGGGAAGGGATTTATTGAAGGAAAGGTAACAAGTCCGAAGCTTGTGGGGAGGAACCGCAAAAGGCACTTTGAAGGGGTCTACACAGGCTTAAGTACGGGGGAGGAGCGAGGGGAAGGCACAGAACTCTGGCCAATAATGGTTAATGGGGGGAGGTACAGAAGGTGGGGAAAGGGGTACATTGAACCAATAAGGTAAACCGAGGGTGGGGATACATACAATATAACCAATCATGGATACAAGAGGGAATGCTTGACATAGAAACTTCTGGAAGAAAGGGAGGGGCTGCAAAGGATTGATATCCAGTGGGGCAGGGTTTAAGGTGAGGGACAGGGAAGGTTCCAGATAAAGGGGAGGGGTTTAGGATGACTGACTAGGACAAGGGTGGGAAAGGGAAAAACCATTGTGTACTTAACTTAGGGGAAAGAAACTGGGATGAACCATCAACACAGAAGAAAAATTAACATTAAACAACACAACATCTCCCCCTTTCTTTTTAAACAGAAGTATCAGTTTCAAAGTCCTCGCCAGAGGTGAGCCCATCCTTCTCTTCCTTAACTGCTTCCATGTCTTCACCAGTTGGGGGATCTTCAAGATCCCAATCTAGGATAGGCCCCACCTCCACGCGGTTAACTTGGGGTGATGGGGAGATGCTGCGGACAACTAAGGCCTTAGTAACGGGGATAGCAATACAAACGAGAATAATAACAAGGACAATAGAAATAACACTTTTGACAACTGAAGTCAGCCAACCCGAAAGTCCCCAGCCTTTAAAGATGTTTCTGAGCCAGTCTTCGGATTCCTCCTTGATGTTCGTGACAAGGCCTTGTATTTGCTGTATCTTGGAGTGGACACTGTTGCTCCGAGATGACAGGTTGAGACAGCAGAGGCCTTCGAAGTCCTCGCAGCCGTGGCCATGTGCAAGCAACAGGAAATCTATTGCTGCCCGATTTTGTAGGGTCGCCTGCCTGGTAATTTCCTCATCTGCTAGGAGGTCGCTTAAGGCCGCTGAAGTAAGATTCGCCTGTTTCGCTACCCAGCACTCTAGGCGGCCCAATTCACCTAGGGCTTTAGCCGCTGCCACCCATGGTAAAAAGATGGAGACAGCAACTCTTTTGGACTTAGACCAATGAAAAATATCTACATTGCAATTTTCCTCCAAATTATGAGCTTCTCTCTTTTGGATCGCCGATTTTGTTTTTTTTGATTTCCAATTCGAAATTTGGGTACGGTTAGGCGAAAACAGGGTCAGCCGTCCAAGGGTGCACGGCCCTCCTATCAGGCGAGAGGGGATGCCTGCCCATGCCCGGTCACCACAGATCAAGAAGACCCCCTTACCGAGCTGACGAGGTTGGTCTACAGGGGCCCATTGCACCACGCGGCAGATCTGTAGTCAAGGTTGGGTTGGATAACGTTTAGGTATGATTCGGGGTTGGACCATCTATAATGATTTTGAACACAAAAAGGGGATGGGGCTGAACCAAGTAACTCTAATTCCTGAGGTTCCTCGGGTGCTTTGGGAAGGTCTTTAGACCACTCCTGCCACGCCCAGAGGGGGTTGGTCATAGGATAGGAGGGGTGCCACCGCCGGGGGTTAAAATCATCCCGCATGTTGATGATTGTCTTGGGATATTCATCAGGCTGAAATGGGATCCCCACCAGGCAGGTTGAAAGTGGATTCCCTGTTGCCGCAGTTGATAGGCAGAGATGGTCCTGCTGCATGGCCTGGGCCAGGGTGACCCACACATTCTTCCTCGGCTGCGGGACTATCCACTCCACCGAAGACTGGCAGAGGCACGCCCAGATGACAAGGGCGTACCACATCCTGGGGCTCCAGGTGGCTGACTAAAACAGAATAACAGAAGGGAATGGGTTACTCAAACAGGTCCTGAACTTCAGGGGGGGGAAACAACTTGGAGAAGGGACTGTCCTGCTCGCTGGGGGACCCTTGGTGTTCCAGGGAGGGGCGCCGGCGACGATGAAGTGCTGCATATTTAACATCTCCAGAGGTTGGCCCTGGCAGATGACCCTGACTGGCAGTATAGGGCCGGACCCACCTTTGAGGGACCCACCTCAAACCAAAAGGTGTGGATACGCAAGCATACCCACGACCCCAGGTGACTAACTCATGTGGGCCCTCTGTTTTACCAGTCTCCGGGTTCTTCACCATCACAGGAGGGTGTTTTCTCAACCGTAATTGTGAAGAGTTTGCGAAGTGCCTCACAATGGGAGGATTCAACACTTCGAAGGAGCACTTAAGAAAGTTGATGGTAAAAAGGGCTTTATGCAATTTAGTGTGAGGTGTATCGAATTGGGTATTGCCCTGTTGCTGCTCCAGGACCCGTTTGAGCGTTTGGTGAGCACGCTCAACCACGCCCTGACCTGTGGGGGAATATGGGATGCCAGTCTTATGTTTGATTCCCCACCTCTGCAGGAACTCCCTGAAGGCCGTGGAAGCATACGCTGGGCCATTGTCCGATTTCAATTCCCTTGGGATCCCCAGCACAGAGAAGGCCTGTACAAGGTGTTTCTGTACGTCCTTGGCCTTCTCCCCTGTGTGGGCAGAAGCGAAGACTGCCCCAGAAAAGGTGTCCACACTAACATGTACATATTTCAACCTGCCGAACTGCAGAACGTGGGTGACATCAATCTGCCATAACTCACAGCTCTCCAGGCCTCTAGGATTGACGCCAGAGCTCAGGGTTGGCACCCCAAGCTTCTGGCACTGGGGGCACGTGGCCACAATGTCCTTGGCCTGATCACGGCTTAGTTGAAATTGCCGTATCAAGCCAGGCGCATTCTGATGGAATTTCTGATGGCTCAGCTTTGCCTGTTGGTAAATATCAGGAATCCTGGCCATATCAGCTGGTGCGGCCAGGGTGTCCGCTCTCCGGTTACCCTCGGCGATAAAGCCTGGCAGGTCTGTGTGCGACCTTACGTGCATCACAAAGTACGGATGCTCTCGGTGGGAGACAGCATAAATGAGCTTCGAGAGCAGACTGTGGAGGTTCGGATTGGAGACTTCTTTCAAAACAGCGTTCTCTGCCCTTGACACCACACCCGCCACATAGGCCGAATCTGTAACCAAATTAAGTGGCTCTGAGAACCTCTCGAAAGCTCTAACGACTGCATCTAACTCAGCAATTTGAGGGGAACCCTCAACAACCTTAACATCTGCCTCCCACTGCTGAGTCTGGGGGTTCTTCCAAGTCATGACTGACTTGTGCGAAGCCCCAGATGCATCTGTAAAAACCGTTAGACCTTTGAGCGGCACCCGGCTCAATTTTTCTTTTGGGACCAGATTGAAATTTGAATTAAATAATTTATGACTTTGGTGGTGGACACATGTTTGTCCTGTGTAGCTATCAAGGGCAAAGAGAAGAGTCTCATTCTCCCGAAGCAAATGCTCCAAAACCTCCTTAGTCAGCTTGCCTGATGATAAGGCAAGTGGTACTCGGATGAACGCAAAATCGCAACCCGCCAGCTCTCGCAAACGGGCCCTGGCCTTCCTGATCAGCTGCGCCATCAGCTCCTGTGGTCTGGTGATACTTTTGGACCTCTGATGACTGAGGAACACCCACTCTATAATCAAGAGGGGGTCCCTCTGGTCCTGGTCCCACTGATAAATGAGGCCATGGAGGTGCGGCAGCCGTCCCAGGATAATAAACTCAAATTGCAGGTTCGGCAGGTAGCGATGGGCTTGTCTCGTCCCCATCGCCTTCTCTACCTTTTCCAGAGCTGCCCTCGCCTCTGGGGTCAGCACCCTAGGAGATAGTAACTCATCTCCCCCCTTCAGTAAATTGAAAAAGGGGGCTAGGTCCTCGGTGGTCAATCCTAGCCAGGGTCTGACCCAATTCAATGACCCACACAACTGGTGGAAATCCGCAAGGGTTTTTGGCTTGGTGTTAATTGCCAATTTTTGTGGGACAATAGTCCTGCTAGTAATTTGGAGCCCGAGATATTTCCACGGGGGCATCCTTTGAACTTTCTCCTTCTGGAGCTCAAACCCTGCAGAGATTAAAACCTCGATGACAAGGTCAAGGACATGCTGCAGAATGTCGTCTGTGGGGGCACAAATTAGCACGTCATCCATATAGTGCAGTGTTGTGTTGTTTAATGTTAATTTTTCTTTTGTGTTGATGGTTCATCCCAGTTTCTTTCCCCTAAGTTAAGTACACAATGGTTTTTCCCTTTCCCACCCTGGTCCTAGTCAGTCATCCTAAACCCCTCCTCTTTATCTGGAACCTTCCCTGTCCCTCACCTTAAACCCTGCCCCACTGGATGTCAATCCTTTGTAGCCCCTCCCTTTCTTCCAGAAGTTTCTATGTCAAGCATTCCCTCTTGTATCCATGATTGGTTATATTGTATGTATCCCCACCCTCGGTTTACCTTATTGGTTCAATGTACCCCTTTCCCCACCTTCTGTACCTCCCCCCATTAACCATTATTGGCCAGAGTTCTGTGCCTTCCCCTCGCTCCTCCCCCGTACTTAAGCCTGTGTAGACCCCTTCAAAGTGCCTTTTGCGGTTCTTCCCCACAAGCTTCGGACTTGTTACCTTTCCTTCAATAAATCCCTTCCCCCAGAACCGTGAAAGGTCTCTCCTGCGACTCTTTATCCCTCCCAGACGATTTGCCCAGGCGTAGCTGTTGCTACACCCCTTCTGCGGCTCCCAGAGAGGTGCCGAGGAGGGGCCCCTCACTGACGCAGCTTCCCGGAGCTAGCCGGTAGCCCAGGTGAGGTGGGCAGTGGGCGGAAGAAACGTCAGTGCAGGATGATGGCCTCCCCTGCCTTGGCACGGACAGGAGACAGCAATGAGGCCACGTACCACTGACAAATACTGGGGCTGTTCTTCATGCCCTGAGGCAGTACCCGCCAATGGAAGCGCCTCATTGGGGCTTCCCGGTTGATGGAAGGAACCGAAAAGGCAAACTGTGGTGCATCCTCGGGGTCGAGGGGAATTTGGAAAAAACAATCCTTGATATCTAGGACTGCCAGATTCCAATTTTGCGGCAGCATTGAGGGTGAGGGCATACCTGGTTGCAGAGACCCCATGTCTTCTATCTTTTTATTTATTTCACGAAGGTTGTGAAGGAGCCTCCACTTGTCCTTCCCCGGCTTTTTGATGACGAAGACTGGAGAATTCCATGGGCTCCAGGTTGGCTCGATGTTACCTTTGGCCAACTGCTCCTCCACGAGTTCGTTGAGCGCCTGCAATTTCTCTTTGTTAAGCGGCCACTGATCTATCCATACTGGTTCATTAGATAGCCAATTGAGTTTCTGGACAGGGCGCTCCACAGTGGCCGCTAGCAAAAATCCCGTTGGGTTTTCGGGATCTCAATACGGACATCCCATTGCGACATGGCATCTCTGCCCCACAGGGGAGCTTTATATTCCATAACAAAAGGGCGGACATTAGCTACCTGCCCTTCAGGTCCCTCAATTTTAATTACACTTTTTGACTGCCGAGCCAATTGGGCCCCCCCAACTCCTTGTATTCTGCCAGCCACGGGTTGCAACTCCCAATGTGACGGCCAATTCTCAGTTGGTATAATTGTCACATCTGCTCCTGTATCAAAGAGTCCGTTGAGGTAGAAGTAGTCTTCACCCCGACGGAGTCCGCATCCAATGATTGGTTTATCCTCACCAATGACTTCCGCCCAATAGACGCAGGGATTAACTGGCTTTGCCACGATGGTGTTGGGCACTGGAATCGCCTGCGCTACTAATTGTTCCTTTGGCAGGAAGTATGGCGGCTGGATGCACCGTGCCAGGAGAGAGAAACCGTCCGGACACAACAGCTGCGTCTGCGGCACGATTTCAATCTCCGGAGGGGTACACTTTGTATCCCCAAGCACGACATACATGCAGTCAAGTCCGGCAAACAAACCCGGTGACATGGGCTTCACTGACACCAATCGCCAGTCCTGTGTTTCAAAATAAGTGTTATCTGTCAGGGCCAAGCTCAGGGGAGGACGAGGAGTCCACCCTGGTGCTATTCGTCGTGTTTGGTAAATGTTGGATCCGGTGGGAATGTCACATCCTGTATTAGTTTCGCCCCCCCCAAGGTCCCCCTTGCGGCCCGCCTCATTTTTGTTTTCACGCGAGGCGGGGTCGCGTTCCCCAGTTAGTTTTTTTTTGCTTGTGTGTTTCCCCCCGCCTCCCCCTGCCCCTGCCTGTTATCAGTTTTATCTCTAAGAGGGCACACGCGCACGATGTGACCAAGCTGGTTGCAAAGGAAGCAGCGCACAGGGAACGTCTTTGCAGCTGCAGTCATCGCTGCCATCTTCACTCCTCCTCTGGTGGGAATAGGTGGCGCTGTCACAACTGCACGCTTTACACAGGCCTCCACTATAAGCTGGACAGACGGCTCAGGGTAGAGAGGTAGAGATGTTATAACCCGTTTACATGCATCATTAGCATTTAACTTTATCATTTCGATTATTAGTTCTTCTACGGTGTCCTGGTTTTTCACTTGCTTTTCAATTTCTATCTTTAGCCTCTCCACAAACTCAATGATAGGTTCTGCTGGCCCCTGTTTGATGGAGGCATAGTGGACACGGGGCTCGGTGGTTGGCATCACCATGAATGCCTTCTCAGCAGCAGCTTGAATTTTTAAAATCACAGGCTTTGGGATTTTTTCTGCCTGTGCTTCAGCCTGGGACCACTGCCCTTCGCCACACAAGTGATCCATCGAGATGGGCTTTTTGTCTGCGTCAATGGCGCACTCGGGGATCTGTAAGAGCTCAGGCAGGAGTTCCCCTAGCATCCTTTTCCATGTGTCCTCCCACAATCTGTATTCAATTGATAGGAGGAGACATTTAAACAATCCTTTTAAGTCGCTAGGGACCAAGATATTGGAGGAGAAAGTAGCTTCCAATAAACCTTTAAAATATTCACTCTTTCTCCCAAACTCCTTCTGTGCCTTACAGAGCTCCTTTTTATGGGAGTATTCAAATGGCCGCCAATTAGGAATACCCCTCTGCCGAGAATAAAAAACTGGAGCGGCAATGAGTGTGGTCTCTGGTTCCGGGTTCCGATCCCCTGGCCCATCACTTCTGGTTTCTGGAGCGTGGGAACCGAAAGGGGGAGCGTGGGAATCGGAAGTCAGAAGCGGAGGGGCAAGACTGCCTGCCGAGGAGGAGCCAGAACACTGGCAACATTCATGGTGATGGGCAGGACCTGTTGAGCTCGGGGCCGCCTCTCTGGGGGTGGAGTAAGGGGAGGAGTTTTAGTAGGAGGAGGAGGAGCCTGGGGAGGAGGAACACCCCTCCCGTGGGGGGAGACAGGGGCAGGACTTGGGGAAGGAGGTGGGAACAAAAAGGGGTTGGGACACGGGGTAGGGGGCGGAGCCACAGTCGGAGGAGGGCACAGATCAGTGAGGAAGGGATTATGGGAAGGAGCCAGAGCACAAGGGACTGGCCACGCCATGTGGCCGGCGCCATCTTGTGTGCCGGAGTCCGGGACACCATTATGTGGCTCCGGGGGGGGTGTCTGGAACCTGACTGACTTCGGGGTATTAGGGGTAGAGCCTGGGGTAGGAGCGGGGGAGGGCTTCGGGGTACATTTACAGACTTTACAACTCTTTAAAACAGGTTTCGGGGTAGAACTCGGGGTGCAACGGGGGGAGATGGAACTGCGGGAAGAGGGAGTAGGAGAAGGCTCCCTGACGGCTGGCGCCTTGCCGCCCGGGCTAGGGTATCGGAAGGACCGAGAGGGGCCAGGCGAGCAGCGGCTGGTCTCCCTGGCCGGGCTCGCCTGCAATCGCAGCCGAGCTGCCTGTCTCGGATCCCCCGATGCAAGGGAAGAGGGATTGGAACGAGGGTTAGGAGAGGGGGGAACAACTGGGGGAACCCGGGATGGCTTGCTTCCCTTCCCCACCCTCGCCTGGCAGGGCGGGGCCGCGCGCCCCCCCCCCCCGCCTGCTCTTTTACCGCGGTACGAATTTGAATGTATAAACTGAAAAATCGATCCACAGAGGTGTCACCCTGATTGCTCAATGCCATGAGCCTTTGTCCTACAAGTTCCCAAAACCGGACCGACCCCATTTCCTGAGGTGACACCCCGGGGAATTGAGAAGCAAGCCATTTTATAAACTTCTTTAACAAACCCCGAGAGAACTTTTTTTTCCCGCCCTCCAGGGTACCCACAACTTGGAAAAACATCTCCCGCTGCTGTGTGGACAGCTTCGTGCCCATTATGGTGTGCCTCGCACCCACACAGCAGAACTCACTCTCCTACTGCAGCGAATGAAAACTTAAAAAACTGAGAAAACGGGTCCCAGGGCCAGTGAGTCCCCCACCCTCAGGGACTAAAGGAAGGGGTGTTTTCACGAGCCCCCACACCTAGGGCTGCCCACCCCCTCCCCGCCTATGGTAAGTCCCCCCTGTACTCCGATAAGGTATACTTACCTGCTCCGTCGACCTCTGGAACAGGAGCTGCAGCAGAAGGTCCCTCCCTCGAAAGTGGTCCTCCGGGCACCGAGGTTTGCCACCTTCTCCCCGGGAGCGCTGCCGACCTGGCCTGCTCCGACCGGGGCAGTCGATGCCCAACACCTCTGATCCTCAGATCTTAGAGGCTCTTCGTGGGGTCACTGGCAAAGTGGCCCCACGTTGGGCGCCAACCTGATGTTTCTTCCGCCCACTGCCCACCTCACCTGGGCTACCGGCTAGCTCCGGGAAGCTGCGTCAGTGAGGGGCCCCTCCTCGGCACCTCTCTGGGAGCCGCAGAAGGGGTGTAGCAACAGCTACGCCTGGGCAAATCGTCTGGGAGGGATAAAGAGTCGCAGGAGAGACCTTTCACGGTTCTGGGGGAAGGGATTTATTGAAGGAAAGGTAACAAGTCCGAAGCTTGTGGGGAGGAACCGCAAAAGGCACTTTGAAGGGGTCTACACAGGCTTAAGTATGGGGGAGGAGCGAGGGGAAGGCACAGAACTCTGGCCAATAATGGTTAATGGGGGGAGGTACAGAAGGTGGGGAAAGGGGTACATTGACCCAATAAGGTAAACCGAGGGTGGGGATACATACAATATAACCAATCATGGATACAAGAGGGAATGCTTGACATAGAAACTTCTGGAAGAAAGGGAGGGGCTGCAAAGGATTGATATCCAGTGGGGCAGGGTTTAAGGTGAGGGACAGGGAAGGTTCCAGATAAAGGGGAGGGGTTTAGGATGACTGACTAGGACAAGGGTGGGAAAGGGAAAAACCATTGTGTACTTAACTTAGGGGAAAGAAACTGGGATGAACCATCAACACAGAAGAAAAATTAACATTAAACAACACAA
>CM072888.1:22650231-22874995 GCA_037013685.1 Acridotheres tristis | reverse complement strand
TGCAATGCAGAGTGCACCCCCCCTCCCTTTTAATTATTTTAGGTCCAAATCAGACGCTTTCAGGCAGGAGATATGGGGATGTGAAATAACAGTTCTTTACTGGTATTTAACAAGGCAGAAAACAACAACAGCTATAAATAATTGGCAACAGAACAGAACAGTCTAGCTCCGCTCCAGTCCCCTTTGGCCTCAGGCCGTGTCCCTGTGCTCAGTTACCGGTGCTGTGGGGGCAGGGCGGGTCCCGCGCAGTTGCAGAGGGCTGGAGTGATGGCGGCGGAGGCCCAGAGGTGAGCGGGGATGGGGAAAGTGACTCCCCCTCTCACGGTGTCGGTCGTGGTGCTCCGCAGAGTGTCCGGAGATAGTAGGGTGAGATGGGAGAGCGGCAGAGCGATGTCCCAGGCAGGGAGCGTGGATCTCAGCGCGGAGATGTCAGGGGGAGATGCCAGAGCGAAGCACGGGGTGTCCTCTCCGTCCACGAGCCCAGCGAGAGAGAGTCCCCTCCCCAGCCCCCTCTCCCACCTTTCCTTTTCCGGTTCCCCCCCTCCTCCTCCTCCACCCACCCCCCTACGAGAGAACATTATCTATGGTTTAAGGTGTAGCCACAACTACTTAACATAACAATGGGAGGAATTCACAGAAATAAAAGGGGAGCAATCCAACCCCTAACATTATCCACCCCTGAATTTCTCCCATACTAATATGCTATATCAAATTAAACTGTTACATTATATATACATACATGCAGTTAGAGACATAGGCACAGTACTATAGGTATTTCACCCTAAAACAAGGTCTCCTTGGGGTATACATCGGGTCTCTCCATTCTTTTGCATCACCCACCAGGTGCAACCCGGTCCTTGAGCGAATACAACTCCATGGATGGGATTGTCTTTGCTGGAGGCAGGATTCACCCAAACAGTTTTTCCTAGCATACCTCTCATGTGTACCACTGGAACCTTATCTCCATCTGATATTCCCAAGGGCTCAGATTGGGCAGGGCCTGCTCGGTTAGTGGAACCTCGGGTGTTCACTAACCAGGTGGCCTTTGGTAGATTAATCTCCCAGTTCTTGAAAGTTCCCCCACCCAGTGCCTTTAAGGTGGTTTTAAGCAGGCCATTGCACCGTTCAACTTTCCCTGCAGCTGGTGCATGGTAGGGGATATGGTACACCCACTCAATGCCATGTTCTCTAGCCCAGGTGTTTATGAGGCTGTTCTTGAAATGAGTCCCATTGTCTGACTCAATTCTCTCAGGGGTACCATGCCTCCAAAGAACTTGTTTTTCCAGGCCCAAGATGGTGTTCCGAGCAGTGGCATGAGGCACAGGGTAGGTCTCTAACCACCCAGTGGTGGCTTCCACCATGGTCAGTACATAGCGCTTGCCCTGGCGAGTTTGAGGCAGTGTGATGTAGTCAATCTGCCAGGCCTCTCCATACTTATATTTGGCCCATCGCCCCCCATACCAGAGGGGCTTCACCCGCTTGGCTTGCTTGATGGCAGCGCACGTCTCACAGTCATGGATAACTTGAGAAATACTGTCCATGGTTAGATCCACCCCTCGGTCTCGTGCCCACTTATATGTGGCATCTCTGCCCTGATGACCTGAGGCATCATGGGCCCATCGAGCCAGGAACAACTCTCCCTTGTGCTGCCAGTCTAAATCTATCTTCGACACCTCTATCTGTGCAGCCTGATCTACCTGCTCATTGTGTCGGTGTTCCTCATTAGCCCGACTCTTGGGGACATGGGCATCTACGTGACGGACTTTCACAGGCAGCTTCTCTATCCTGGTGGCAATGTCTTTCCATTCATTGGCAGCCCAGATTGGTTTTCCCCTACGTTGCCAGTCAGCCTTTTTCCACCTTTCCAACCATCCCCACAGAGCATTGGCTACCATCCAAGAATCAGTGTAAAGGTAGAGTTTTGGCCACTTCTCTCTCTCAGCAATGTCCAGGGCCAGCTGAACAGCTTTGAGTTCAGCAAGTTGACTCGATCCACCTTCTCCTTCGGTAGCTTGTGCAACCTGTCGTGTGGGGCTCCATACGGCTGCTTTCCACTTCCGGTTCATCCCCACGATGCGGCAGGAACCATCAGTGAAAAGAGCATAGCGTGTTTCATCTGCTGGCAGTTGGTTATACGGTGGGGCTTCTTCAGCCCGGGTCACTTGTTCCTGTTCCTCTTCTTCGGCAAGACCAAAGTCTTCCCCTTCCGGCCAGTTGGTAATTATCTCCAAAATCCCAGGGCGATTCGGGTTTCCAATACGGGCGCGTTGTGTGATGAGGGCAATCCATTTACTCCATGTGGCGTCAGTGGCATGGTGGGTTGAGGGAACTTTTCCTTTAAACATCCACCCCAGCACTGGCAGTCGGGGTGCCAGAAGGAGTTGTGTTTCCGTGCCAACCACCTCTGAGGCAGCTTGAACCCCTTCATAGGCGGCCAAGATCTCCCTCTCCGTTGGAGTGTAGTTGGCCTCGGACCCTCTGTAGCTTCGACTCCAGAACCCCAGTGGTCGGCCTCGCGTCTCACCAGGCACCTTCTGCCACAGGCTCCAGGACAGACCATGGTTCCCGGCTGCAGAGTAGAGCACGTTCTTCACATCTGGTCCTGTCCTGACTGGGCCAAGGGCTACCGCATGAGCAATCTCCTGCTTGATCTGGGCGAAGGCTTGCTGCTGCTCAGGGCCCCAGTGGAAATCGTTCTTCTTGCGGGTGACCAGGTAAAGAGGGCTCACAATCTGGCTGTACTCAGGAATGTGCATTCTCCAAAAGCCTATGGCACCTAGGAAAGCTTGTGTTTCCTTCTTGCTGGTTGGTGGAGACATTGCAGTGATCTTATTGATGACCTCACTGGGGATCTGGCGCCGTCCATCTTGCCACTTTACTCCCAGAAACTGGATCTCTTGGGCAGGCCCTTTGACTTTGCTCTTTTTAATGGCGAAGCCGGCTCCCAGCAGAATCTCAATGATCTTTTCTCCTCTCTGAAATACCTCCATTGCTGTGTCCCCCCACACAATGATGTCATCAATGTACTGCAGATGTTCTGGAGCTCCACCCTTCTCCAGTGTAGCCTGGATCAATCCATGACAGATGGTGGGGCTGTGTTTCCACCCCTGGGGCAGTCGGTTCCACGTGTATTGCACGCCCCTCCAGGTGAAAGCAAACTGAGGCCTGCACTCTGCTGCCAGAGGAATGGAGAAGAATGCATTGGCGATGTCAATGGTGGCGTACCACTTGGCTGCCTTGGACTCCAGCTCGTACTGCAGTTCCAGCATGTCCGGCACAGCAGCGCTCAGCGGTGGAGTCACCTCATTCAATGCACGATAGTCCACTGTCAGTCTCCATTCTCCTTCAGATTTACGCACAGGCCAGATGGGGCTGTTGAAGGGTGAGTGGGTTTTGCTGACCACCCCTTGGCTCTCCAGCTCACGGATCATCTTGTGTATGGGGATCACGGCATCTCGATTCGTCCGGTACTGCCGACGGTGCACTGTTGAGGTAGCAATTGGCACCTGTTGCTCTTTCACCCTGAGGAGTCCCACTGCAGATGGGTTTTCTGATAGCCCAGGCAGGGTGTTCAACTGCTTAATGCCCTCTGCTGCCACAGCAGCTATTCCAAAAGCCCACCTGAGTCCCTTTGGGTCTTTGTAATAGCCGTTCCTGAGGAAGTCTATGCCTAGGATACATGGTGCCTCTGGGCCAGTCACAATTGGATGCTTCTGCCACTCTTTCCCAGTCAGGCTCACCTCAGCCTCCAGCAAAGTCAATTCCTGAGATCCCCCCGTAACCCCAGCAATTGAAACAGGTTCCTTCCCGACATGTCCCAATGGTATTAATGTACATTGTGAACCAGTGTCAACCAATGCTCTGTGTTCCTGTGGCTCTGATGTGCCAGGCCATCGGATCCACACCGTCCAAAAGATCCGGTTTTCCCGTGCCTCTCCCTGGCTAGAGGCAGGGCCCCTCTAGCCCTGGTTATTATTTCTCTCCTGGGCATACATACTAGAGGTTCCTTCAAGGGGATCTGACAGATCATCCTCCCTTCTGTAATACCCTGCACCTCCATGGGAGGCTGAGGCTACCTTCACTTTAGTGGAGTTCCCTCTGTTGGTGTTCCCCTCCCTGAGTTGGCGCACCCGTGCTGCCAGGACAGAAGTGGGTTTCCCATCCCACCTTCTCATGTCTTCCCCGTGGTCACGTAGAAAAAACCACAGGTCAGCACGTGGGGTATACCCTCTCTCCCTAGCTGAGGGGCGTTGGGCTCTACCTTTGAGGTCCATGACTCGCACTGGTGCTGCACTGATCTTCCTCACCTCTTCCCTTATCTCCTTCATCTCCTCCTTAAACTCCTCTCTGAGGTCCTTAGCCACAGCAGAGACATGAGCCTGCATTGGGCCAGCCATCATACTCTGATAATTCCTGAGCCTGTTGGCAACAGAACCCACTGTCACTTGGTTGGTATCAGCATCAATCATTGCAATAAAGGAGGTATACTGAGATGGGCCCAGGTTTGCCAGATTCCACAACATCTGTCCTGTGCACCTGGCCTTGTCAGGGTCATTGTCATGCTGTCCATCCCTCCCAAAGAGCACCTCCAGTACTGCCACTTCTCTCAGCTTTTGGATCCCTTCCTCAAGGGTATTCCAACGTGTTCTCTGGTGGTACTCCTGCATTCTTTCCCTGTGGACAAACCTCTCTCTCACGCTCATTAAAAGTCGCTCCCAGAGGGAAAGGAGACCTGTCTCCCTTACAAATACCTGGTCCACACCTGAGTCCTGGGTCAAGGGTCCCAAATTCCTTGCCTCAGTACCATCCAGTTGCACACCTGTACCCATAAGGTCCCAGACCCGCAGTAACCAGGTTGTAAAAGGCTCACGGCCCCGTCGTACAATGTCTTTTCGCAGGTTACGGAGACTCTCGTATGACAGGGACTCGGTGATGATCTCAACTTCTGGCTCCCCTGCTGGTTGTGAGGGGCCCCCTTCCTGACCCTTATTATCTAGGTGCCTTGTTTTCATCCTAGACTTCCTAGTTTCCACAGGGGCAACTGCAGCTGGCTGTGAGTGCCCTTGCAGTTCAGCTGGAACCTGGATGGATGTAACATCTGTGGGTCCCACTGCTGCACCATCAGATTCTCCCTCTTTAAGGCAGGGGGAGGGTTTCTCACCAGCTGGGGAGAGGTGCTCCTTCAGCATCTGGCCCATCTCACTTATCTCCTTTGCTAGCACCCCCACCCATTCTGGGTGGTTCCTTTCCGAGGTGGGCTGTGGGGCAGGGTCAAACTCTGGGGTAATATCCCTAGTCTCTGGGACAAAATCAGGCTCTGGGGTAACCTTCCTAGTCTCTGGGACAGGATCAGGCTCTGGGGTAACCTCCCTAGTCTCTGGGACAGGATCAGGCTCTGGGGTAACATCACTAATCCCTGGGGTAGGTGTCAGGGTTGTTATCCAAGTCAATCTCCCCTTATCTCTGAATGTTAGATAGAACAGATTTAACAGGGATATAAACAACACTAGCCACAATATAATGTCATTAGCATTTAAAGCAGATTGGAACCCCTTGAAGACTGGTGGGGTGAACTTCAAAAAACCTGTGATGGGTTGAGAAAAAATTTCACCTGCTGCCACTTCCTCACAGTAAGTACCATTATTGAAGTAGCCCCAGAAACACACACTTAGAGTGCGATAGCTCTGAATCCATGTGGCCATCTTCCAGAGAAAATTAAAAATCCATGAATTCCTCAACTGATCAACCCACATAATAAGCCAGATAATAGCCACAGTAACCTTGGTTATGAAACTCATGTTTAAAAAAGGGCTTGCAAATGGGAGAGATATAGCAGTGACCACATGGAGGCCAATCCAGGGTAAGCTGGACAGCATGGCGTCACCTACCACAAGCTTGGGTAATTCAAGAACTGTTATTCCCTTTTCTACCCCTCTCTCAATGCCCTCAGGCAATGCCCCACGTTGGGCACCAAAATCTGTCTTGGTTTGAAAAGACAGGTATGGTTTAAGGAAAGGCAAGAGCCCCTTTTTCTGCAATGCAAAGTGCACCCCCTCTCCCTTTTAATTATTTTAGGTCCAAATCAGACGCTTTCAGGCAGGAGATATGGGGATGTGAAATAACAGTTCTTTACTGGTATTTAACAAGGCAGAAAACAACAACAGCTATGAAAATTGGCAACAGAACAGAACAGTCTAGCTCCGCTCCAGTCCCCTTTGGCCGCAGGCCGTGTCCCTGTGCTCAGTTACCGGTGCTGTGGGGGCAGGGCGGGTCCCGCGCAGTTGCAGAGGGCTGGAGTGATGGCGGCAGAGGCCCGGAGGTGAGCGGGATGGGGAAAGTGACTCCCCCTCTCACGGTGTCGGTCGTGGTGCTCCGCAGAGTGTCCGGAGATAGTAGCGTGAGATGGGAGAGCGGCAGAGCGATGTCCCAGGCAGGGAGCGTGGATCTCAGCGCGGAGATGTCAGGGGGAGATGGGGAGATGCCAGAGCGAAGCACGGGGCGTCCTCCCCGTCCACAAGCCCAGCGAGAGAGAGTCCCCTCCCCAGCCCCCTCTCCCACCTTTCCTTTTCCGGTTCTCCCCCCCCCCTCCCCCTCCACCCACCCCCCTACGAGAGAACATTATCTATGGTTTAAGGTGTAGCCACAACTACTTAACATAACAATGGGAGGAATTCACAGAAATAAAAGGGGAGAAATCCAACCCCTAACACTTGTTCACCCTCTGCTCTTCATCAGTCCCCCTGCAAAATTATTGCTCTGTGGGAAAGAATACATTGGCAGGCTCCATAGGAACAAGTACTGTAGTGTCATCTTCAAAAAGATGACACTAAAGATGACCACTTCTGGTCTTCTACCACAGAAATGTGTCTACATTTTCCATCTGACAACTTTTCTAGAAAAAGAAAAGTAATTTCTTACAATACATTTTACAATATTTTTCCTACCATCCTTCAAAGAATTAGAATTAACATAAAAGAAACAGAAAAGACTGTTATTTGTTCTGTCATATGATACTTCTGAGTAAGCATAGATCTTCCTTCGCTTTTGCAGTTGGTGTTTCATTACACCTCATTTATATAGACGTTCACAGGGGTTTACAGTAGTAGCCCTTCCTTAAAAATAAAATTCAGTTTTCAATAATGTATTATTTTCTCTTTCATTAATGAACAATTTTTAGTTTTCTTTTTGTTTTCTAATTTCACTTTTATTCTCATATGTTTGTAAAGATCCTTACTCTCTCTAGTTTCTTTGTCCAATAGTAAATGACTGTGCTCATGCTTGTTTGTCTCTACCAAGTAAAAGAAAGAGAATAATGGAGCAGGAAGTATTTTGTGCACTGATCTTCTGGGACCTGACCTTCAGCTAGAGCACAAGTCATAGCACACTCTCTAAAATGCACAGGTATGGGTAACAAACACCATTGCAGTAACATAGAGCAGTGCTCCTAAGACAGTGAGCCAAACACTAATGCCCTCCCCATCCTTATGCACTCACACTTCATGGTGCATTCAGTTTTGCAGTGGTGTCAGCACAAAGTCTCATAGGCAGACCTGTTGTTATACAGGAATCTTTTGGAGGAAATGAAGCTAACTCTTGTCCTTAAACGTTTAAGAGCTTTTGTGGAATATAACATAAGACAGAATGTCCTACAAACTTATTATATCAATTATTTAATTTTATTTCTAACAAACCTCTAGTTTGAATTTCAATTTCTACAAAAAATACACACACGTAGTTGTTTGTTTTTTAAAACTGAACAATGATGCTTCTGCAAATTGAGAAAAACTATGTCTACAGTGATGAGAGGGTTTTATAATCAAACATGTCACAGATATTAGATCTGTCATCAAGCTATTCTCATATTTTGCAACAGGTAAAACAGACAGTATTTAGATTTGACAGTGGTTTACTCACTCAGATGTCTTTAATTGTTAATGTGATAGATTTCAAACTCTCATTGATGGCTGCTAAAATATCATACAGAAGTCAGCACTGAACTTGAAAGCGTGTTCTGTTCAGTTACTACCACTGGAAAACTTCCCATCTTTAGATATTTACCTTAACATCAGCTCAGTGCAACTTGCAGCAACAGAAAGCTATACTTGAATCCCTAATCTCATTAATTCACTGGCTAATGCTACAGCAAACATACACTAGTGTAAAAAGCAGCAACGAAAATAGCAGTGTCCAGGATAGTCATTCTATTGAGATAAAGAAACTTAGACTAAATAAACTGTTGGATCACACTGAGCAATGCAGAGGCACAACTGTATCAAGCAGAATGTGAAGCAAAAGTATATACACCATGAAAATTCTAAAAAAAATGGGAACACTCTCGAGAGTAAGAACTGCAGCTTAACTGTCCCTCCCCATCAGTGTGTATTCCCATTTTTACTAGAAGTATTTGCTTTTCACCTAGCCAGTGTGGTGCCTGTCTTCAGGCACTTGGTAGATGAAAAAGAGACTGAACTTATCTTCACTATAAGCTAGACAGTAAAATAAGACATTTGGTGCCCAAAGGCTGATTCAGATGATCCCAGTAGGTCTCATACAGCTCTCATCAATGGTGTGCACTTGCTCACTCCTTTAAAAAACCTTCCACTATCTACACTACTGAAGTTTACCCCATACTCACATCTGAGTATCATAAAGACATTGACAGAAAGCTTACATGGTACCTGAGCTATGTATAAAGTGGTGTCTCTACAGCAACTTCCATAAAATCCATTTAGGAAGAATGTCACTTCTTCCTGTGGGAAGTGAAATATTCCAAATGGGGAAGACACAATTAAGGTTTGTTGCCTATTTTTCATAAACCAGACAGAAAGAGCAGATGCTTTAAGTTTGCTAATCTTTAAACTTTTAGAGGGTCTGTGTGCCACTCATCGAGCTGACCCACGCACATGAGAAAAGATGGTGAGAAAAAAGAAGAACATTTAAAAATGTTGAAGAAAACAGTTTGTGAGAGACAAGAAGGATTGGTGTGTACAGAAGGCAATTTTTTCTCAGGCAGATTTCTAAGGGCCATCACTCTGATGTTTTCCATTAGTGCTGAAAATGGTACCTATTTTAACTTATTTAGGTAACTGCACTATGACTGTCAAAGAATGAAACTAATACAATGTGGGGTTTCTTTAATGTTTTTATCATTATGCACTTTTGTTTCATGTGAACCAAAACACGCAACAAAAGTGCTTTTAACAGGAAAATTCTTCCTTTCAAGTGAATTCAAGGTGTGTGTATATGAAGCAGAGCAGAAATCGAGTCTGAGTAGAAAGACCAATTAATTAAAGACATAAAACACTGTAAAGAAGACAGAAGGACAGGTCCCCAGTAGGTAGAGGAGCCAATTCTAGCTACTAATTCCACTGCTGAGCCAAATCACTGTGGCAAAACAAGCATCTCACTTCATAGGCAGTAATCAAGATTTCAAGACAGCTTTGGTAAGATACGCTGTAAAAGGAAAGGAATTGCACAGGTAAGGAATCTCATCGCTACAAGGATCTGTCTATATTTGCTCCTTTAGAAGCCAGGAAAACTATTCTTGTTGAAACACACACTTCTGCTGAGTCAGGTATTAAAGCACACCTTAATGTTATCTAATAAGGACCCAAAAAACGAAGTGCTACATATCACGGACTAAAACTATCCTTTATGGCCAGTCTTCAGGCTTTCCTATGCCAATACACAGCTTTGTACTTAGTTATATATGCAACAAATGCACTTGGGATATCTTTCCACATAAGTATCATGGAACAACTGCATTGAGAAATAGGCAAATATACACAAACAAAAGAAGCACTAGAGAAATCCTAGTAAAATCAGCTACCTGCAGATTCCCAGACCACATTACAGTACTGAGAAAATATCAGAAGCAGTTTTGGAGCAGAAACGAAAGAAAAAAGTCAGAATATCTGATCTGGTGACAGTGTTTTGTATGAATTAACTGGCTGCCTCTCTGTAATAGAAATGTAATTTGTTTATAACAAAAAAAAAAGAAAGCTATTCATGTCTCATGGTTACTGGGGGATGGAAGTGGGGATATAAATGATCTTTCTAGCTACTGCAACAAATTCAACATAGTCTACAGAGGATTTTTTAATTTGTTTTTAAGGTTCGTATGAAGATTTTACAACCTTCTCCTGCCTGTATGAATACACAGTCCAGTTTGCAAAAGGAGATTTTTTTTTCCCAAACAGATTGTTAACAAGAATCTATTTACTCTTCCATATGCTCTTCTTATCTAGCTTTCAGCTATTAGAACAAATGAATAATATTTGTCAATCATTCATTTTAAAATGGCAACTTATTATACTACCAAAGTCATAGAAAAACAACCATTAGCTAGTCCACAAAAATCTGAACAACAGAAAGTCCTAAACACAGGCAAAATACTAAACTGTTTTGCATTTTTTTCTCCCCCTGCATTCACTTTTTTGCTTAAATTCAATGTGGATCTTGAGCCAGCAAAAATGAAGATGATTCTTTCTCCACTTTCTGTCAAAACCACTAACCAACCAAAATATATTTGAAAGTTTAATTTCATAAAGCTTCTTTTGCTATTCCAATCACATCAAGAAGATCTATATGGCATTACCTGAAAAAACATACAAACAGAGCAGCAGACTGGCATAATTCATATGACACATATTCAATAACAATAATAATTCTTTTACAAAACAAGTATCATATTTCAAGTACTATCTCTCATGCTTTAGAATTTTACTCCATTTTTTCTCCCCGTATGTCAGAGATTCCATATCCATTCCATATCTGTTCTAAAAGATCAGATTTTCTATCAGTTTCAACTTCTTGTTGATTCAAACATTCTATTAGTGGTAAACAGATTGGTAGAATAATAAGGAATTCAAAATATCGCTGTGATAGTAGAAAAATATGTAAGGCTGATGTGAGAGCAATAGCTTGGCAGTTTTAACTCTGAATGCAGAGCAGATGCATGAAACAGGACCCAGAATAAATAACAGCTGTAGTCACAACAGAGCAGAAATTCTGCAAAATCATAACTATGTTGAACAGGGAGAAAATACCTTGACTTACAAAAAAGGAGGAGCTGAGTCCTACTGAATGCATAGCATCCAAGATAAGAGAGGCTGTGAGGACACAAAGGAATTTCTATTCAATTCTCAGCTTGAGGAACAATTTCAGTAAACAATTCATATTTTTGTGAAAAAGTATTTCCTTGTCTCTCCAGAGAATGTTTGTGCGCGTGTCTAACCTAGTCTCCACATCTTTACACAGTTGACAGTAATGACTCCTGGTTTCTATTTCCAGACTTGTGATACAGAATACTCCTGTATGCTGATTAAAGGTGATCCAAATGAGTAAGATGCAATGCAAGATATCCTAGAAGATCTAGATAACTTGTTTTCCAAAGAAATGGAAATAAAACTTTTCAAATACTGCCACAGGAGTGACTGACAAACTTTTCTAGAAAGTAATTTTACTACCGAATAAAAATACTTAACAGTTACAAGAAACCTACACAACAGTAGTAGCTCAAGAACAGGAAATAAAAAAAAACTCCCAACCAAGAAATAACTTGTGTCATTCACACCATATGCTTGGCTTGCACTTAAGCACCCATATTTTAAAATATTAAAAAAAAAAAAAAAATGTTCTGTCTCTAGATACTTTTGTTGCTGGCAGGAAGATTTGTGAAGGTATCTTCCAAAACAGCAGTACTAGAGAACTGATAGGGATGGAAAAGACTAAAAAGATGTAAAAAACAGAAGAAAACAAACCAAACCAACAAAAACCCCTGTAAGAGCCTGACGGAGAGATGGAGGCTTCAGACAGCTCTCAAAAATGTTTACTGCATAGATGAGGTTACAGCAGCTGTGGGCCGTGGGTGAGCCAATAGCTGCTGGCTGTAGGCAAGCCATGTGTCCTGAAGTCCCATTCTAGTTCTGGTTACAATGCATTATACACTTTTCATTGCAGAGCATCTTAATACATGATTACCAATCAGCATCATACACAATACCTTTTACATTTACATACAACCTATCCAAACTGCTAAAATTACCACATTATGTTAGTGACTAGCCAATCATCAGAGTTAGTAGTTACATGTTAAATTCTGGGTCTTGTTTTGCTGTGGAAATTTCTGAGATCTTTTCTCTACTTACAACATTGGCTTTCTTGTTTGCCTGTGAAAATCCTTTTGTTTGGTAAAAACATCCTTTGTTTGAGGTGGGTTTATCCTTTGCCATAAAAGCTCCTTCCAACTCAGCTTGCTCTTTGCCTTCTAGTTACCCAGCAAGACTGGCTCAGCAATTCTTTTCTTCTATATCAAAACTTACTATCATTTCTATTCCTTCTTCAGATTCTACATTCAGAGATCTTTCTGTTACATATACATATCTGTGAGACCTTCCTGTCAAATCCTTATCCTTCCCAACAAACCCTCACACTGTAATCAACTGAGCAGGATTTATTCGCCAAAGAGAAGACTGAATCATTGCTGAAAGATTAGTTCCATTAATGAGGATGTGAGGGAATGGAGAAAAGAATAAAAGCCATGGAGCAGCAAACACAGGGTTAAGACAGTTCAAATAGGCTCTGCTGTCCAAGGCCAAATTAACAGCTCCCAAGTCACTGTTCCTGTTAACCTGGGATAGCCACTGCCTGAATCTTCTCATAGTTACATAGAAAATCCTTGAGATTTAATGGAATTTACATTCTCCAGATTTTTCTCCAGATAAAAGAAAAAAAATCTTTCAGACATGAGAGACAGAACAAGTACTCTTTTACACCTAAATCTAGTGTTTGCCATAGTCATTCAACCGAGTGCACTTTTTTTTCTGCACAGTTGTTAAAAAATGTCTCCTCCCTATATTTCTTGTATAATCTTTAAACATGGATTTCTACTTCAGCGTTTACTTACCTCTTGTTCAGTTTGGTAGGCTTTTATGCAGTAACCACTGAAAAAGACTACAAAGTAGAAAAGAATTCTGGTAAATCAGTTCACTGCATGAGTAGTAACCAGAGCTGCTGTGAGTGCCATTCTCAGACTCACTGGCTACATATTTATTCTTGACAACCTGCTTGCCTTTGAAAACCAAAAGCTCGACTATTTTTAAAAACCAATTAATGAAAACCCTGTTGGTGTGCCAGGCCTATACATAACCCCCTATACATAAAGCCCTGTCTGGTTTGTTCCTAAATCTCAGTTCAGCATATAGCCTCCATAGGGCTTATACCCCTCAAGAACATAATGTGAAAAAATAATACCAGGTTTAGAGCACAGGCGGGACTACAGTGAGATCAAGAACTACCAACCAGGAGCTGGCAGGGCAGAAATGGGTAAAAGAGATGAGGAAATGGGACTGGAATGGAGATGGCTGGTGAATGGTACCATATGAGTGCACAGGTATTTCACAAACAATATAAGGAAACTGCAGGAGGAGTTGACAAGGACAGCTGCCAGAACACATGGGGCAGAAGTTCCTTGAGCTCTTGCTCATCAGTGCAAGGTACAACTTGTGTTGCCAAGTGCTGAGGCTTTGCAGTGCCTTCAGTTACCCTGGTAATCTGCTTCTGTCACCATGAACCAGATATAGAACACAGACAGGGTTGCTCTCTTCCAGCATCACACGAGGCTGGCACTGCAGGCCCATCAGCGCTGCTGATATTATGGCAGTGGACAGAATGAAAACCATGACATCGCTTCACAGCAGATGCATCCTCACAGGCCACTTGGCTTCACAAATACCACCCTATTTACACTTCTTGGAAAACAGTTTCTAAGCTAGTGACACTCCTGTCTTCCTTTGAAGAAACCTATTTTGATGTATTTGAATACTGAATTTGTCCTGTGTCCTTGCCTCAGGCTACTTTTTTCTTTACAACATTTCATAAACTACTTAACTAGGCCTGTTTCATGTCAGCACAATCTGTCTACATTTTTCTTGTCTACTGCACAGCTTAGTTTCTGGATTAGACTCCCTAGAGAACTAAACAGAAGTTTTCTTCCCTCCTATGACCTGATAGACCTATTTACATTGCAGACTTCTGCATGCTCAAGGAATTGATGTTGGCATATTACTATTCTGAATGAATACAGACACTTATAGCAGAGGCAAGCTGTTCAGAGCTACTTGTTTCCAAAAGTTGCAGTTGCAGTTCTTTCTAAGAAAGAAAATTAGCAAAGAAATTACTTTATATGTCTCCTGAATAATGCACAGGAAAAAGAACAGTATAAAGCATCTCCATGAAAATAAATAATTTCCCTAACTTTAAAGCCACTTCTTAGGAAAAACACATTTTCATTGACAAAAAGAGTACCAAGTTCTGTCTCGCCCTTGTTCTAGAATCCCTTGGCAGCAAAAAATGGAACAAATGCATTACCTTGACAAAAATTTCTCCAGGATATGCTATCTTCCAGCAGTAAAAAGGCAGAATTTAGTTACAATGCTTTTATAATTTAAATTAAGAAATCTGAACTCCATTAGGCTGGTAAAAGAGATAAAAGTTTGAAATATTTAAGTCAACATTAAGTCAAAAATGAAGTCTGCCTTTAGGCTTGTCATAGCATGGTACAAGGGCTAAATGGTTGTCAAAAAATCTGCTTAGACAGAAACTGCACTAACAAAATTATTTTGTGTTTTCACCAGTTGCTACATCAAGTCTTTCAGACAATAGAGCAGAGGATAATTGCAAAAGTAAAAACAGCAGAAATCTCTTCCTCTCAGTGGACTACAGAAAAGATCCTGGCAGCAAATATGGTAAAATTTCACATGGAATAATTGAATATAGCAAAAATAGTGAGCAGAAAATAAAAATGCACCTTATGTGAGGTGCCCTAGAATAATACACTCCAAAGAGTGAGATTAGTCCCTGTCTGTATTCTGAAACATTAAAAAGCCCTTCCACAAGTGATGCTCATCAAAATAGAAGCCGTCTTCAATTAATACAAAGACTCCTTGTTACTATAAAAATACAATTGTTTTATCCTCAGAAATAACAAAGAAGTAGCTCTGTAGACACAGCTGTTTCAGGATTCCATGAATGTGAAATCTGGCCACAAAGAAATGCATAATATCTGGAGTTTCCAAGATGCAGGGTACAATAACTTAGTGCAACTTCTTGTTTTTACACTGGAGAATAATGTTCTCCAGGAAATTTCCACTTATAACCCAATCATTACAATGAAAATTCTCTTCTCATGCACAGCGATGGATGGACTCCATGACCTTAGCAACTTCTCCAACTTAAATTATTCTATGATTTTATATCAAATTTTAATCAAAACCTCCTGGTAGTTCTATTCCATTGAATCTAAAGAGATGGAAAGGGTTTTATTTTACTATTCCCTACACAATTATATAATAGAGCCTAAAATCAATAGCAGCTTTGAAAAGAAATACTATCATCTCACTTTGTTATCCCTGGAAGCCAATTCTGTGTAGACATAGTTTTATGTTAGCATTAAAGTGGGCAAGGAAAATACCAAATACACCATTGCTAAATAAAGAAAACTACTCTGTCTTCTGGAATGAGCTCCTCTCCTTCCCAGGGGAGTTTTTAAGATTCCCCCTAAATTAGATCAGTTGGTAACTGAGATACTTGGATTAAGGTATCATTCTGCTTTCTTCCTGATTAATTCCAGTAATATTTGAATTACTTTGTTTGAACAGCCATAATTTCTTTGCATACATTGCCTTTGAAAATCATTCAGCACAGTTGCCAATGAACAATTTAAACCTAACCTCCAGTCTATCATTTTAAATTCTACATTTTTTTAAAATCTTCCTTTTAATCCTTATGATTCATTTACTGTCAACTTGAGTTTTATTATTCAAAAATATAATTTCTAGTTTTGATGAATTAGTGTTTAGAGGCTAAATGATACATTTATATTCAAAAGCAGTTCAGAAAAAATTTTCTTATCCAACAACAGTATAACTGTTGCTATTACACTATCCAAAATCTATAGCCTGTCTCTTAGCTTTATGAAGATTTTCTCTATTCCCAGTTTCTTACTTTCTCAATCTTTCTTAGTTCTTACAGATGCAAATAGAACAAAAAGCTGAAAAGGAAAAGTGAACTCACTACAATCTTTTATGAAGGATTCCTTGCTGATGTTCATGACCGTCTGCTGAGAAGTTCCTGTGTTACCAGTGTAGATTTCAACCAGTACACCATGTTCCCTTCTATGCTGGTGAAGTAACCTGAGGACTAAAATTAAAACAGGAGGGGGGATTAGAGACATGTACAAGTGCAAGAAAAATCAAAGAAAGAAGAAAAGGCTTTTTGTATTAAGCTCATTATTAATAAATATTAATAATAATTAATATATAAATACAATTCTACTCAATGGATTTAGGATGTAAGTAAGTGTGGAAAATAGGCACAGAGAGCTTTCAAGGCCTTGCGCATACAGGCTCAGAAATAGAGATGGATACAATGTTTAGCCTAAGACCTTGGAGAAGGCTTGGAGAAATAAAGCATTGAAGTGAAATAGACATAAAACAAGAATGTAAGTTTGTGGTTTAAGTAAAAATATGTTTTGAGTAAACAGAGATATGTATTACGTAAGCAAAGCAATAAGTGAAATAGTAAAAGATTTTAAAGTTTAGCAATAGAACCTGTTATAAAGTCAGTTGGAAGTTTAAGATGTATCAATATAAGTTTGTGAAGTGTTACGTGATTAGTTGAAAAATAATACATTGCAGCAAAGCCACAAAAACCAAAGCAATTAATGATTGGTGTAAAAAGAGGCTAGCAAACTTTGTAGAAGTATTTGATTGGCTTAAAAACTAACATAAGGCATTATAACTAAGAATTAAGTGGCTTCTGATGTTATGGCGTTGGATCTAACACCTTTAATGTCTCATCCTTCTATGAGACTGCTAAAGCAATAAACCATCTTTTACAACTTCAGCTGCCCCATCTCTCTTAATATTTATCTCACGATAAGCAGGCTCTGTATTTATTTTAAAAGTCTATAGGCCACATGCCTTCTGTTTGGATCCACATATAGGCACTAAATCAAACCTCTGTTTATACAGACAGTTTCTCTCCCATCCTTTCCCTGCATTTACATTCAGTTAAATGAATTATTTTCACAGATTAAATTTATTGCCAGTGGGAAGCAATGCTGCCTGTACTACTACCAACTCTTCTGTTGCACAGTTAGGCAGCAACAATAAATCACATAACTCTACTCATAATTACTAAAGGAAAGGTCATAGACAAGGTAAAATTTGGTGCTGCTGTGGGTTTCAGCTAAGCTGCTGTACTTTCTATCAGTCCAAGATCTGTCCTTACTCAGTGAAAGAGCTAGAAGAAAAAACAACAGCTCAGGGTGAAATTTGACATAAACCAGCAAGTAGTCCTTAAGACACAAAGCTTTATTTTAAAGACGTCTTCAAATTTCAGTACTAACAACCAGACTCTTGGCATCTAAAGATTTGACTAACAGGGCTGCAAAGAATGGAACAATCATCAGCTCTTGTGTTCCAGCACCTGCTCCTTGCATACCAGGTTACAAACAAAAGGTCTATTCCTTCACAAGTATGTCGGACAAGGGTCAATTAGAAAAAGATGACCCTGGATATCATCATCTGAGCTGCCAAACTAAGAATTAATTACAATTGTACATCTGTTTTGAACTCAAGAAAAATAGAGTGTTCATAAGTCCCTTTTAATGACTTTAACTTGAACCCCTTTTTCATCACAAAGGGTGAAAACAAGAAATAGAATTCCCTTTGGCTTCATCTGGAGTGCTGCAAGAAAACCCTCCTTAGACATTTTGCAAATCTGCAATATGATCAGTCCTGTACTGTCCTGTAAATTAGCAGTAATTAAGCAGTTACACTAATACTAGAGGCTGACATGTCACTGAGGCTGTAACTCAGCGCCTGCTATCATGAAGCCATTATTCAATAGTTATAGGTTCAGGCAGATAATATTACACCATTGACTCACATCCTGAAGATTTATGCCTAATCACAAGGATCGTACAGTTGTTTAAATAAAGACTGCACTCATCACAGAATATCCACTTATGTGCGATAAGATGTAATAATTCATTTAGCAATAATAATTTTGTCCCTTTTTTCCTTTGCCTAGAAAAACTTGCATTCAAGCACTCCATTACATCTTGAATTGGAATGGACAGTTGCTCTTCATGCACAATAGAACTATAGTTTTTTTAATGTATGCCTAAGTTTTCAGCTTTCTCTCCAGCCTTCATGAAAAAAAAACACCTTGACAGACAGACATGAAACTTTTCCTGAACACAATGTCACTCAAACTACCTAAAAGGAAAAAATGTCTGCATACAATATCAATAATCGTGAGAGGAAAGCTAATGTAACCTTTCTTGAGACAGCAGAAACAAAGAAAAATGTTTCTCAAGCATTGTCCCTCACCCCACTCCCTAAATGCGAGTTCAAGGACTTCTAACCCAGTGAAAAAAAATGCAATTCTCCCTTGCTTTCTTCAAAATAGTTCAAGTGCATTCTTTGAAATTTTAATGCTGGGGGAATCCATAGGCTAAAGCTTTTTCTTCAAAAGTAAAGAAGAAATAATGGACAAATAGATTCAGAAAGACAGCAGAGGACCAGCTGGCTATAATCTATGTCCTTGCTTGTGATGCCATGCTGGTGCATTTAGTTAAGGATTTAGATCAAGGCTGTCTTTATCCAGAACAAAGGTAAAATTATTATCACATAATTCTCAGGCATGAGGAACTGTAGTATTTCTTTCATTTTAATTTTATGTTCTTCTAAAACACCTGTCTTTTATAAATATTCTGCCTCAAACTGTCAGCATTACATTACAACACTAATAATGTAACTTATTGCTGACCTGTTATGTTTGAAGTTCCAGAATGTCAAGAAAGCTGAAAAATGGATTTTATTACATCCATTTCCCTTCTGTGAGAACAGATCAGACTTCTCTGACTTATTGATTCTTTTTTTCCAACAAACCAATCATCATCTTACTTATCTGTTCATAACACAGGTCAAGACTGTTTCACATTACTACCCATGTATGATGAAAAAGTCTGTTAAGAAATAATAAGAAAAATTATTTTAAATGTGTATCACACAAACCACAAAACTGTTTAGATGAAGAAAAGGAGAAATTGAATACAATAGAATAAAGAAAAAACAAACCAGGTGTTATTTATATATGCAAAACCCAGAAAAACAGATTTCAACTCTAAATCAAAATGACAAATCTGAATTACTTCTATGTTGATATAAACTCTAACTACTGAATCTTTGGTATTTAAATGGCAACTCAATACAACATAACTTCAACCATAGCTTCTTGTTGTTGAGATTGAGCAGTTCATTCTACACAGCAGCATAAGGAATAGCATACATCTTGAGCTTACAAGGGTTTTTCCAGGTGAGTAGTGACAATTTGTCAATCTTTTGATAAGTAACCCTTCATAGGTTATATGTAGTGCATTTGAGAAAAATTTAGATTACTAAGGTTCACATAGTTTAAAAATCTATAGTTACAGGAGCAACAGGTCTAGATTAAAACAATATTTTTTGTTTCAGCTTCCATACATGGATTCATCTGATAAATTTTCCAAATGTTCATTACATTGCTCAGAGAAATTCCTCCTTACTCTCCAAGTGTTTCACGGCCTCACTTGTGACATTACCTTGCTAGCTTTGCATATAACAGCACAGTTCCCTGCATGATCATATTTTCCAGGATTTTAGTTGCCTTGTTACCTAAACCAACCTTTTAAATAGTAGAACATTAGAGTCTGCCCGAATTTTTAATTACTCTGGTACTGTTAATTGAATTATTGAATCCCCAGGCATTCCACAAAGCCAGGCTCTTTTTCACTACCCTATTCTATCAATCTTTTTAAATAATCTCTTCTATCTGGATTACTTTTTCCATTTTGCCATTTCCTCTGTTGTCTTACTTTACCCTCGTATCACTGCAATTTTTCACCCTATCATCACTACTGGTAATACCACTGTGATTTATAAACACTATAGGAATAAAAATCACTCCTCAGTCTCCCACTGAGAATGCTTCTTATTTTCCATTTTTAATCACCTTATGATATTTCAAAAAAAGTCCTATGAGGATGACAGTCATGATTAGGCCTTGCCATACAAACAAGTCATCTAGAACTTTATCACAACTTAATTTTATACTTTATACCCAACTGAAATGGATAATTAGCTCATCATGCAAGGAAACATGGTCAGCAGTGTTCAAGGGAAGTAAATGCCAAAGAAGCAAACCTCAGCTGTCATCATAAACAATGAAACCTGGCATTATATGTTATGCTTTTAACTATTCTAGTGCAGATTCCTTTTGTATACTATTACCCTATTCCTACGTTAATGAATTCCTGCATTAATTGTCAGATTGCAATACCGTACTGTTTGTGTCTTAAAACTAAAGCTCACCCAGAGACACACGTCTCAAAGGAACATTAAGCAAGTTTGGTGATGATACTAAATTGGGTGAAGCTGTTGACTGCCTCAGCGGGGGAGAGGCCCTTGAAAGAGAGAGATGGCAAGAGAGACCTTGACAAATCAGAGAGATGGACAATCAGCAAGTGTATGAAGTTTAAAAAGGGCAAATGTAAGATTCCGTGTGTGGGACAGGGCAACTCTGGTGGTGTGTATAGACTGAGGAATGAGACACTGGAGAGCAGTGCTGTAGAAAGGGACTACGGGGTCCTGGTTGATGGCAAGCTGAACATGAGTCATTGTGCCTCTGGCAGCCAGGAGGGACAAGCATGTCCGGGGGGGATCAGGCACAGCATCACCAGCCAGGCAAGGGAGGGATTGTCCCACTCTGCTCTGCACTGCAGCAGCCTCAGCTTGAGCACTGTGTGCAGTTTTGGGCTCCACAACATAAAGAATATACTAAACTGTTAGAGAGCCTGTAAAGAAGGGCCACGAGGAGGGTGAAGGGTCTGGAGGGGAAGCCATATGAGGAGCAGCTGAGGTCACTTGGCTCCTGGAAGAGACTGAGGTGAAACAGGGGAGCAGACACTGAACCAGTGACAGGGAATGGCCTCAGCTGTGTCAGGGGAGTTTTAGGTCACATACCAGGAAAAGATTCTTCACCCAGAGGGTGGTTGGGCACTGGAATAAGCTCCCCAGGGAAGTAGGCACAGCACAGCCTGTCCAAATTCAAGATACTGACAATGCTGTCAGGCATACAGTGTGACTCTTGGGACGTCCTGTGCAGGGCCAGGAGTTGGACTCTATGACCCTCATGGGTACCTTCCAACTCTGCATATTCTATGTCTCTGTGGTGAGTTGCACTGGTCCACTTTCTTTTTCAAAGGAATGTTCGTGCTAGTTTTATAAGCAAAACCATGTTCTGCCTTTTTCTCTAAGAAAAAAATCAGTTGAAGAGAATGGCCTCTCCAGTAAGTAATATGCAATTAGCCCAAACACAGCCAATGTCCGTGCTAAAAGGTTGTAGTAATATACATCAGATATTTCTTCATTGCATTTCATTAAAACATTACTTCAATTGAGTTATTTACTTATACTCAATATGTGGAAATAAACATAGGCCAAATTGCTAGAACATATCATTGACAGAATGATTGCTTCAATCATTAGTTCACAGCTCTCATAGCTTCAGGCTAGAAGTTCCTTCTCATTACACTTCTGTGTTCATAACAATTCAGAAAACATTTTCCCCTGCACTTCCATAGGAAATATTAGTTTACAAAATTTGTAGCAAATAAGTTAATTACCATAGATTCAGACAGGAATTAGAAAGTTGTCTTGCAACATCTCCCACAAAATAATATTCTGCAATGCAATGCAAAATGCTGTTTGCCTTTAGTTACTAGTCCATGGGGTTAGGTTGCTACCTGTTTTTTCTATTGGCCTGTCCAAAAGCATAAACTACAGACAAAAAAAAAAATTCCTCTTTCCTCAAAGTCATACAATGTGCACAATGCATTCACAACACCTCTATACAGTTAGTGTACAGCAGCAGCCAACCAGGCTTCAGAAGCTTTTCTGGTAACCATTCAGACAGCCTTTGAGGTATGTGGACATGATGGCAATCCAGAAATTGATGCATTTGTGCTTTCTATACACAGCTTTACATGTATTGACATCAATTACCCCTTCCAAGAAATGCAGACTAAGACCAGTGCAATGAATCTATCATCTGTGTCAATGAATCTATCAGGTATTTTTTCACTCTGGCAAGCAACTGACAACACTTCATATAAATCCAGATTTATTGTATAAAGTGTTGGCTGGTTTTCAACAGTTTTTCTCCTAGTATTTTGTGAGGAACGTCTAGAGAGCTGGCAACACTAAGTGCTGGCAACACTAAATGCTGAAGAAGCAGCAAGCCTAAGGCCACACCTTGTGCTTCATCTGTAGGATGATAAAAATCATCTTCAGAAACAGAATTTGAAAAGTGGCTATCAGCCTACTACACAAAGGCAGGGATGGACAAGGTTTCATTCCAAGAAATACTGCTTATGGAAAACAATCTATCCCTTTATACTTTGCCAACAAATAGTCAAGAGGTTAAAGGGAAGTAGCAAAAAGGATTAATTCTTCTTTTGCTTACTTAATCTTTCAGTCTACTTTTCATGAAGGACTTGGATCTACTCCAGGTTAGGAGAGACTAAAGGCACATGAAGGGAATACAAATCAGATAATTTCAGTCAGAACTAACCAAAGCAGGAGACAAATAAAAAGCCTTAAAAGTTCTGATCATTGCCTAACAAACACTTAGCTTCAATTTTCAATAATTTAACAGACTCTGTATCAAGGCAGGCCATGATGGACCCAGAAACTAATGGGACTTTGAGAAAGAAAAGTGAATTCATTGGCTAGGTGGGACACTAGTCCAAGTTTTAGACTTCTAACAGCTTCTTTTTTGCCTTTGATCAAGTAATTTCAGATTTTACCCAGGGTTCACTACAATATTTAAAAGCAAAAATGTTTGAATTTTTGCTGAAACTTCTCAGCCAGTGTCCAAAATAAAAGCATTCTATCTGCTATTTGTGAACAGAGGAGGACTGAATTTGTCTACTGTGTAACTCAAATGTCAACTCAAGGTTTTAGCTTGGTGTAATCTTTAGAGTATTGTTACTTTTATTTTTTTGTTAGGTATGAGAAATTAACGACAGAGAAGTAGAAGACTCTAAATCTTATTCCATGTCCCCCAGTTGTACTAAGAAAGACCCTCATCCATAATTATTATAGGGAATATACATATCTATATCCCCATACATTTTTATACAAGAAATTATTTCTTAAGAAAAAAGAGTGACAAAGTAAGCATTTCAGGGAAGAAGAGAAGCAAGAGATGCTACATATAAAATCATGACATTTTCTCTTCAAAGATTAAAATTCTACATTCATATATATGCAATTTGGGAAATGATAGCATTCAACCAACACATCAATTTAGGCAAGGACCTCTTTAAATAAATGTTACAGATGTAAGATTGCTGCAGCTATTTGGAGGAATAGCCATCCGAAGACCAAAGTGTGCCTTTCAGACTCAGGAGATCTTATATTCCCTCTTTAGTCAGAGGCTCTCTGTAAACAGATATGTAAAATTATTTAGATAATCAAAATTAATGGAATAAAGACATTTAAAAGCAACTCTGCTTCAGTGCCTCATTTTTTCAGTGCTCTGTCATCTAAGCATTCTCCTACTTCACCAGTGCTGGGAGGGAATAAATATATCAGGGAGTGAAAAGTGTTCATATCATTGTGAATGCATTATTTATGTATAATAATAGGAATAGGCATTATATATAAGTTGGAGTCTTACACATATTCCAGTGCAGAGGAAATAGCAATTAGAGCCTTACTATGAAACACTGTAAACAGACAAATCACAATATGGTCCTCTATTAAAGGAGTCACAGTGCCAGATGCTGATCTGGCCATTATTTATGCACAGCTTCCTAACTCTTAGAACCTAAGTAGTCCATTGACCGATTTATGACTCCAAGAAGTGTTTCTGCAATCAAACCCAAACTATTTGATGACAGGCAACAACAGAAGGGGGAAAATAATTTCTGAATAATTTCAGAAGTCAAGAACATTAATACAATCCTCTTCAAAACATTTTCATTTTGATTTCCCAAGGGACTACAAACTATCTCTGCACTCAGATTTCAATTTAAGGATTCTACTAGCTAGCAGTCTCCCAAATGCTCATGGAATTCTCTAGCGTAAGAGCTAAATGTCCAAAATACTGCTAATTGCGACTCCTATGCTATGTGCAAAAAGAGTTCGAATTAATTTTTTTTGCCCTGGAACTTGTCTGCACACAGGCAACAAAGGAAGAAATATGCCGTGTTGTACAAATGAGTATGAAAGGAGAACAACAGCACGCCCAGGTATTCATCCACAAACAAGCTCTGCTCTTCAGGACACAATGCTTCATGGGGACTTGTCTGCTGACACCTTGTTGACACCAATATAATCTTTATGCTCCATACCTGATGTTCAGATGTCAAAGCCTAACAAATCTCATAATGAGGACAAAGGCTAGGAGTTTCATTAATAAGACTCTTTACTGCTCTATTTATAGTCATTAAAATTGATGCAATCCAATCAGAGCAAGCTTTTTCAGTAAGACCATTTTAAAACTAACATGTTCACTCCATATAAACTATGGTCAGTCATTTTTCATAACTTTTTTAATGTGTAGATGTTTTAGCACTTGTCACAGGGACCTGTATGAATGTATTGGTTCTGTGCCTGATAATGCTTCAGAGACAACTCAAGAAATTCCATAACACACAGTTATCTAATAGCATACATGCACGGATGCTTACTTCAGGTTCATTTATGTCATCAGGCACAAGGTTCTAATTTAAGCCAATTCAACTAGTCTTCCCACAGCTATTCATCACCAACCCCATATGATTCGCTTTCTCTACCTTTTCAAAATACAGTTTACATAAAAACCTAACTCAGCCTATCTCATTGAGGCATTTCCTTGTTTTCCTCCCTCTCTTTCAGGTCAGCATTTAATCCTAATTCATTCAAAATACATCCTTTTTTAAAATTTTTTATTCCAGTGAACACAACAGAACTTAAAAATAAGACATAAAATAAGTCTTTCATCTTCAAAACTTTTGAAATGCAAGCATACTGAACTTCTGTTGCAAGATGAAACCAGTTTGTGTATATGATGACTCTTTGAAGATTTGTTCGTTTATATTTTTCATACTGTTCCTGTTTTTTGTTTAGACCATTATTCTGCTGCTTTTATAGTATTTACTTCCCAAATTACCTCTTTCAAATTAACAAAAATTACTGAAATATAAGGAACCAGGGATAGAGAATCCTCACACATCTGAATATACTACTTTAAGGGTGCATTTTTCTAAAAAATAAGAGAACAATTAAACGTAAATAGCTTACTTCTGAGTTGTTAAGTACCTTGACAACGCAAACACACCAGATCTTCCTTTTCCTATGTTTTCCCTCTCCCTGTCTGGCAATTTTAATCTACAGACAGCTACAGAACTGCATGAGTGTGCAGTGTGGTCACTGCAGTGGCTGCACAGGTCAGTAGAGAGGACCTCAGAGGCACGACTTCAGGACGTTCAGATAATTCAGGACAAACCTCCCTGGAGTTAATTCTCGTGGCTTCTGCTACACCATGAGCTGCAGCTCAGTGAATCCAGTCTCTGCTTTACTGGGACATCAATGAAGCAGAATTCTGTGCTTACTCAAACCTTGCTGGGACTGACATGTTTGTTCTGTTACCCAACTCAAACATAGCACTGACATCTCTGAGTTCCCGTGGCTAACAGCCCCCCTAGATTCCTTAGCAGCATGCTTAAGTCAAGGAAAACACTGCCATATGCAGAGCACAGAATTTTAGGGCACTCATTAGAGGGAGTGTAGTTAGGAATTGGGCTCTATGTCTCTGAAAGAAATTTAGAGTGTGGAAAATTCTGCAGCTGACTTAGGATCTGCTGATAAAAGACTAGAGAGTCATGGAGAGACCATTCTCTTTTCAACATCAAGTGAAAAAAAAATTTGTGCATTTCAGTAGCAACAACTTAAATGTTGCTGTGTTTTAATATGTTAAAATAATTACACCCAAAAGCATGAAATATATAGTCTCTTGATAAGACAGCGAATTTACCACATCAAAAATACTCAGGTTTTTCAAAGAATGTTCTTGAAAACTTTATGAATTAAATATGTTTAGAGATTAAAAGTGCCAGAAAGCAAAAGAGAGCAGAAAGGTTATAAAAGACTAGCAAAATAAAGTTCTATCAAGCACAGTTAATGGAACCTCATTATTTATTTCACAATTTTTATCAGACTTTTGAGATTTCTAGTAAGGAAACAGAAACCACTATCAGATCTGGATGTTTCAGAGAGCTCCTTGTTTAGCTCAGAACTGATTTCTACTACTTGTAATTATTCTATCAAAAAAATCTCAGGAATATGTACATTTTCTGGAAATACTGAATTCTCAGTATGTCTCCCCCTCTTCCAGGCAGGCAGAAAACCATGACCTTCAGTAATCAGTTGCATGTAATGATCTTGCTGCTTTTAAAATTTACTCCTTGCAACTGTTACAAATGAGAGACAAAAGTCTCGATATTCAGCAAAATTTTAGATTGCTTTATTTGATACAGAAAGAGCAAACAGCGCGCTGGGGAACGCGAGGGGTCACCGCCCACTCCACGCTCCACCAAACCTTGGTTTGCAGCCTCTTCTTATACTGTGGGTTCTCGTTGTTCACAAATTCACAAAGCCTTTGGGTGATAATTAGTCACAGATAGCCATCCGGTCCTTGTAGATGACCACCAGGGAAGTTCTGGAGGTCTGGTCTTTGTAGATAACCACCAGAGAAGTACTGGGAGTCTGGTTTTTGAGATAGGCAGTATTGATGAGACAAAGGTAGGAAGGGCTTTTTGAGAAGTCCAATTTTGCAAGCTGGTAGCCGATACAACTTATTTGAAAAACATAACATAACATATTATAATGTAACATAATACAACATAATATAACATAACAAGGTGATTTTAAACAGAATTATTCAATCATATAATTTCCTTTATCTAGTGTCCATGCTTCACTTTAGAGCTTAGTATTCTGGTTTATACAAACCCCAATGCTTTTGTGATTAACACAAATCTTTTATCAATTGTCACACAACTAACCCTACCTAACCTTGCCCTCCAGTAAGATCAAACCATGGTCAGCTCCTATTTCTGTCTGCTATTCAACCTCGCCTAGTGTGAACATTTAGAAATATTTAAAATTTCATCCTTGTTCACTAACCAAGTGAGAAATAGGTTATACAAGGCCACAAAAAATGTAACTGGAAAGTAATTCAGTACTAACATTACCAAATAATTACTTACAAAAACCAACACACAACTTCCACCTTGTTTTATCCACTGGCACATGCAAATAAACACACCAAATATACACTCTTCCAGCTGCCTGCTGGAATAACATTTCACTATGCACAACATTCAACTCGTACACTGGAGCAACTAATGCCAAGTTCCACCCAAGTATTTGGCATAATCTGACTGCTGTGTTGATCAAGCTGAACTGAGATTTAAAAATGTGTGAGAAATGCCTATCTGTTAGTTTTTAAACACTTCATTTTCTTGGCATATTTATTAAAGTCAAGCTGTGTTAGGTAGTCATTCAAACATGGAAATTAAATATGCAAGAAAACCTGAGCATCAGAGCAGGTGCACAGTATTTTGGCATGCCCACATCTTAGGAGGCATCTTGCTGAGGAATACAGGTTGCTTTTATTTAGCTCAAAACTTGATAAATCTGGTAAATAGGTGATGCAATTCCCATTTCTTACACAAAGTAAAACTAAGTTGAAAAAAGCAGAGGCCAAATTTGTGTAGTAATTTTATGTTCATGCTTCAAAGCATAATACAACCTGAAGCTGATAGTGCTAATCTGACATATTTTTAATGTGTCCAGGGGAGCACTGAAAAATACATTATTATATTGATTTTTCAAAATGTGTTAGATACCTGCCCACTCTGAATAACTGAACTTCATGTGGCATTTTAGCTGCTGGAAAACAAGTGTTCTGCTCTCCTTTCCCTTTGTACTGCAAGGGGCTTCACAAAGACAACATGAAGGAAAAGAGTGTTAACTTTTCATGAGTCTGGATGAAAGCTTACCAAACTTTCACAATATTTTGCTACAAACTCCACAGCAATATCTTTAGAAAGCCAAGAAACAGCAATAAAGCCATTTTTCCAAGTCACTTGACAGTCAAACACAACAGCACTGGAGAAACAAAGAAAACTGTAAGTCAGACTGTGGCTGAGAAGAAACACCTGAGTTTAACACCATTTAGCACTTCAGCACAACTACAACAACTTTGCTTTCATCGGCATGCAACATTTCAAAGAACCAGAACCAAGGATAATGACAAAATGCTGTCACATCAATCACGTTTTGGCAGGAGTGTCTTCACACCTTTTCTTATCAACTTAGCCCAAATTCTTGGCACCCTTTCTCACAGGCTCTTTTATATTACACTTTTCAGCTTGTCCACTCTTATTATAAAAGAATCATCACAACTACAAGCTCCAGCTGAAGGTCTCATTGAAATCTATTTGTTTTATACAACCATTGGACATTGTCTTGGTTTGAAAGACAGGTATGGTCTAAGGAAAGGCAAGAGCCCCCTTCCTGAGATGCGGAATGCAACCCCCTCCCTTTTAATTATTTTAGGTCCAAATCAGACGCCTTCAGGCAGGAGAGGTGGGAATAAGGGTAACAGTTCTTTACTAATACCTAACAAGGTGGAAAAACAACAACAGCTATAAATATTGACAACAGAACAGTATAGCTCAGCTCCAGTCCCTTTTGGCCGCAGGCTGTCTCCCTGCGCTCAGTTACCGGTGCTGTGGGGGCAGGGCAGGTCCCGCGCAGTTGAAGAGGGCTGGAGTGATGGCGGCGGCCCAGGGGTGAGAGAGGATGGGAAAGTGACTCCCCCTCACGGTGTCGGTCGTGGTGCTCAGCAGAGTGTCCGGAGATAGTAGGGTGAGATGGGAGAGCAGCAGAGCGATGTCCAACGGCAGGGAGCGTGGATCTCAGTGCTGGGATGGCAGGGGAGATGACAGATTGGAGCCCGGGCTGTCTTCCCACTCCACGAGCCAAGCGAGAGAGAGTCCCCTGCTCCAGACCCCCCTGTCCCACCTTTCCTTTTCCGGTTCCCCCCCCTCCCCCTCCACCCACCCTCCTACAAGAGAACATTATCTGTCGTTTTAAGGTGTAGCCACAACTACTTAGCATAACAATGGGAGAAATTCCACAGAAAGAAAAGGGAAGCATTCAACCCCCAACAGACATTAATTCATTAATAGCAAGGATGAGAAAGCAACTCATGTGCAATCACCAACACCAATTGTATCTTCCAACACTTCCGTGTTCCAAGGCAAGATGACACCACTAATGTGACTTAGTAACACTTTTACCATGTGTGGAGTCCAAAACCACACAGCTATAAGAAAGCAGTGTTATAAATGAGAGACAAAAGTCTCGATATTCAGCAAAATTTTAGATTGCTTTATTTGATATAGAAAGAGCAAGCAGCGCGCTGGGGAACGCGAGGGGTCACCGCCCACTCCACGCTCCACCGAACCTTGGTTTGCAGCCTCTTCTTATACTGTGGTTTCTCATTGTAATCAATAAGTTTTGGGGTTTTTTGTTTTTTGCTGTCATAATTTTGCTAGGTAAGCAGTGGTGGTTGAATAAACATCCTTACACAAATTCACAAAGCCTTTGGGTGACAATCAGTCACAGATAGCCATCTGGTCCTTGTAGATAACCACCAGAGAAGTTCTGGAAGTCTGGTCCTTGAGATAAGCAGTATTGATTAGACAAAGGCAGGAAGGGCTATTGGGAAGGCTGATTTTGCAAGCTGGTAGCGGATACAACTTATTTGAAAACCATAACATAATACAACATAATGTAATGTAACATAATACAACATAATATAACATAACAAGGTGTTTTTAAACAGAATTATTTAATCATATAATTTCCTTTATCTAGTGTCCATGCTTCACTTCAGAGCTTAGTATTCTGGTTTATACAAACCCCAATGCTTTTGTGATTAACACGAATCTTTTATCAATTGTCACAATTTCCCCACTTCTCTTTTTTTATCCCATTGATTCGTGTTCTGGTTTCAAATTTTGTCAGTACTTCTTGTACTGCCATTAATTTTGTTGCCTTCTCAGGGTCTATTGGTATTGTAGCAACTTGCATTCCTTGAACCACTGACTGGATTAGTCGAATGAAGCATGGAACAAGACAAGGGATGAACAGTAGTCCTAATAATGCACATGTTAACATAAATCCTAATTTCTTCCACCAAGCTCCCCCCAACAGGTTATTCCACCAATTATCATTAAGCATAGAGTTCCAGGTTTGTACAGGTACATGGGCTATTCGTTTTATTTCTTCTGCAATTTTAGTAATTACTTCACCATTATCATCAATTTCTAAGCAGCATTCAGAATTATTAAACTTCCCACACACTCCCCCTTCTTCAGCTAACAGATAGTCTAGAGCCAGTCGGTTTTGATATACTGCTGCTCTAGTTTGGGTAAGTTGTTTAGCTATCAATTCCATTGCTCGGGCTGTCCGGTTTGAAGTAATTTCTACCACAGCTTGTAGCCTGATAATTTTATTTAGCATATAAATTGGAGTGCGATAGCCCCAGCTCCCATCTTGAGCCCAGGTAGCTGGTCCATAATATTCAATAATTCGTTCTGGGGGCCATTCATCATCCTTCCATATTTGTGTTCCCCCTATGTCTGTGCTCCTTTTATTTCGATACAAAGTTTCATACAAGGGAACTCCTAACACTCTATTACCCTTTTCCTTTGGTAATGTAAAAAATGCAGGCTGGATAATCCCTAGAGTACATGTCCCTCTCCATCTTTTTGGTAGGGTATTATAAGCTTTTTTCCCACAGATCCAAAATATTCCATCTGGGGCTTTCCAGCTTAGTTTAACTGATTCAGGTTGTTGCCAATAGGTCCTTACACTTTTTACTTCTTCATATGGGTTGGCTCTATTTTTATTATACCAGCATAGTCCTGTAAAATTGTTCTTTATACAATTACCTTTACTTAACTTTCCCCAATATCCTTCTGGAGCTTTGGGCCACCAAGACTGATTGCTTGCATTTGTAATCAGGATAGTCTTACAGGGGGTGTGCCCCACATATTGGGTAAAGTTAGTTCCCTGACGTGTTATACATACCTCTCCTATTACCTCATGACTTAGAACCCACCCTTCAGGTCTATTGATTCCCCTTGATATTTCTGTTTGATTCCACTGTAACAACTGCTCTGGGCCCAATCCCTCCCCCCCTCCATGGCCATTGTTCAGTCATTTGCATTCCTCCACAGATCCAACAGTGAGTTAAGTTTAGTTCAGTAGTGATTTCTTTCATTAATTCTACAAATAAATTTTTTCCCAAGGTGGGTAAGTCCCGTTCGCTGAGTTGTTGTTTTATTTTCTTATACAAGTTAAAATTTCCCCCATGGTTTGTCCTTGTTCCTTTGAACATTTTAGTTATATTTTTTATTTATCAATTTCTCCTTGTAGTGATCTTGCACTCCTCCCTGATCTGAATATCCCCACATACCTTCTTTTGTGAAGCAGAGGTGTGTCTCTCCTACTGGACAACTTTGGTATGCTGATGGAGCCCACCCTCCTTTTCCCAAATTGGTGGCTACCCAGTAACTTCTTCCCATAATAGTGCAAGTTTCTAAGTTGTGTTTATTATAGCAGGCCGAATTGATGTGTGTATGGAAGGCAAGGGTGGATACCGTGTGTCTGCCGTACCTAATTGTCTGGTGACACTTGGAACAAGCATCAGCACTATTTCCTTTTATCATCATTAGCAATAGGATGACTCCCATGACCATTTTCATCCCTCTGCCTCCCTCAAGGCCTACGGGGTTGCTGCCAGTAGCCGAGGTTTGTTTGATCTTCTCGGCAGCAGGGAATATGTCCTGGGGTCTCCCACTTTGTCTTTCTCTTTTGGTAGTGTTTCTTAATTTTGTCACAGCTTTTAGCTTTAACATTCCAGTACGAGGTACAGCAGTAACAGCTCGGTATACACAACCCTTCCAACACTCTTTTGCCAATACCTCTGCTCTGGCTTTCTTTTTTTTGCCTCGTTCCACTCTCAAATAACTCCCACCAGTTATGATCATCAGTTTCGATTTCTCCTTGTGCTGATAGGGTATTAATACTTTAATAGTTTCCTTACATTCATTTCTTCTACACTGGACACATAATGCAAATGGGGGATACCCACCATAGGAATGACACCACAACAACTCAGTACAATATGGACACCTTTTCTTGATGAACAGGCTACACCCGGGTTTGGGGCAGGTGACTTTCAGTCCTGATTAGGAGACCTTCGAGACGAATTGATCCGATATTGACATCAAGTCTTCCGAATTCGCACTTTGAGGTCTCCAGGCTCAGATGTCACTGTCCAACCTGCAGTAGGAGGGGTTACAGGACCCTTGACTCTACTCACATGTGTCCATCCCTTTTCAGCTGTCCTCACAGCTGTTTCAGTCGTTAACAGAACTAAATACGGTCCTTCCCATTTTGGAGCTAGATTTTCTTCTTTCCATACTTTAATTAACACATGTTGTCCTGGCTTAATTTTATGTATGGCAAATCCTAGAGGGACAGTTTGAGTTAAAATCCCCTTCTCTCTTAATTCTTCCAAGTTTTTGCTGATTGTTATTATGTAATTCTGAAGAGAAGGGTCCTGAACTAAGGTCGGATCAAGGTGTACTCCTTTAGGGTAAGGCATACCATACAGCATTTCATATGGTGAAATCCCTGTTTTTGAATTTGGCATTGTTCGTATATTAGACAGGGCTAGTGGGAGGCACTTTGTCCATGGCATTTTAGTCTCAATCATTAATTTTGACAGCTGTTGTTTTAATGTTTGATTCATCCTTTCAACCCTCCCAGAACTCTGAGGGTGCCAAGGTGTGTGATACTCCCAGCTGATGCCCAGTGCCGGGGTCAGTGACTGAAGCACCTTTGATGTAAAGTGCGTCCCCTGGTCTGAGTCTATGGCTCGAACCAGGCCATACCTTGGGATTATGTGTTCCAACAATATTTTGGCTACCACTTGTGATGTGGCCCTAGCTGCAGGGTATGCCTCTACCCAGTGGGTTAATTGGTCTACTATCACTAGTAAGTATTTCCACCTTCCTATTTTTGGTAATTCTGTAAAATCTACTTGTATTCTTTCAAAGGGTCTGTAAGCAGTTTTCCGTCCTCCTGACGGACCTTGTCGCATACCTTTTTTATTAATTTTCTGACAAGTTAAACAACCCTGTACGCTCTGCTTTGCAATATCAAAAATGCCGATGCATCCAAAAAATTTTAAAAATTGGTCTGCTAGTGCTCTGGTTCCCCAATGTGTTTGTTGGTGTAATTGTTCAATAATTTGTCTGGCCTGGGTCTTAGGTAAAATTTCCCTGCCATCTGGTAAAACCCATTTGTTCTCATGCTGTTCTGCCTTTAATTTTTTTATTGCTTCTTTTTCCTGAGGAGTAAATAGCTTCTGTAATTCCTGGTTGGAGCTGAGATCTTTAACTGTAGTACTTAATACAGAAACCGGTTTTTGCTCCAATGCTGCTTTTTTTGCTTCTTTGTCAGCCAGATTATTCCCCCTTGTATGGTAGCTTGTTCCTTTTTGGTGCCCTCTTATGTGGACCACAGCAATTTCAGTGGGGCCCCTAAGAGCCTCTAGTATTCTAACAATTAATTCTTGATGTATCAACCCCCGTCCTTGAGTGTTAATTAACCCCCTTTCTTCCCAAATTTTACCAAATGTGTGGACTATGCCATAGGCATACTTAGAATCCGTATATATCGTTCCTTTTTTACCTTCTAAATAAGACAATGCCCTATAAAGAGCAAATAGTTCACAAGCCTGAGCGGACCATGCTGCGTTTAAGGGTCCGGATTCTACTAATTTCAATTCTTCTCCTCCTACTATGGCATATCCCGATTTTCGTTTTCCTTCCACCACTCGAGAAGATCCATCTATAAACAATTTTACTCCATCCTTAAATTCAACTTCTCCCAAGTCAGGTCTAATTTTTGTTTGTAATTCTATAACATCCACACAATCATGTTCTAAATTTTCTCCTGGTTCCCCATATAGGAATTGTGCAGGACTTTGAGCAGTTGTTGCTTTTAGCTCCAAATCTGGGGAAGTGATTAGAATAGCTTCATATTTTAATATTCGGGCATCAGTTAACCATTTCTCAGCTTTTTGATTCAGAATTCCCCTTACGTTATGAGGGGTGTGGACCACTAGGGGTGCCCCAAAGGTAATTTTTCGGGCTTCTTCAATTAAAAGTGCTGTGGCCACTAGGGCCTGGAGGCATGTGGGCCAACCCCGACTGACAGGGTCGAGCAGTTTAGAATAAAATCCCACTGGCTTTCGACTGCCTGCCCATTCCTGGGTGAGTACCCCATATGCTGTTTGATCAGAGGTATTTACAAATAACTGAAATGGTCTCTCCAAGTCTGGGAGACTGAGTACAGGGGCTTGAATTAAAGCATGTTTGACCTTTTCAAAACTTTTATCATCCTCTTCTGTCCATTTTAGGCGATTAGTGGTAAGTTTTTCATATAGAAATTTTACTTTCTCACTAAATCCCTCTATCCATTGACGACAATATCCCAGCAATCCCAAAATTTTCCTCACTTCCTTTTTGGTTTTTGGAGGTCCCAGACTTAAAATTCCAGAGATTCTATTAGGATCCAATTTCTTTTTCCCTTTACTTAGCCAATGTCCCAAATATTTTACTTCTGGTTCTGTGAACTGTAATTTGGCTTTGGATACCTTCAATCCCTGTTGTCCCAAAAAGTTTAAAAGTTTTATAGTCCCATTTCTAGTAGATTTCTCGTCTTTTCCTGCTATCAATAGATCATCTACATATTGTAACAATTTCACCCCGTCTGGTGACTCAAAAGATTGCATTAATTCTTCTAGGGCTTGTCCAAAGAGATTGGGGGATTCTGTAAAGCCCTGAGGCAATACTGTCCAACGCAGTTGTTGTTTCCTGCCCTTATCAGGATCTTCCCATTCAAAGGCAAAGTAATCTCTGCTACTTTCCTCTAATGGGCATGCCCAGAAGGCATCTTTTAGATCTATTACACTATACCAAGTGTAGTCAGGGGACAACTGGTTTAAGAGTGTGTAAGGGTTTGCTACTACGGGAAATTTGGTAACAGTTCGCTGATTTATAGCTCTCAAATCCTGTACCAATCTGTAATTCCCGTCTGTCTTTTTGACAGGCAGAATAGGAGTATTATGTGGGGACATACATGGTTCCAAAGCCCCCTGTTGCAAAAGGTTTTCTATGAGAGGCTTAAGGCCCCGTCTCCCTTCCAGTGATATTGGATATTGACGAACTCGGATAGGTAAATCGGGATCAGTGATTTTCACTTTGATAGGTTTCATTTTTAACTTCCCTATTTCTCCAGGGGTGTACCACACCTCAGGACATATTTGCTCCTCGTCCTTTTGAGTTAAAGCAAAAATTTTAAGCTGACCTTGGGATACTTCAATTTTCAAATCCAATGCTATTATTAAATCCCTCCCCAATAAATTATTTTCTGCCTCTGGCAGTAACAGCAGATCTTTTAATTCAATTTTGGTTTGGGTCTCAATTTGCACATTTTTAATAATAGGGACCCGAAATGGTTCACCTTTTGCTCCAACCACGAGTGCTGTTTCTCTACTAGGTTTACACCCTTTTGGTAGGTGTTTAATTGTGGATTTTTCGGTTTCTGTATCTACTAAAAATTCCACCTCCTCTCCCTGGGGACCAATCTTTAATTTTATCAAGGGCTCTTTGGATGGTATGGTCCCTAATACATACAGCCCCTGACACCCCTATTCATCTTCCTGGAACATTTTTTCATCCCGTATCCGTTCTTTACAATTTTTCTTTATATGACCTTTCTTGTTACAGTAAAAGCAGGTTCGCCTTGGTGAATTATTTCCTGCTTCATTTCCTTGTTTTGGTGGGGGTTTTCGTGGTTTCCCTCCCCCTTTCTGCTGGGTTTCTTTCTGTGTTTCACGAACTGCAGCTATAAAGATTTTTGCTTTTGCTTTCTGCTTCTCTTAGCAATTCTTGTAACCCCCGATCTTGCCAATCATCTAACTTTTCTAATTTCTTTCTAATATCTCCCCATGATCGAGCAACAAATTGGGTTTTGAGGAGTGCCTGACCCACTTGTGTGTCAGGGTCTATCCCGGAGTACATTTGGAGATCTTTCCTCAGCCGCTCCAACCAGTCAGTCGGGGATTCGTCCTTTTTTTGTTGTTCACTAAAGGCTTTATTAATATTTTGTCCTTTAGGAACTGATTCTCGGATACCTTTAACGAGTATCCATCTTAAGTCCATCATATTCTGGCGATGGACATCATTCTGATTATCCCAGTTAGGATTATTTAATGGCCATTTCTGGTCTCCCCTAGGTCCAATCTGATGCTCCCGGTCCCATACCCTCATTCCAGCCTGTCTGATCATTTCCCGTTCTTCCGTGGTGAATAGGATACTTAATATAGATTGTAATTCCATCCAAGTATACATACTTGGTCCGAGGAATTGATCTAGTCTCTCCGATACCCCTATAGGATCTTCTAATAGTTTTCCCATTTCTTTTTTAAAGTTTCTCACTTCCCCTGTGTTCAAGGGAACATTTACAAATCCAATTAATCCAGCCTGTTGTCCTGCTAATGGCACTTCCCTCAGGGGGTAAAGGCGAGCCTTTGTGTCGTTATCTCCCTCCTCTCTGGTGATACCATCTCTCCTGGTATTCCTTTGACTGGAGCGAGTTCTTAGAGCTATGGGAGTACCAGGAGGAGAAGTGGGTGCGTGGGGGGGTCTCCTGTATTTTCTGTATTATACGGAGGTGGGAGATTATCGAGGGGTTCCCAGGTAACCTTTTTTTTATCCTCATCCTCTTTTTCTTTTAAAGTATATATCAAGGATGGCTTGGACTGTTTTGCCCACAGGGCAGCATACTCACATTCCTCTCTGTTAAATGGTTCTTTATGAGCCACATATGTGTTTAATGCCCGACAAATCCAACCCTCAAATGATCCGAACATGGGCCAGTATAGGTTATCTTTACGGATCATTTCTCTGGTCCATTCCACCATGCAATATTGAATCAATTTTTCTTTACTTTTTCCTCTGTATACCACCCCTGTGTCCCAACATTTTAATATTACTCCCAAAGGGCTGCCTGGTGGTATTTCTGGCAACCTACTTGTCTTGTCTTTATTTTCCCAGTCTCCTTGTGGACCAAATGAACTTGAACCTCTTCGTGGGTCCCTGGGACTCAGAATCTTACTCTCTCTTTGTCCCATTTTTACCTCAAGGGACTGTCTTGAGGTGTTTGTACTCCCCGATGTGTTCCGCCCGAACCCCTGCCTCTCCTTGGGTCAGGATGGACTGGAACCCGCCTCTACCTGGGCTGGGATGGGAAAAGCAGCTTTTCCCTTCTCCCTCCGTGACTGGTGTGTTGCAATCTGCTTTTCTTTTCCTCCCCCTTCCCCCCGCCTTCCCGGGTCCTGCCTCTGCCTGGACTAGGATGGGAAGGACCTAGCCTCTACCTGGGCTAGGACAAGAAAAGCAGTCTCTCCCTTTGTGCTCACTCGCTTCGTCCGGTCACCGGCCAGGTCCCTCGCGGGATGCTGGAAACGCGGATAGAAGGACTCCGCTCTCGCTTCGCAGCAAAGGCCACGTCTCATTCAGGCAAGCACACAGTCATCCCCACCAAACCAGACAGATACTCACAGTCCGATGCTCCTGTCTGGGTCTTCGTGCACAAGAATTACAGGTGATTTTGCCGCGGTCTTCCGGGGAGATTTTCCTTGCTCAGTCTATATGGTGCGGGACGTCGATGGGTCCCGAGAATCACTGACGAACCGGGGCCACAGCAGTGGGGCGCCTCCCCGAAATCGCAGTGCCTCTCAGGGCTCCAAGGACGTCCCGGGTTTCGGCACCAAATTGTTATAAATGAGAGACAAAAGTCTCGATATTCAGCAAAATTTAGATTGCTTTATTTGATATAGAAAGAGCAAGCAGCGCGCTGGGGAACGTGAGGGGTCACCGCCCACTCCACGCTCCACCGAACCTTGGTTTGCAGCCTCTTCTTATACTGTGGTTTCTCATTGTAATCAATAATTTTTGGGTTTTTGTTGTCATAAGCAGTGGTGGTTGAATAAACATCCTTACACAAATTCACAAAGCCTTTGGGTGATAATCAGTCACAGATAGCCATCTGGTCCTTGTAGATAACCACCAGAGAAGTTCTGGAAGTCTGGTCCTTGAGATAAGCAGTATTGATCAGACAAAGGCAGGAAGGGCTATTGGGAAGTCTGATTTTGCAAGCTGGTAGCCGATACAACTTATTTGGAAAACATAACATAATATAACATAATATAATGTAACATAATACAACATAATATAACATAACAAGGTGATTTTAAACAGAATTATTTTATCATATAATTTCCTTTATCTAGTGTCCATGCTTCACTTCAGAGCTTAGTATTCTGGTTTATACAAACCCCAATGCTTTTGTGATTAACACGAATCTTTTATCAATTATCACAGCAGCAAAGCAATACTTTTTTTTCTAAGCTGCATATATAGAGAAGATAGTACTAATAAATTTAAAAGGCTCTAGTCTATAGACCAAAAAGAAAAAAAACCAAACCACCAAAACTCTGTTGTCTGTATGTGTTCTTTTGATAAAACGCATCTCCTACACTTGAAGATTTGATCAAATATCCTGCCAGCTTTACACAAGATGATTTGGCAAGTACAGAGCCTGAAAACTGACAGCAGATAAAAAAATATCAGCGTTATTTCATATTTTACTGCTCTTCTGAGAAAACTCAATTTGTATCTTCCTTGCCTGCAAACTACCAAAACCCATGAAAGTTTCTTGGGAAACAAAACATTCTTTTTCAGAGTAGTAGAGTACTTTGGTGGTGGGGCAAGGAACAAACTGGATGATAGGTATGTTATTTTGACGGTTTTTATTCCTACCTAAGTTCTAGTCAAAATGAGGTTTCAATTTGCTAGCAATTAGGAAATTAAGGATATCTTTTCCTTCCCTTCCCTCCTCCCAAAGACACTACGTTGGCTAGTTTTCTTCAAGCTTCCAAGTCCTCAGCTGAGTGGCTATGCTATGCCAAGTAAACTGCACATACACACTTATGCAACTCAAAAGCAGTGAGGTGACCCATCTCCCCTATTCTACAGGAAAATATGAAATACAACATATAGCATATAACGGCCAACAAGTAAAATTTCCCTACAGCATTTCTATCCAAACACAAGAAACAATGATCAAGGATTGACCACGACTCCTGGTAACATAGGAAATATGTTACCAGAGGCTTTATTTGGATAAGTAGACTAGCAACCAAGTATTGATTACATTTTTAACTCATCTGTCCTTTAGAAGAATAAGCAGTTTCAGCAAAAATGCTGGTTTATTTACAAAAGGGAAGGAAGGAGTAAAAGCTACACAAAGAAAATGAGGCAGTCACTGGAGAATGACCTTACTGTTCTAGTGTTGACCTCATTGTTGTCTAGTGTTCTTTATGACCACACCAGTGAAATACCCAAAACCTATATCCATGGTGATACATTATCTGCTCATTGCAGCACACTGCTTCAGTGGAATTATTTTCACAATTAAATTTGAGTGAGGGGATGTCTGACTGATCTCTCACAAGCTGACATTCTACCTGCTCTCTGGACAGTTCTGCTCACATTCAGCCAATTGTGGTATTGTAGCTGTGTGGGTGCAGCTTTCAACCATAGGCTGTGTACTCCAGAATGAGGGTTGTTAGCTCAGGCTCAGAGCCACATTCATTGAAGGATATTGTTTTGGACAGCTTGAAGGGCACACGGCCTGAGACTATATCTCCAGGCAAATAACACCATGGACAGAGTATTATGTTAGATTAAGACCAGAGATCTGGCAGATCTAAACTCCAGTTTTCACACATCTTGCCCCACAGGCAAAATTGTACATATATCTAGAGTTTATAGATGTAAAACCTTCCTTAAAATCTTGGAAAGTTACCTGTCACTCCTAGGACAAAATTCACGATGGTCTTAACTTTCTTGCTGGAAATACCAATCAATCCTTTGGCTATAGATAATATTTTTTTAATTGCTACCTATCAGTTAATGTTCAGTGCTGCTCTGTGTCATCAGAATTGCAGCCTACCCTCTGAGGAGCATTACAACAGAGATATACAACTGTATGTATCATACCCAAGGAGAGCAGACACAAGGATAAGCTTATGAGCTGCTTGACGAAATCACCATGATCCATGGCTGTTAAGAAACTGCTTGTGTAGTTTAGAGCAAATTTGAACTTGGAAGGCTCTATTACATCAATTTCTCTATATTAAGGAGACAACATAATGCACACAAGCAAAGATTTTGGTATTTGAAAAAAAAAATCAAGATGCCTAGCTTAGAAAAAATTTTGAAATCATACAACAATTAATCAAGATAATTAAGAACCTAAAAGACTGCATTAGTGAATCTTGGAAAAATTTAAGAATTGGTTTCTTTCAGCTGGCATTTAAAGAAATCCAGTGTGCTCATAAAGAAAGTCAGGATCCATAATATAAAAAGAACATATCTTTTAAAAAGGCTCAGAACTAGAGTGTGCACAGAAATAATTTAACCTATACATGTAAAGAAATTACAGCAGTCATCTAATGCTGCTAGTTGCCATTTCTCAGTGTGGCTTTCAGGTTAATGTCCCACACATGCAGAGAACTCAGCAAAGCAGTTCAAAATGTGTCTTGTACCAAGCCCAACCAATAACTGTGCTTTTTCCCACCACTGAAGTCCTCCGTGAAGTCCCACAGAGAAAAGTATGAAAGAAAAAAGAAAATACATTAAATAGATTTCTTTTTTTAATTATAGGGAGAGGGTGCTTTCTTCTGTATTGATCTTCTGCCAGTGTTCTTTTATTCTACACCAATTTAGGATCAGAACCAGGTCTTAGCCATGCCAGAGCTGACTATAAGGCAGACATATTAAATTCATTGCTGAGATTCGTAGGCACAGATGGGACCTGACATTTTAAAAGCAAAACAAACGTTAAGTGTATTCAAGACAAGCTTAGACTTCAGCTTACACCCCAAACACCCATGAAAGATACAGCAAAAACCTCCTATCCAGCAGAATAGGGCTCTAAATTATGCTGAGAGACCATAACCAACACAGATAAGAACAGAAAATAATCACATCATTCAAACTAAAACCAATTGAAAGTGCTAGAAGGCAAATATTATCTAACCAGAGGACAGCTGTGGACCAAAGACAGGAAGACAAGAATGGAATCATCAAATGAATTCTCACATCATAATGGTACAAATAAATAACATCTGGCCACCCACACCTCCAATTTTTTGTGGGGAAAAACCCATTTTCCTTCCCAATGCTCTCCCCAGAAAGAATAGTGTTCATATCTCTTTAAATGCTGCTTTTATGTTCTATAACATTATTCAGTATTTGTACAGATAAACCAAGGATCCTCAGTATTGGATTAAGGTATTATGTCCAGTGGGTTTTGCAACCATTTTTGTTTTCCCACTGCTACCATATCAGTATTTGCCAAGCTGAAGTGGTCTGGAGGCAAGTTTGATTTCCATCTCTGCTCAGGGGAGTGATTAAATTTAGCTGATGCTGAGAAAAGGAAATTCAGTGTGATGAACATAGCAAGACTTGACTTGCAAGCCTGTGAGACACAAGCAAAGCAGAGCAACCAAAACACCTGCAGAAAATATGGGGACTTGCACTTACAAAAAGTGGGGAAAAAATACGAAGGAAATTAAAATTTATTCTTTTTTAAAAAAACAAAACAAAAAAACCCCCAAACAAATAAAAAACCAACCAAACCAAAAAAACTCTATCAGCCCAGGACTTAAGCACATTAAACTCAATTCCGTATTTCAACACTTAAGAGCATTCTAGTAAAATTTTAGTTACATGAGAATACCCTTTAATTTTGAGACAGTTTGGAATACAGTTTGAGGTTTGGATTGGGTGGCTAATATGCATCTTTTAACAGAACTGAAATAGAAATCTAAGTGAGTTCCACGAGTGTTTGGAGTTGATTCAAATTTTATGTGATTTATTTATTCTTGGCAATCACATATTGAATGGCTGCCTCTGCTAGGAAGAACTATTCAAACGCTTGTGGAAAACTGGAAAACCTTTCCTATAAACTGAAACTTTCCCACCAACTGAAACAGCAGGCATATCAACTATAAATCAATTCTTGCTACCACTTTGAGTCTTACACTCAAGATTAAAGCCATTTCACCTGAAACTAACAGGCAAGTGACAGAAATTATATATATCAAATATCTTCAACAACAGAAGCTGAGTATATTAGACTATCTGTACTCTAAAGCCATATTAAAGAGTGTTCTGGCCATAATTACACAACCGCAATGAAAGAAAATGCCCCACATTAACAGAGATGCCAGTTGGCCCAGCACTGTGGTAAGAATGAATTCCTACCTTCTACAGGTAAGATATGGGCTGGTGTTTCCATCTGTGTGCACATTACCACCAGAAAATAAAGCAAATACACATGCCATCACAAGACAAAACTACTTAATGACAAAAGGATAAGAGCTCCTTGATTTTGCATGCAGAGCCATCTGAGAAATTATGTTTGCTCTGGTAGCTCCCCAAATGCTACAGAGTTTTCCTAACAGCCCTCTATATGAAGTTCAAGAGTACATCTCAAAAGAAATGTCTCTAATTTTTGCAATTCATCTTGTTGGAAAAGAATAGAATATTTCAATAGTGAATTCTTCAATTACAAACAGCACCACCACTCAGATCTTCCTCTCCTTATTTTGTCTCATCTGTGTCTCATCAGATGGCATATAGGTTATATGCCATAAATATATAAGTCTCAAGTAATAGAAGGCAATCTCTTCCACTTCTCCCAGGAGGTTGAGTGAACTGTCCAGTGGTGAGGTTTTACAGCATAAACATTTGAGACATCAAACCGGACAGTGAACAAATGCTGCCCTGGTGAGCACTGTTCACAAGCTGGTGAAGGACAGAAAACATTCATTTAGTTTCAGATTTGCTTTCGAGTTACAAAACTCATTCAGTCACAGAATCAGCCCACTCCAGAGTTAGTCCTCTATAAGGCTTAAGTCTGTTTGGGGAATCAAATCTCCCATGTAAATAAAACATAAGATTTGCTATCCTAGCTACTCCTTCACATGAAGCAAATGGGCAGTGCCCAATTTTAGAGAAACAGAAAAAACAATGATGACAATGAAGTCAAAGGGGGAACTGTATGGGCAAACATTCTAAATAGCTAAAAATCTAGACTAAATAAAAACTAAAATAAAGGCTGACATAAAATCTATAACAAGTAAACATTCTCACACATAGCTATTCCCTGTTACATCTACTCCTGTGTATATTAAATGAAGATTGAATACTTTCAAGCAGATGATTTGTGAGGTTTGAGTTTTGGGAATCAAATAATTTATTTACTATGCATTTGTTAAAATATTTTCCACTCTTTCCCTAAAGGTATTAGCAGAAATGTCTTTCAAGATTTTCCTTTCAATGGCCCTTCTTCATAGATGAGATGTAAGTAGGACAAGTATTTGATACACAGAATCTAATAAGCTATATTTAACTTCATCCTAAGTGTCAGAAGCCTAAAGCAACAAGGCTTAATTAGGATGATGTGTGCCCCAAGTCTTCTCCCAGGAAACTGGTGAATCATAGCAGATTCCCTTCATTGCCAGATATATGCACAAAATTATCTGAACACATCTGTTACAAATATATGAATGGCATAAAGTCTCCTGCTGTTAATTCAGATTGATTACTTGTTAAACACATTTAATTGAGGCAGAAAGGAGCTTAACAGATGTTTACATAAAAATAATTTTAAAAATTGAGAAAAAGTACTTGTGGCATTTAAAGAGAGATTGAAGGACTGTTTGAACATCAGATCTCACATGTGTTCAGATGCAACACATGAAACAACCATTAAAAAAAAGAATGTTTCTTTTTTATCTTTTACTCTTGCATATCTACTGATTTAACAGATTTCAATGTTTGAATAATATAAACTAGACACGGTAGATCCTTTAATGTTTCTGGCAACAAATAAACTATATTCCTTCATCAAGCAATGACTGCTTCTAAACCCTATTACTTCACTATACAGGCTGTTTACAGAATCGAATGCATTATTAGACAAAAACTTATGCTCTTGAAAATACATTGCACCTAACTAGAGAAATGTTTTCTATACATTTCGTGTCTGTATTCATTGCTCTTCCATTGAATCTCAGAACCAGAAGGGATCTAGCCAACTGAAAGACTGCAAACACTCAGTGAGAGCCAAACCATTCCTTCAATTTTTGTAAACTCACCACGATTTTGCCTTGATCCCTCTGGGCTAGATCTTGGAAAACCTACCAGAAAAGTCTCCGCTTCTGCTCTGGTAATTGTTTAGGCAGAAAGCTCTGATTCAGGAAATCCATTTTAGGAACACAGCTATTGTCACTGCAACCACAACCTCTTTCAGGAATGTCACCTCTACAAGTAAAATAGCTATTGCCTTCATCTGCTGACTTTTAGGCATTCTGGAATATTATTAGTCAGATCTGTTTGCCTTTCCTGAGACTTAATCAACTTGTTGATTAGTAAAAACATCCATCACCTTGCCACTTTAATCTGCTCATCTCAAAACACTCTCGATCCTTCACTTTGGAATTAAAACAGGTCAAGAAAGTTGGAAGGGAAAAAGATAGCAAGACACTATTAAGAATACCACAAATACCAGAAGAGAGATTTTCATCTACCAAAGGGATGCAGTTTTATGGATTTCAATAGAGCTGTTCTAATTGAAGCCTGTTGAAAATAGCCTTCTAATTACAAATGTATCCATTTAGAAATTATTATGACTATTTCTCTTCCTCTTATTATCTTTGTCCAAAATAAAATATAAAGATTAATTTCAGTTACAAGTGGAGTTTATTTAAATACAGTATTTCAAAGAGTGGCACATGTATGCATTTTTGCTGAAGAGTGCTCTTCTCTTCCCATAATTTAGGCAGAAACTTCTGTATAATTAAACTGGAATGAAAATACACAAGCTCTCTGAATGATTTTTTTCTCAAATCAGGACAAAAGGTAATTTGTGACCTTAATGCACTTACTGCAGGAAGAGGTGAGAGAAGACAAACTCCATAACAGTAACCAAGCTCTCCCTAGCAGGAAATTCATTATTAAACTTCCATTCCTCTCTCCACATACCCCGGTTGAATAGAGCTCATAGACCCTAAGTTATGAGCTCTCAAACTCATTCAAGGCAAACTTCCACAGTCAGGAAGAGGAGATGGAATGGAAGATAGTTGTTGGTAAATGAATTTATAGCACATGCTTATAGGAAATAAACAGCTGCAGATGGAAGATACACCTAGGTCAACAAAGGCAGCTTCAAGAAATACCTAGGACTACAACTGAAAAGAGGAGCAGGTAAGGCTTGGGAAACAAATACAACTTCTGGAAGAGATCAAGAATTTCAGAAATGACACTGTTTACCAAAAAGAAGATACATGGCAAGTTTTGTCATTATTGTGTCTTGTGTCTATACTGTTGGGATTGTTCTGAGTCTAAATCTTCAAAAGAGATGAGCAGTTGTTAGTTTCTATAAAGTTGCTTATTGTATAGGCACATCAATCTCAAAAGGCAAAGAGTCCCAAGTGTTAAAGTCTTAAAACCGTTCGGCATAGAGTCCCAAACAGAAGTCCCAAAGAGAAGCAGAAGCAGCCCCCTGGTGCAAGGCCTGGGAGGGCTGAAGTTGCAGCCACAGCTCTGGTCTTCTTCCAGGCAATGATGGTGGTGAGGAGAGAGGAGAGAAAGATGATCTCTCCCCAGTACATGGATTCTTATTTACACATTACCCAATGAGCTAAAAACACAAATCTGAAGCATTTCTTCTAAACCTATTAGAATTCTAGTTTTTTTAATATGAAAGTTTATGTATAATTTGTACATATAGCCTATCTGCTCTGTCTGAAAAATGTAAGCAATATTCTTACTATATTTTTATTCTGTCTAAAACTATGTTTTCAAGCTCTCACTGAGACTTACTTTTGAAACTTCTTTTCTACACTAACATCTAGAACTATGTTTTTGAGCTCTCACTGCAGCTTGTTTTTGAAGCTTGTTTTTGAGCTCTGAGTGAAGCTTGCTTTTCACACTAAATTCTAAGGCTTTTACTTTTTAAGGCACTTAAAACATATTTTTACTCACTTAAAAACCTTATGCTTACACCCTCATTTCACATATGAGTGGCTTAATATACTTTAATGCATCCAAAGATTTTAATTAGATCCCTCCGATCCCTCTCTGAAGAATTCAGAGAGGCCTCCATTTTACACACTCCAACATCTTCCCCCTCCTCTTTGAACCACATAGATTCCCTTTATAGCTTTATTAACCATTTGGCGAATGCATTGGAGAAAACAAGGCACCATGATTAGCACAACTATTATGATGAGTAAAATATATAAACCTATTTTCAAAAACCTTTTCACCCATGATGTTAAGTTCCAGCTATCAAACAAACCATCTGACCTCAATCATTCTGTGACTCATATCATGTGCACACTGCTTGGTCTATTTCTCCTCCTGGATGGCCCTCTGGTAACAGAGAAGGCTATCCTTCTCATCAAGGTCTGGCATGGCATGTGTCCCCACCACTCAACGCCTACTGGGTTGCATCCAGCAGCAGAGCCAAAGATCTTGGTAGCAAACACAGAGGTCAACCCAGTCTTGCCCTTGACTATTTCAGGAGGGTCTTGGCCAGCCCTGCTCTTTTCACCTGGTTATCAAAGCAGAGCTTCAGTTGCTTCATTCAATAACAAGTGGCTACCATGGCAAAGCACCCACAGATTTGCATTAGCAAGATAACTACAAGGATAGCAGGCCAAACTCTATTCCCACAAATGAAAAGCATTCCTCATGGTAATTGAAAAGTGATATTATTAAATGCAGACTGAACTAAAGAAGTATGATTACACCAAAAGATCTGATTTTTATATATAGCATGATAAGGAGAAACATCTTTAACTAAAACTTGATTTTTCCCTGTATAATTAAATATGGCATACTTAACTAAACAAGTGAAAAAGAGTTTTCCTGGGATTGTGTTGGACATATGGTATCTAAACTTAACACATTAGCTAAAGTTACTTAAACACTTTAAGTTGGCTAACTGGTAAATCTGTACTACTAAAAACAAAGCAAAAGGATAAGCATAACACATAATTGAACCTCATATTTTCCTTAAACTATTACATAACAAATTTCTACACTACTACTGATTCCCACACTTAAAAACCCAAAGTTAACAATTCTCTACAGGTAAAATATGATGTCAGGTGCAAGTTGAAACCTCTGTGCAGTGCACATCTATGCGCCTGCTTCTTTACTGATGGAGTGGTGAGCACTTTCTTGCACTCGATAGGGTTTCACACTCTTTGCTGGAATCCACGTGGGTCGTGTATCTGTGGAGATACAAGCAAAAACCTTGTCCCAAGTTATTAAAGGAAATGGGCATTCAGTTTTCCCTGTTTCTATATTTTTTTAATCAAAACTAGAAGATTTTCTTTTAGTTTTGCCTGTGTATTATTGAAAAAATGCCTAAAGATTGGTGGATCAGGTTCTACAGAAGAACTGTTCAAAAAAATATAAATATACAAGGCTTTACTCAACCTCATCTGTGGTGTTGCCTGTGCCAATCCTCCCTTTTGTTGATCTAAAAATACGTTTTAAAGAGTGATGTGTTCTTTAAACAATTGCTTGGCCTATGGGAGAGTAAGGAATACCAAAAGTATGTCAAACACCCTAATCCATTAAAAAAAAACCTGTGAACCTTTTGGCTGCGTATGCAGGGCTATTATCTGTCTTTACATCTTAAGGCACCCCTAATGAAGCAAATGTTTGTAAAAAATGCTGACATACATGATTGGCTATCTCCCCTGTATGTAGGAAGGCACAGACTACACCTGAAAAAGTGCTCACTAACATGGATGTTTTTAAGTTTCCCAAAACATGGGTATTTAGTAATATCTGTTTGCCATAATTCGAGGCTTTGCAATCCTCATGGATTGACCACTCGTGTCGAGACAGGAGGTTGAACTAATTGACAGTCAGGACAGGTACTTACGATTGCCTTTGCCTGATCTTTAGAGGCAAAATGTTTGCATCAGTGCTTGTGCATTTTGGTGAAAGAAAGCATGACTCAGTTTTGCACATGACTCAGTTTTGCTTGCTCAAAAACCCTGGGAAGAGAGTTAGGAACAGCCACTGTCAATGCATTGGCTCGTGCATTTCCCTCTGCCAAAAATCCTAGAAGTGAAGAATGAGCCCTGACATGAGAAACAAAATATGGATTAGTTCTGTTTTGCAAAATAGTATAAAGACATGTAAGATAATGGCATAAATCATCATTACTAACATCTTTTAGAACTCTTTCTATTCTTTTGTCTATGTTAGCTACATATACAGAATTGGTGATCAAATTAAAAGGTTCTGAGAAAAGCTGAAATGCCCTAACTACAGCTGCCAATTCCACAATCTGATGTGAACCTTCTACTGTCCAGATAGCCAATTCCCATTCTTTAGTTGTTTGGCTTTGCCATGTGATTACTGATTTGTGTGTTTTCCCTGAACCATTGGTAAATACTGTGACAGTTTCTAAAGGCACTTCACTTAAAATGGGTTTTTCCCTGAAACTTAGTTTTGCCTGCAACAGCTTATGACTCAGGAAATTAATAGAACAGGCACCTGAATAATTTAACAATGCAATTTGTAAATCTTCCTATTTTTGCAGAACCTAATCAAAATACTCTCTTTCCTTAAAGGCAGATAAATCATAGTAAAGTCTCAACCTACCATGGCCAACGATCTTTCTCTGACTGATTATAATCTGAGCCATCATTTCCATGGTGGTGAATATTGTCTTTGGGGATCTGTAAGGCAAAAAAGTCCATTCTATTATCAGCAAAGGATGTCTTTTAGAAACATCGCACTGGCATATGAGGCCATATAGCCGCACGTTTTCTCCCAATATTGTAAGAAAAAAGGGCAATAATGGTACACATCTATGAACTTGCCTTTGTTGAAGGGCTTCAGTGATTTTTTTGAGAGCTTTTTGAGCTTCAGGTGTTAGAGATCTTGGAGAGTTAATGTCACAGTCCCCTCTGAGCAGGTCAAAAACCAGAGCAAGTTCATCACTGGTAATTCCTAAAGTGGCTCTGATCCAGATGATTTCCCCTAAAAGTTGCTGCAGATCTTGCAAGGTGTTAACTTTAGTTCAAAGCTCTGTCTTTTGAGGCCTGATTGATTGTTATGTCATTCTTCACCCTAAGTACTTCCATAGTGAGGTTTCTTCTATTTTGGAAGTGGAGATTTTGAGTCTAGCATCTTGGACTGCTGTGACAACACTGTCACAAGCCTCTTCCACCTCCTTTTGAATTGATGCTGCAATGAGTAAATCGCGCATGTAATGTAAAATCATTGCTTGTGGATTCTTCTGTTGAGCTGGAGTCAGGGCTCGAGCCACCAACCATTGTCAGATAGTAGGTGAATTCTTCATCCCCTGAGGTAAAACTACCCGGTGGTGTCTTTGCAGAGATTCTTGTCTATTGGTGCTTGGAATTGAAAATGCAAATCATGGAGCATCTTCTGGATGAAGTGGAATACTGAAAAAACAGTCTTTTAAGTCTATGATGACAAGAGGCCAGTCTCTCAGGATCATTGAAAGAGAAGGCAGGCTCAGTTGTAGAGGTCCCATGTCCTCTATCACTTCATTGATTTTTCTGAGATCGTGAAGCAGTCTCCAAGAATCAGAGGCTTTCTTGTGGCTGACAAACACTGGTGAATTTCAGGGACTACTGGTCTCTTTAACGTGGCCTTTCTGTAATTGTTCTTTGACGGCACTCAGTTTCTTTTTCTCCAGTGACTCACCCAAACAGGGTTGTTAGTTTTCCAGGACAACTTCAGTGTGACGAGCACCATCATGGCCCCTTTCAAAAATCCACTTCCAGTCTTGCTTCCCATTGAGACAGCAGATCTCTTCCCCCTGCTGTAATGGGTCTCTGTAACATAAAGGGACAAATAGGTGCTGCTTTTCCTTCAGGTCCTCTAACTGTGATCACATATTCACTTCACCAGCATACAGCAGCTACCCCAATAGCTGTGATAGGGTCTAACAGTGTGACTAAAGTCCATTTTTTTCGCCAAAATAAATAAGAAATTACTGTGACATCAGCACCACAATCCAGGAGACCTGCAATTATAAATTGTTTTATTATTGTGGATTAAACTGCATGTCAATTTTGGTCAATTGCAGCCCATATGCTCTATCCAAAAGATATCTGGTGCTGTATTTGAGCTCTCAGGTAATATCTGTTGACCTTCTGCAAGGTGTTCCACTATATTAGGTGGCAAAGCAATAGCTGTGGCTATTGGAGTTTTTGCTAAAACACCAAGCAGAGGGCTCTATGCTTGTACTAAAACTGTTAATTCTTCATTGCAGTTTGCTGAAAGAACAGATGGAAAAACTACAAGTCCCAAAATGCAGTTTCTTTCTTTACCTATAATCAGAAAATCTTGTCTCCTTTGTGATGCTCCTGTCACCCCTGAGGATAACACAGCGTGACAATTCTGCAGAAAGTCTATTAATTTGGAAGTTGCCTGTTCGCATTGTGCCCTGAGGGTAGAAGGGCGGAGTCATTTGGTAGGTGGCTGGCAATCCGGGGAATAAGGGTTGGAGTGGATACTTCATATATCCGGCCCCTTGGAAGCTCCCTGGCTGCTAGAATGCCACTACTTGTTTTGTCATGGGGTGGAGCATGCTCTTCTTGGAGTTTCCGGTAAGAGGTTTAGAATGGCACTGATTAGCATCGTGTCTTCCCTTTCTGCATCTTGGGCAACAGTTACGTGGGGTTTTTTGCCCCCTGCAGCCTCTGGGCAATTCTTTATCATAGGTCCTGACTTTCCACATTGGTAGCATAATCCTTTAGAAGTGTCATCTTTTGATGCCTTATTATTCTGCAGAAGTGCTGAACTAAGGTTATCAAAAGCTTTTGCAAGTTTGTCATCCCAATCTTTGAGAGCTTCCCCAGTCTTCTCTCCCAGAGTATTTGCTTGAAGAGCAGCTATATGTTGAGGAGTGCCGATTTTACTACAAACCTCTAGCATTTGTGGCAAGTCAGGGTTAGGATCTGGCAGGCTTTGGATAATCTTTTTGCATTCCTCATTAGCAGTCATAAAGGCAAGAGTGCGAACCAACGTGAGCAAATCCTGTTGTCCTCACATTGTTTCTCCAGTGCCTGTGACAGGCAGTCAATGAATGTTGCATAGCATTCTAATGGCTCTTGTATTATCTGCACAAAACTTCCCTCTGGGGTCCCCACTGGCTGGGTCAGCAGCAGGCAGGGCTTTGCAAGCAGCCTCTTTGATATCACTGAGCACTGCTCAGGACAGGTCCACTGCCTGATCTTCAGCCCTATTTATGTGGAGGATCTCCTGCCAAATCTGCCAGTGTTAATCAAGCATTGGGATGCTCAGCAAACTTTCAATTAACTGATTCAAAAGTTTTCTCCATTTCCCACAAAATGAACTGTGATTCTGTCAGTAATACAGAGGAAATATAATGACAGTCATGAGGTGTTAAACCCACGCTGTTAAATAATCCTTTCAGCAATTGCTTAAAATATGGCGAGCCTAATCAATTTTTCGTTATTCCTCTTTTCAGATCTTTAACACCATCACGATCTATTGGTTCCCATCTAGGATTAGCACCTCCTCTACCATATCTGATTGGCAAGGCTAATAACGGCTCAAATCAAAGCTAAATCAAAGTCTTCTTCTTTAATTGCCTTGTGCCTCATCACTGCTCAGTCTGCTGAAAAATACTGGGGTATCTTTGTCAGAAGACCCTTTGACTTATGCAAAGGCAGGGGATTTTTTATTTCTGGAAAGGATGGATTTCTCACCCAGTTTGAATTTGCTGGCCTTAATATTGAGATCTCAGATTTCCCCAAAACAAACCAATTATTGCCTCCCATTACGTTCCCAACACCCCACCGATCAGTCTCTCTTCCCTCCTGCATTCAATCACTCTGTCCCGACTTTCCTTCCCCCTGTTCCCCCTCCTCTTTGCTATTGTGGTCTGATCCATGGGTCCAACATTATACCTCATTCAAATAAATTTCCAACTCTAGATTACATATCAAAAGAAGCTTTGACTCTCTAAGATATCAGTCTGAAAAAGAGCCTCTTAAAAACAGATGGAGCATTCACAAACCTGGTAATGAAACCAACCAGATGCTATTTTAATCTCCACAGAAAGAAGAATATTAATACACTGTGTCTTCAGGTGCTGGGGTAACTATTTCAGACTCATATGGTGTATAATTAAACCTGTTAACTCAGAGTTCCACAGCCATGATATTCTTTTGAATACAAATAACGAAGTGTCTAAGCCTATTCACAAAGGTTTTGATGCCTGTCTCAAAGCAGCAGGTAAAGCAGTACCTCACAACACTCAGTGGAATTTATTAATAATAATCTCAACCTAAAGCACATTTCCACAAGTTGTCAAGAAGAATGGAAATGCAGCACAGGTAGCAGGCATGTTAAGACTGCTGAAAGTTTTCCTGTTATAATTTATTTTCATCTGTAAATATACCGTCTTGGAAGTAAGAGGTTTGGTTTCATCTTTTAAACTCGAAGTATTATTCTTATTGCTTCACACTTATTTATATCTAGGAAAAAAGTTCAGGTTTTTTTTAATGCATGAGCTTAGTATGTCCTTCTGTAAAATATTGTAAATGAAAAAAACTTAGTGCAGATTCCTTTCAGGCAAGATTTTGAGCCAAAACTGTCTCTCTAAGCTAAGTAACTCTACAACGCAGTTTGACCCTCTGAATGAAGTCATGGTCACTTCAGGTGACCATGGTCACTTCAGGAAGCAAGCCACTGTAGGACTAAGACTGTGCTTGGACCTGAACTCCTTACAGAAAAGTATAAGCTCTATTCTAAATTATTTTAATGCCTAGACTTTTTGCTCCCTATTTTTTTCTCCTTATTGTTATAACTGTATCCTGGAAAAACCACTGTTGGCTGTAAAATATTAGCACTCATTGTTTTCATTTTTTTCACTGACTATACTGGAATCTCATTAAAAAAAAAAAAAAAATTCAGTCACACCGGTGGTCCAAGGTCATGGTTTTGCTTTATCAAAGATGAGAAGAAAAACTTTGAATATTAAGCTAGGGAAAGGACAGCAGGATTTTGTAGTGTATCCAAGTCCTCTCAGACAGATCCAGTTCCCTTATTCAGATGAGCAGAATATGGTGTGATTCTTAGCCTGAACGGAGTTGAATTTAGGTCTCTCCCAGAGTGAGAACAAGTACAGGCAAATACAAAGGGTTTATGCCCCAGTACCTGTTCTTCAGAAAATAAGCCTGTCCTGGGGTACAATGCAAAAATGTGTATTCTATCACCATCTGTTAAAATGTAGGAGGGGTGGTGATCCTTATTTCTGCGGGAGATATCCTCTGCTGATGTGCCATCTGATAAGACCGGGGGATGATCATCGTTATCTTTTCACAACCCATCCTTCCTCCAGAAGATGTATTACGTTAATGGGCCACTAAGTCCTATTGTGTGACTGATAAGATTACATCATCCCATTGGGAGATGCCCCAGCCAGGGGCAGGAGCCAAGCCTTTCCTACCTAGATAAAAAACTGGGGTTTGGGACGCGAAGGCAGACCTTTCTACTGGATCCCAGAGGAAAGTCGGACCTTTTCCACATCATCGCTGGAAAACTGCACCTACTACAGGAGCACTGCTTCAACGGAACCACATCTGTCATCCAGGAGGACTGCAGCCACCATTTATACGGATTGCTACCAACACGCTGACTGACAGAGTGTCAGGTTGTATTTCTGACTGTGTCGGTGGTGGTTTCTTTTATATTATTGCATGTATTTTATTTTTTCTCTTTTCTCCTATTAAATTGTATTGCTGACTTGGAGTCTCGCACTGGTTTTACTTTCAAACCAACACAAAGCCCTACTCACTTCTTTAGACAGTAAAGGAAAAGGCAGAAAGTTGCCTTCTCTTTCAGCAGATCAATAAACTTGGAGTCTGAAACAGATAATCGTGACCCCTTTCCACAGTAAGAAAGATGACTAAAGCCTGAAGATAACTGATAACACACGATGACAGAATTTCCCAATCATTCACTTAAGCAAGCCTTGCTCAATGCATGCATTGTAACATCTTTTTAAATGCCAAACATTTTACACCACGCATCTCCATTTTACCCCATGATACTCTAAGCGTCAAAGAGCTCTCAATCTCACTCCAGACAGCTATAAGTGAAATGTTATAGCCCCAAAGTTTTACATCCTTAAGGGCACATTTTCAGATGCTCTTGCAATTTTTTTTACCTAGAAACAGTATTTTTTCATATTTTGACAAAGGAATGCCAAAAAAATTATGGTTTAATATGAATGCTCTGAACACTTATTAACACTGGCAGCTAAAGAAGCTGTTTTTGTCAGAGCATAGATGGAGACAGGTTTCAAATGCTGGTGAAGAAGATATTGTTTAGAATGGTTCTATAAATATTTTGTAAGAAAAACAGACTAATAGAATCTGTTGTACTACCTAAATTCACACTATATTTTCTATGGAAAACTTATTTATATGTAAAACCGGATGGAAAGTCAAGACATTGAAAAGTTGTTAATACAAAGTAAGGAGACACATCTGAGACACTTCATAGGTACTGCTGTTTACTTCCCCTAAATACAGTATTTTGAATGCTGATGCAAATTTTTGCTTTGTTTATCTTGTGCTTTTCATAGAGGAGAAAAAAGATGTGTTGACTAAACAACTAGCTGAAAATAAAAGCTCTATCCAACATAAAAAAGGAAAACAAGAAAAAAAATCAGTTTTCAAGTAAGTATGTTTGTTACTAGGAAGTTCTACAAGTCTGGAAAAAAGAAAATGGGACAAAATTGTCTGCAACAACGGGTACAGATCATAGACACCAAATTTATAATGAAAGAGTGTTTGAACTTGTAGAAATTATTGCCAGATAAAATGACTACTCTAATGGCCTTTCAAGAACACTCAAGGATAGAGATGGATTTCTCTTTATGAGAAAGTGAAATTTATAGGCTTACTTCCCCATTGTGCTTTGAGTATTATTTCCAATTAAGAATGCAACCGCATTATTAACTCAGTGGATACAATTTAAACATATTATTTTGAGTATACTGCTATTCTCAAACATGTCCATTATTACATATCACAGTCAAAAAAACAATATATGACAACTTGACTGGGTGTTGTTGAAAAACAACGTGGCCTGAAAAGTTGAATTTTTTAAAAGTCATATTCAGTAGCATGAATTTCATGTCAAGACTGCAATACAAAAATGGATTTTTGAGTAGAATTTCTTATTCATAACATGGCAAGCTCCTCCTGCAAAGAATTAGGTTGAACTTATATATGTAAGTAATGCTAGTGAAATACTTAAACCTTTTCTATATATCCCTAAGATCCACAAAACCCCACAGCCCTTTCCAGTTTCTAATGGAAACAATTCCATCTACACTTCTGAAGGATTTTGATTTTAGAATATTTATTTTGCAATGATTTGATAAACAGCAAAGAATATGCTTCTATCCTCCTCCTAACTATTTGAAAGGGAAAGTGTCAGGACTGGTTCCCTACTTCCATGTTTCAGATAGTTTTGGTAAAATACTGCTAAATCATTATACTCTGTTTTACACCACTGTTGCAAACTAGAGGGCTTACCATAGTAGGGGGAAAATGAAAGAATCCATTCTCTCTACAGTGAAATTGCTGTGACACACACAGCTAGGAAAGACCAAAATATGGACTGAAATTTTTAATTATCCTGAAGTACTTGCACTTGCTCAGCTTCATGTAAGAATAAAACCTTTATATATAATCATTGTAAATTGAACGCAGTAGCTAATAAATGTAAAACATGACTCTCAGAAACGCAGCAAAAGTTCCAGGTCTGCAAAGTAAACAGTCAATCTCCCTTCTGTAATGACAGTAAATTATTGCTCCATTTTAACTGCTGATTCTTCACTGAAACAAAACCCCCAAGAATTTCCACAACGAACAAAACCTCCCCTCCCCCAATCCATCCTCCCAAAGAGGAGAAATTTACATGCACAGCAAAGAGAAAACAAACCTGATAAAGTTTCACAAGCCTTCAACTAGCCAGAGCAGAGGAGGGGATTTGAAGCCAATTCCACCACACTGCCACTGCAGCAAACATCCTAAACTCCCATAGTCTGGTTTTGCACTATTGCAACATAACAATCATCAGGATCTATACTGCTCTGAAGAATAAACTGGGTGTCTTCAACTGAACCTGTGGCTCATGTTGATGAGAATAGTGCTGCAGTTCATAATCATGTGTAAGTCAGAACTTCCTGAAGGAAGAACTCATCCCACCAAGACATTCAGATTTCTCTGCACACCAGCTGACAAAAACACATAGCAGAAGCTGAGCTGGCCCCATGCAGATCCAAAACAGGCCCACTTGAACCCTGTATCACATTTCTAACATGCTAGTAAGAACCACACTGCCCTTCTTCCCACCCCAGAAAGCCTCACACCTCCAAAATCTGCAGTTGTGATCTAAGAGACTTGTAGGAAACGGACAGTTCTGAGCACCAGCATAAAGCACTTCAGCTAGCAGTGGTAAAAATCAGCATTTACTTAAAAGATGCACAACTGCCACACCCTCATTGCCAGGAAATTCAGCTGTCACCTCTTAAGTATCAAAACCCACCATGCTCTGATAGTACTTACCAGTATGAAATGATTTATCAACATCAATGAAAATTATTATAAATTCGAGATACAGAACCTAGGAAGCACTAATCATGCTGTCCAGTGCAATTTTTGCCAGTTACACAGTGACCAAAGCAGAGAAATACCATCACCTTCAGTAACAGAAATCACAAAGACATTACATTCCAGAGTCTAAAAAATTATCAGCTTCAATTTCCTGTGCTTCTCCTAACAAAAATCCTCACCCTGTCACTGTAACAACAGTTTGAACAAAAGCTTAGCTTCTAACAAAGGTTTAGCATTTAGATTACCAGGTGATAATTTTTTTCCCCTTTGAAATTTTACTGGTCTGTGCCAATGCTGCTGCCACTGCACCTTTACCTGTAACTCATGGCGATTTTCTGAACTCAGGGAATGTAAAATACAGAATTTGCACATCAGGATGCAAAGTCACACTCCACATTAACCACAGAAACTCTCCACCAGAAGTCAGAATTAAAACCAGTTTCTCTCCCAGCATATATCCTCGCCTATGACAAAACATGAAAATGAAATGACAAAGGATCTAATCTCACTTTCACAGAAGTCAGTAGCAAAGCTCCTGCTGACTTCAATAAGAGCAAACGCCAGCACTAGAACTCCAAAAATCATTATGACTTCCTTCAGAGCACCAAATGTATTTCGTATAAGTCCCCTGCAGAAGTATGATGGTCTCTCAGCTTTCCAATAATACTGCCTCATATAGAAAAGCATCTCAGACTGCCAGTGCTAATCTAATATCTATGACCACCTGAGGAATACAGTTTGACTTCAGCATACAGCCCAAAGAAGAGGAAAGTATTAATCTCCCTATGGGAGAAAAAAGATGCATGCCTGCAGCAATAACTCAGTGAAAACTTTGGAACCAACAGGAAAAAGTCTGTCCCATTTTAAGGCGAACTTGTATGAGTATCTCTTCCTCTTTGCACAATAAACAGTTAAGATTCAGGGAATAATATTTACTTTTATATATACAAGGACTTCCTTAGCTATTTTGCTGGAAAATACTATCAGAAGTGACATACAGAGAAGAACTTTGACCAGATGGAAAACTATATCCTGAAAGTAGTGCAGAAATACATTTTTATCTTGAGTTTAAGAAATGAATAAAAGTGAAAACTCTATTACATAAATAAAAACACTTACTGTATGTTTAACCAAGTTGAGAAATTGCATGAGATATTTTTGGAACCGCAGGAGAAATATATGTCATTGGCTTCTGAACTGAATATATTTATGAAAAAGAGATCAAAAATTAGTTATGTAATTAATAGCCTTTTAACAAGAATTAGCAAAGGTAGCAAGACAAAATCTGTACTTTCCAGTACTTTTCCTCTTGAGGTCACTTGGATTAGTCAAAACAAGCATAAGTATTTAACCCATAAACACGGTTTAAAGGAAAAGCTGAACATCATCTTCAGACCTTCAGGAACTGGAGTCTTGACCACAACATGCAGTTTGATACCTATGCCACAGGAAATTCAACAAGAACCTATTAATTAATGCCCTCCTCTTAAGAGAGCTGCCAGCACACCTGCAACCACTTGATGGAACAAGCTCTGAGCAGAAAGCAACAGCAGCTGCTTCGTATTGTATAGGCTGGAATCAAGTTAAACTTGCAATGCCAGCCCCACAGGAGAGACCAGCTTCACCTCATTATTTACAGGTGCTACTTACTGGTCTGGAAATGAAGGCATTATTCTAGGAAGACAAACGTGGGACCTGAATCTGGGCTTTCCAATTCAATACTTGTTTGCAAAGAAATCAATAGACCACAGAAGGATTATCAGCTGAGAAGGGAAGCTTTCTTCACGTTGCCTGTCATTCCCTTCCCAGTGCAAAATTCACAGGTTCAAAATTCACAAATGAACCTGCATAGAAATGCAACAGATGTCCAGTTCTATGTGCAACATGTTATATCATCCTTGGAATTCCATTTCAAAGCCAGTAACATGTAGGACTTCACTTAAAAAAAAGAAAAAAGAGCTACTGACAAGCAGAATTGATTCCACAGGACAGGAAAAAATGGCTCTGCTGGCTGCAGCAGAGACAATTCAAACCTCCTTTGGAAAGGGAAAGCATTAATACTTTAGAGCTAATTTACCCATGCTATTGACAGTGATCAGAGTATGATTACACTGCACATATCCATTTCCTACTTTTCTCTGTCAACAAAAGACCATCATAGCACTTTGGTGACACATCCTTCTGCACTAATATCTTATTTGTCCCGAGCCCTTGCACATTTTACATGTGTCCTAACTTAAACTACTGCAAAATAGGTGCCCCCAGCTTTCTTTCTTGGCAGAATTAAATTGAAAAGACAAAGCACTTGCCCTTTCTTGAGGAACTAGTTCACTCAACACACAAGCAGAAAAGTAACTTAGTTCATACGGTTTTAATAGTAGTAAATTACTAAACAAGTTTTCCCTGCAAACATGAGATGCGGAAATCAGATGAAAGGGAATCCACAAGTAATTTACAAGTACTGTATCGCCCTCGGCAGTCAGTGGGCAAGTTCTGCAAAATGAATCTGGGCACATTCCTTGCAAAGATCACTAAAAAAAACTCTACAAGTAGAAACCCAGCAGAACTAACTTTTTTTATTATAATGTCTTACTTGTTGGAATCATAGGAACACAATGCAGAAACTTTTTAGCTCTTGATATAAATGGTCCACCCGTAAAGGATGTGAAAAGTATGTTCTGCTGCTGCTTCACAATGGGTCAGATTCCTCAATGCTACTTCTAGCATTTACTCTCTTGGAATGTGATGGAAGTTTGCCACTGCTACCTCATAATTTTTTCTGGTTGCTTCTAATAAATATCCAAACCACACTTTTTAAAAGTTACATTAGCTGATCCATCAACAACAGAGCAGTTTATTTTATACTTGAGGTATTGCACTACTTTATTTAACACAACTTATAACTTCAATAGAGCATTTTGCTGAGATTTTTAGAGCCCTGTACTCGTTTTGTTACTGTATGGACTAGAAATCCTAAATATTAGAATATAAAGTGTATAAACCATAATAGTAGTAGTAATGCTAAGGCTTGGAGACTGCAGAGTAGGCCCTGGGAAACCAACTTAGGAATGTGCTGTGCTGAGAAAACAATTAGCAAAAAATACAGAACTGCTAGTGATAAGGTTGAGGTATAATCATAAATAAAGTACTGGTGGTGAGTAGTGGCAAGAGAGAGAGATCAAGGGGGAGAACACTATAGTCCTAGGATAAGCAACCTTGAGGAATTTATGACGTAAAATGTTATCTACAAAGTGAATGTATCTATTGTTAGAAAAATATGTACCTCTGCACAAAGACCATTTGTAAAAAAGGGCATAAAAACCCCCCCAAAAAGGGAACCAGTGGGATCCTGACTTTGGACGCGAGTCCGCAGGTCCCCGAATAAAGCACCGCAAAAACTGACACCCTGTTAGTTTGTGTTTTACTTGGAGTTTCGGGCAGCAGTTTTCTAGCGACCGCGGCAGGACTCCGGAGGCGGCAGGGCGGTTCGCGAGCTGATCTACTCCACGCCGGCACCAGGTGATTTCTGGGGAGACATCAACCCGTGCCCGACCCCGCGCCTGACGGACGACTGTGAGGTAAGACCGCAAGGTGCTTTATTCTTTATTGAAAGGGAAAGCCCGCCGAACAAGACGGGACGGTGATCCCGCACTGTGGGGGCAAAAGACGCCTTAAAGGTTGTGGAAAAGGAAGCTTAGGCGCTGGTCTTCAGACGCAACAGTGATTGCGCAGATCCAGCACTTGCCCCTCGCGGCGACGAGAAAGGCAAGAATTGTGGTAAAGGGTGTGTGAGTGTGGAAATAATAGTAAAGTGTGTGAGTGTGAGTGTTATGATGCCTTTTAAAACCTTTAAAGCTCTGGGGATGGAAATTCCGAATGATTCACCCTTGGGCTGTTTGTTGCAACACTGGAAGGTGGGGAATTTTGGTCAAGAACTGAGTAAAAAGAAATTGATTGATTTTTGTAAAAAAAAAAAAAAAAAGAGGAGAAGAAAAATTACACCCTGAGGAGGATGTTTCCCTGTTGGTAGCACCTAGTGCCCCTCCCCTGGAGGAGAGTGAATCGAGTGAGTCGGACGAAGAGGTGAATGGGGAAGAAAAGGGAAAGGATTTAGAGAGAGGAAAAGTCGTTGATAAGCCGCGTACTCCTCTATGTGAAAGGACCCGTAGCGGGCAGGAGAAGAAAGGAAAAAGGGGTGCACAATTGATGGCTCCGTTGCGGGAAGCGGTTGGACCCCGCGGGGAGCGAGTAATAGTGAAAGTTCCTTTTTCTCCTAATGACTTGTTAATTTGGAAGCAGTCTGCGGGGGCTTATCGGGAGGATCCTGAACGGGCGGCAAGGGTAGTGAAAATGGTGACTAAAACACAAAATCCAGACTGGAATGATTTACAGGTCTTACTGGATACAATAATGGATTCTACTGAGAAAAAGATGATGTTTAAAGCTATGAGGGAAAAGGCACGAGAAATTATTAGGTTGCAAATAGCGGACGGTACATTAAATGATTTAGTGCCGCGGGAGGATCCAGAGTGGAATGTTAATTCAACAGGGGGTTACCATAGACTTAAGGCTTATCAAGAATTGTTGGTAGAAGGAATACGGAGCGGGATACCTAAGACGTTAAACTGGTCCAAGTTGTATTCAGTAAGGCAGGAGAAAAATGAGTCCCCGTCAGCTTTCCTAGAAAGGCTTAAGGAAACTGCTCGAAAATATACCAGTTTAGAAATTGAAGGGGAATCAGGGAAACTGCAGCTAGCTTTAATTTTCCTGGGACAATCCCAAGAGGATATTCGGAAAAAATTGCAGAAATTAGAAGGGGAAGATACACGGAATTTGGATAAACTTTTAGAAGTTGCGTGGAAGGTGTATAATAATAGGGAAAAAGAGACTGCTAAGAAACAACAAGCTAGTATGTTGGCAGTACTACAGCAGATAACGGGGAATGGTATGCGGGGGGGTGGCCGAGGTCACGGACGGGGACGAGGAATGGCTAGGGGAGGAATTTCGATGGGTGGAAGGGGATTCCCAAACCAATTACAAATGGGACAAGAAAAAATGAGATTGGGATTGGATCAGTGTGCCTTGTGCAAGAACAGAGGACACTGAAAAAACTAATGTCCACTTAATCAAGGTATGGGATTCGGGCTAAATAGCGGATTGATAAATAATTCAAGTGCAGTTCAGGGAGGGCCACAAGGTGTCGCCCAAGCCTTTATGATGGGAAGCTACCAGAACCAAAGTTGACTAGATCGGGATTTGAAGGTAGTTTTAGAAGTAGAGGGGGAACCATTGGAATTTAGAGTAGATACGGGGGCTACGTATTCTGCAATTAACACCAAATTAGGACCTCTAAGTGATTCTACCATTCGGGTGGTAGGGGTTACAGGACAGGTTGAAGAAAGGGCATTTTTACGTCCGTTGGATATAAAGTTTGGGGGGAAAGAATTTGATCATCAATTTATATATATGCCAAATAGCCCGAAATCATTAATGAGAAGGAATTTGTTGTCAATGTTAGAGGCAAAAATAATTTTTGAAAAAGGAAGAGTAAAATTATAAATTCCAGAAGATAATATAGCCAAATTATTTACAGTAAAAGAAGTGAAGGTAACAGAAATCCCCACAGAAATAGAACAGGCTGTGGTGCCATGGGTATGGGAAACAGGGATCCCTGGAAAATCAAAAGCAGCACAACCGGTAGTTGTGGAATTGAAGGAAGGAGCACAACCCGTACGGATAAGGCAGTATCCTTTGAAACTAGAGGCTCGGAAAGGAGTAGCACCCTTAATAGACCAGTTTGTTAGTTTAGGGATATTACAGGAATGTGAATCAGAATTTAATACCCCCATATTTCCGGTAAAGAAGTCCAATGGTAAGTACAGGTTAGTTCAAGATCTGAGGGCAATCAATAGTATAACAAAGGATATTCATCCAGTAGTAGCAAATCCATATACATTGCTAACAGCTGTCTCGGAGAAATTTAAATGGTTCACAGTAATTGACTTAAAAGATGCATTCTTCTGTATCCCTTTGGCATTTGAGAGTAGGAAAATTTTTGCTTTCGAATGGGAAAACCCTGCTACAGGACGGAAAAGACAGCTCACCTGGACACGTTTACCACAAGGATTCAAGAATTCTCCAACCATCTTCGGAAACCAACTAGCCCGGGAACTGGAAGAATGGAAACTAACCCAGGTAAAGGAGTCACCTTTTTCATTTATTCTTCTACAGTACGTAGATGATATTTTCCTAGCCTCAATAGAAGAAGACATCTGTCGAAGACTCAGCATTGAACTCCTCAACATGCTCGGACAAGCTGGATACCGAGTGTCAAAAGAAAAGGCCCAGCTGGTAAGAACACAAGTCATTTATTTGGGATGCGAAATATCACAAGGAGTTCGAAAATTAGGGGTGAACCGGATTCAGGCAATATGTGCTATACTGACACCTCGAAATCCACAAGAGTTAAGGTCTTTTTTAGGAGTGGCAGGGTGGTGTCGGTTGTGGATTCCAGAATTTGGACTAAAAGCAAAACCTCTGTATGAGGCAGTCAAAAATCCTGAATTTAAATGGTATAAAATACAAGAAAAGGCATTTCAGAACTTGAAGCAAGCTCTAAAAGAGGCACCTGCATTAGGGTTGCCAGATCTCACAAAACCCTTTCAACTATATGTAAATGAGAGGCAAAGACTGGGGATTGGGGTGTTGACACAAAAATTGGGAACATGGAAGCGCCCGGTGGGATACTTCTCGAAACAACTGGATTCAGTAAGCGCTGGATGGCCTGGCTGCCTTAGAGCTGTTGCTGCGATAGTGCTTCTGATACAAAAAGCTAAAAAACTGACTATGGGGCAGAAAATAAAAGTGTTTGTCCCACATATGGTAATAGCAGTTTTGGAACAAAAAGGGGGGCATTGACTCTCCTCTAGCCGTATGCTGCAATACCAGGCAATCCTTAGGGAACATGATGATGTTGAAATGAAGGTAACTAACCATCTCAATCCAGCCGAATTTCTTAGAGCCACCCAAGAAGAAGGCAACCTGGTACACGACTGTGTAGAGACCATCGAACAGGTATACGCTACCCGCAAGGATCTAAAGGATGAGCCCTTAGACGAACCTGAATGGGAGCTGTATACCGATGGATCTAGTTTTGTGGAAAATGGAACCAGGTACGCCGGGTATGCAGTGGTAACTCTAAGACAGGTTATAGAAGCCAGAGCCTTGGCTCCCGGAACATCAGCACAAAAAGCTGAAATCCAGGCCCTCATCCGAGCCTTGGAATTGAGTCAAGGGAAAAGAGTAAATATTTGGACTGATTCTAAATATGCATTTGGGGTAATACATGTACATGGGGCATTATGGAAGGAGAGAGGACTATTAAATTCACAGGGTTCGTCAATTAAACACCAAGAACAAATTGTGCAACTACTGGAAGCAGTACATAAGCCCCAGGCGGTGGCAGTGATGCATGTAAAAGGACACCAGCAGGGAGAAGAAAAAACATTCCAGGGAAATCGTCTGGCTGACAGAGCAGCCAGACAGGCTGCTCGCGAGGTATGGACCCAAATGGTGTTGCTACCAGCACGTACCAACCCTGCAGGAGCTTTCATGGACAAAGTACCAGTATACCTACCGGAAGACAAAAAATTAGCACGGCTAGTACAAGCTAAGAAGAATGCGGCCGGATGGTATGTAACTGCTGTAGGACAAGTGATATTGCCGACAAAAATAATGAAAATTATATTAGAAATTGAACATAACAAATGCCATTGGGGAGCAGAAGCTTTAGTGCAATTTCTAAAACGAGAAATAATCTCCAATCAGATGTTAACAATGGCCAAAAGGATCAATGCAATGTGTCCAGTTTGTATTAAGAACAACCCAGTGACACGTAGGCAAGTGCAAATGGGAAAATTGCAAATAGGCCCACAACCAGGAGATTATTGGCAGATAGATTTTTCAGAATTACCAAAAGCACAGGGGTATAAGTATGTTTTAGTCTACGTATGTACCTTTTCAGGCTGGCCAGAGGCATTCCCATGTAGAACAAACCAAGCAAAAGAAGTGATTAAAACTTTACTTCGAGAGATCATCCCTGCGTTTGGAATCCCACTAGGGATGTCCTCAAATAGGGGACCTCATTTTGTGGCAGGAATAGTGCAAGAAGTGGCTAAAGTACTTGGGATAACATGAAATCTCCATACACCTTGGAGACCTCAGTCTAGTGGACAAGTAGAAAAGATGAATCAAACACTAAAAGGCCAGATTAAGAAAATCTGCCAAGAAACAAAGATACAATCGCCTCAAGCATTACCTTTAGCTCTGTTAAGGGTCAGGATCAAACCTAGGGACAAAGTAGGAGTAAGTCTGTATGAAATTTTATACGGCAAACCCTATCATGCTGCAACTTACAAAGGGGACCCTAATGTGGTGAGAAATCAAGTACTGTTAAATTACATTTTGTCTCTTAATAAGACTCTTACAGCACTACGGAGAGGCGTTGCAGTGGAATCGACCTTTGCCTCTGGAGAATCCCGTCCACGATATACAGCCTGGAGACCAAGTCTACATAAAGAACTGGAATGTGGAACCACTAAAAGAAACATGGGACGGTCCCCGACAAGTGATTATGACTACGTACACAGCCGTAAAGGTCCAGGGAATCGACAATTGGATACACTACACCCGAATCAAGAAAGCCCCGTCACGATGGGAAGTCCAACCTTTAACCGACACAAAACTGGTGTTCAGGGCAAGGCCTTGATTGCGATGTTAATGTTAAGCATTGCCCGTATCGGAGATGCTTTTGTTAAAGTTACTGTTCCTGAACCAACAGTGATTGTACCACAAGAGGCAAATATAAATCTAACCTGTTTGTTTTCTGATGACCAGGGAGCTGGATTCAATGAAGTAAAGGCGAGATGGAAATTGATTACTACAAATGAGGTATTTTCAAAAGGGATTGTGACAATTTGGGATATGAAACAACAGAAAGGTAATACTACCCTAATGATCTCACACCTGCAAAAAGCTCAAGTTGGTCAATTTTCATGCATAGTATGAATCAAGGAAAGCTTTGATTATGGGAACTTAGATGTAAAAATTTTGGCAGAGAGTTTTAAAACAGAAAGGCATTCTTATCCAATACAAGTAATACCCACAAGTATGGGAGTTGACATGTGGGATGGTCCTTCATTGAGAATCAACTGCACTCTCAAATTAGGGAATTTTTGCAGGATAAGAGAAACTAGAACGGTCCAACAAGCAAAAGAAATGGAAAATGTACAACAGGAATTGGGGCAAGAGAATTTGGTAGTAGGATTAGTTAGAGATTTTGGGAAGATGCAAAATGTAACAGCAATAACAGCGTGTTTGCCCTTGCCAAAGGCAGCAGGTGACCCTATACCATGGGGAATCATCCCATTAAAAGAAATGCCCCCAAAAATAGCAAATGGAACGAGAAAATGTAACAAAGAGCTATGAAATCGCACTAAAATAATAGAAGAGGTTTATACCTATGGAAGACGGTGGTCAAGCCCAGGGCAAAAATCGGAATATTTAAAATTACCAAATCCTGCATTCACTAAAATAGGTCGATACGAAAATATTGGGTGGTGCACATTTGAAGTAAATCAGAAAAGGAAAAAACCTGTAATAGATTATTATTATGAAATAGTGTGTCAAGAAGAAAAAGAAGAGTGGGAACAATGGAAATCAATTTGGGGTCCTAGCCTACTAGAACCCTATAGTTATATCGGATCAATACACTGGTGTATCGAATGGATTGGGTCAAGAAAACAGGAACATCCAGGGGTCCTCGGAACTAAAACAGTGCACCACAACAAACTAGCCCAAACATCAGGTTGGAATTGTAGTAAAGTCATAACCTGTGATACCCCAGAATCCCAAATTGGATTAGTACCCGTCCGAGTATTGTTAAAATGGGGATGTGAATGTCAAAAATACAACCATACAATAACAAAAAAATTAAAAGGAGCTCAAAAAGATTGTCAATCAACCACAGTACGAAGCCCCAAAAATTCAGTCTGGGTAATGGGACATGGCCAATGGACTACACATTTACCGATAGGTGGTCCAATTACCCAAATAACGTTAGGGATTCCAACCTTATGTCCATTTTGGAAACAGTCCAAACTAACCAAGGAAAACCAAGAAAAAAGGACGAAAAGGGGATTAAGCCCTGAGACAGACGAGGCAGTAAATCTGGAGAATGAATGGCACGAGCCAGGGAAAAGTGTAAAATTCGGTTGGATGCTTAAATCTTTATTTGCACCTGTATCTACATATAGGAACCGGAAAATGTTATATAAATTACTAGGGCAGACGAAGAGATTGGCGACAGTAACAAAAAAGGAATTTAGAGATCTTAATCTACAATTACAAGCTACAACCAGAATGACAATCCAAAATAGAATGGCATTAGATCTGCTCTTATTAAAGGAACACGGAGTTTGTGGATATTTACAAGGAAGGGAGGATCACTGTTGTGTACATATCCCAAATGTCACGAAGGAAGTAGAAAAGGATATAAGCCAATTAAAACAAATTGAATCAAAAGTACATGAAGTACAAAAGAATGCAGAACATAATTGGGTTGGAGCATTATTCAGCTCTTTGGGAATCCAGGTCTCTGGTTGGTTATCCTCAATTATTCAAAATGGAATAATGATTGTAATAATCATTGTAGTAATCATGATTATGTATAGATGTCTTTTAGGAATGATTGCTAAAGAAGGAACACACACACGGCAAATCATGAAGGCCCTGACTCGAAAAGAAGTGATTCTACCAACTTCTCAAAACAATCCTTCACCATCATATCTAGAGACTATCATTTAGAAGAATTGAGCATCCTTGCAGAAGACTCTGAAGAATGCTCAAAAGGGGGGAGTTGTTACCGTATGGACTAGAAATCCTGAATATTAGAATATAAAGTGTATAAACCATAATAGTAGTAGTAATGCTAAGGCTTGGAGACTGCAGAGTAGGCCCTGGGAAACCAACTTAGGAATGTGCTGTGCTGAGAAAACAATTAGCAAAAAATACAGAACTGCTAGTGATAAGGTTGAGGTATAATCATAAATAAAGTACTGGTGGTGAGTAGTGGCGAGAGAGAGAGATCAAGGGGGAGAACACTATAGTCCTAGGATAAGCAACCTTGAAGGATTTATGACGTATAATGTTATCTACAAAGTGAATGTATCTATTGTTAGAAAAATATGTACCTCTGCACAAAGACCATTTGTAAAAAAGGGTATAAAAACCCCCCCAAAAAGGGAACCAGTGGGACCCTGACTTTGGACGCGAGTCCGCAGGTCCCCGGGCCCCGAATAAAGCACCGCATAAACTGACACTCTGTTAGTTTGTGTTTTACTTGGAGTTTCGGGCAGCAGTTTCACCCTGGCTGGATGCCAGGTGTCCCCCAAAATCGATTTTGTATCACTCCCTCTTTTGAACTGGAGAGGGGAGAAAAAACACAACAGGTCAAGATAAGAGCAGGAAGATCATTTACCTATTACTGTCACAGGCAAAACACACTTACCTTGGAGAAACAGGCCAAATCCTTTACCAATGAAATTAGAGTAGGATATTGGTAAATAACACCAAATCTTTAAACAACGTAGTGTTTGAATGCTGTTGTGAACAAAAGTTAACTCGCATTATAGCCACCTGTCTCACTTTCTCTACCTGTGAAAGGACTCGAGGAAACAGCATGAACCTGAATCAGGGGATGCTTAGATCAGGTATCAAGAAAAAGTTTTCCACCCAGAGGGTGGCTGGACACCAGAACAAGCTCCCCGGGGAAGTGGTCACAGCATCCAACCTGTCCAAGTTCACAAAGCACTTGGACAATGCTCAGGGCACATGGTGTGACTCTTGGGGCATCCTGTGCAGGGCCAAGAGTTGGATTAAGTGATCCCCATGCATCACTTCCAACTCAGCGGATTCTACAATTCTCTTATTAATACTGATTGCACTGCATAACAAAACTACTTTCTATCCAAACACCTGCATTCCAACTTATAACTGATTGGAATTTCTTTTGCCCTTCGATCCATAAATAGAACCTTTTAAGGCAAATATCAAGTTCTACAGTATTTTTCTTCTCTTAAAAGAAAACCCTTTGTACCTTATGAACAGCATATCACTATTAAAATACACATGAAAGCAATGAAGGCAAATTAATAACTTTTTAAAACAAGATTAAACTTTTGAACACCCATTCTTTTGCTCTCAGCAGATGGCTGAAAGACTTATACCACAAATGCTCAAGGGAAAGTATTAACAGCGTTTCATGGCTTCACAGAACAACTCTGGACTGGTTTGGAAGGGATATTAGACACTACCTACTCCTCACCTGATACCATGAGCAGTGACACCACTCCCTAAACCAGGTTTCCTCAGAACCCCGTAGAGCCCAATCACCTTCCTTACACCATCACCACACAGATCCCCCTGAAAGTAACACAGAGGGGGTTTAAAACCCCCACCGGAGAGGGGAGTGGCAGCTGGGGCGGGTCACTGGGGCTGCCCTCCCTGCCCGCGGCCGCGTTCCCTCGGTGACGCCCCGCCCGCCGCCGCCGTTGTTGCTGAGGGCCAGGCCGGGCTGCAGCCCGGGCCCCCAGCGAGCCCCCGCCCCGGGCCGGCAGCGGGAAGGGCAGGAGCGAGTCCGCCTGTGCTCCGGACACGGCCGCCACGCTGCTCAGCTGCTCCAGCCGGGCCCCGGGCAGCCGCCTTCTGAGACCCTCGTCAGCCCTGGGCGTCGGAACCGGGACCGGCTGCCTGGGAATACCCGGAGATAAGGCGAGGGTCTGAGCAGCCACGAGGACTGAGGACAAGCATCTCTCAGCTGCACCAGGAGCCCCACCGAATACAGGACCAAAGGGGAAGTGTCGGGCACACCTGTGCAGCGGGACAAGCACGGTGTCGGTCACAGAGCCCAGCCGAACCCCACGGTCCCCCACGGCCAGCAGCGCAAGCCGCTGACCTGCTGCAGGTGCCACAAGTAAACATCGGCCAAAGACGCGTCGGGACAAGGCGCCCAAGCCACCGGGGGAAGGCACAACATGGATCAGTCACCAGAATTCGACCTTTCACAGGAACCAGAAAGTGCCGACCCACAAGATGCCTATGAACGTGGGCATGGCCCTTACCAGCCGCACGAACCGGGTTATGGTCTTGACCAGCCTGGATACAGCCCATATGAGGATGAGATTCCAGATCCCCAAACTCGGATGCTGGCAATCAAGAATGCAAAAGCCTATTTACTGAAGACCAGCACAAAATCTGGCCTGAACTTGTAAGTCTGGAAAAGGATCACAATCAAATAGGGTAGGAAGTATGAGTGGAGAGAAAGGTAAAAGGACAAAGGGGGGTACGTATAGAATGGGATAATGTTATACATGCAATATTTCATCACTGGTGATACTTGCATGTGTCCAACATCTTTCAGAACCAAAATTCCTAATGGAATTTTATAGAGAGTTCAAAAAGAAATTGCTATGATTGAGAGAAAGTTTGAATTCAGATTCAGTTCATAGATAGATGTGGTATATACTAGAAATGGAAGATGGGAGTGCTCTTAAGGATAATCAGACTAGTTTTAACACTAATTTGCCTTGATGCTCCACGATCCCCTTTCTTCTAACTATTCCAATGGTTTCTCAAAAGATCCAGATGATTAGCCTTTACTTTTTTTACTAAAAGCATAATATTCTCAGACTTTTGTATAGTAAGCCAACAATATTTTTATTTATATGACAGATATGATCATTTTGCTAATATACTAACAAAGATCCTGGATGAACAGCCCACAAATACAGTAGACATAATTGAGAATATCAGCAAGGATGTGAAGTGGGCTCAGTTTCGGAAAAAAATGGACACTCTTTGCGATGAGCATTTGGTTCCTCCAACATTTGAAGCTTCAGAAAAGTATAAAGCTTTGTTCATCAAGGAAGATGGAGAAGAAGAACATGAAGAATTAGAAGAAGAGATGGTGAGTTATTATTGGAGTGAAAAAGGTACCAAATATATCAGGGAAGGAGTGGGCAGATGGTGAGAAGGGAAAGGAGAGAGGAAGTTGTAGTTTCTTCTGTAGTGCTGCCTCTCCTGACCATACAAATAATTGCAGTCGCAGCACCATGTGCTCTCTTCACAGCTAAGCTCGTCCCATGTCTAATTCCGAAGAAAAAACCCATCTGGTTACTTAGTTGATATTTTTTTCCTGTAGTAAATCTAATATCTTGAGCCTTTATAATCAGGGATGTTCTGGAGGTGATAAACAGGAAATAAGGTTTGTAACATTTCCCATATGCCAGTTCAGCACGGAATATTGCATCCAAGTTTATTTTCTTTATATAAAAGGGATGTTCCTTTACCTGAAGTGACCATACTTCTTGAAACCAGTTAGACAATATTGTGCACAGCTGCTACTGTAAAATAGCAGAATGCAGAATTTTGTGATTCTTCCAGCTCCTGGTGTGGTTCCAGTCTGTCCTGCTCCAACTGAAACAAAATATGGTTTTAATGAAGAACTAATATGATTGAAAAGCCACTTCTTAAAAAAGGATTTTTTTCATAATTCAGTTGCTTATACACAAAAGCGTTTGTACCCAAGGAAAAATGAGATTTCTTATAATGAGAAATATAAGAATATAAATGAGAATTATAATAGCCAAGGGAAATCATTCAACAAGATGTTGATTTTCATATGAAGTTAACCAGTGTATATTCAAATGAATTACCATTGCAGAAAACAAATACCAACCACAGAAGAGATAGTCCTTCATCTTTTCCATAGCCTGTTATGTATCTTACATTAAGAGTATAGGATGCTGAAAATGGAAAAAATGTAGGGTATTTCAGAAAGGAATTCTGAATTTTTCGTACTCCTGTCAATCTTGCTTTGATATAAGAAACCTGTCAGATCCAAAGAAATTTCATATGAAACTAGCATTAATTCTTCCAAATTCCCTACCCTGTCATGTCCAACTTCTAATAACTCTGTTATATGATCACCTACCCCCCAATAAATGAGAGATGGGTGGTAGAGCAACTGGAAATACTTAATTATTAGCCTAGTTCTGCTTCCGCTGAAGCCAAATGGAGTCTTACAATGGACTTTGATGAGAGCAGGGGTCAGTATTTTTAAAACTGCAGGGAGCTGTATGCCAAGCAACATTCTCCTCAGAGAAAATTACTGGTCTGGTGCCTAAATATGTATTATCTACAACACAAGGCAACACAGTGTCACTGTTTGCAGGCATCAAGGCCTCTTAGCTGACATGCCCTAGCACTGAATCCATTGTAGATCTTGTGTAAGAATGCTGATTTTCCTTATTTTGCAGTAATAGGAGTTTGAATTTTGAAATCCTATGTTGTAAGAGCTGCAGTTCATCTGTGTTCTCTTCTTTCCCACTAAAAGGCTTCTATTTCCTCTAAATGATAGTAAAAAAAGGAGTGAATGAATGTCTGCAAAGCACTTTGAGATAATGAGTGGCACTACAGGAAAGTGAAGTATAAGGTTCAGTAGATAACATGTTCAATTTTTAAAACAGATAATTATCCTATTCTTTAGCTCTAACTCTGAATCTGCTTTCCTAGGGACAGCCCTCTCTACCAAATGTGATGGAAACAGCCTTTTATTTTGAACAGGCTGGAATTGGCCTGAGCAAAGATGAATCCTATTACATATTCCTTGCCCTTAAAAACCTAATTAATCTTCAGCCAATTCAGACCTGTCGCTTCTGGGGCAAAATTTTGGGCCTGGAAATGAACTATATTATAGCTGAAGTACAGTTACAGGAAGGGGAAGAGGAGGAAGAAATAGGAGAGGAAGGAGAGGAAATTGTTGAGGAAGGAGAGAAAGAGATGGGTGAGGCTGAAGAAGATGAGCAGAAAGAACAAGAAGCTGAACCTCCAAAGTCCACCTATAAACCGCCACCTGAGATCCCAAAAGAAGCAAATGGGACTGGGACTAATAAATATGTCTATTTTGTCTGTAATGAGCCAGGCACACCCTGGGTGAAGTTGCCTCCAGTGACACCAGCTCAGATTGTCTGTGCCAGGAAAATCAAGAAGTTCTTCACTGGTTGGCTGAATGCTCCTGTTGTGAGCTTTCCTCCTTTTCCTGGAAATGAGGCCAATTACCTGCGTGCACAGATAGCTCGAATCTCAGCAGGAACCCATGTTTCTCCCAATGGATTTTACCAGTTTGAAAATGAGGATGAAGAAGATGATGAAGGGGCAGACACATATGAAGAAAACCCCGAGTTTGAGCCTCCTCCTGTGGCTGAAATGGTGGAGTCCCTTGCCACGTGGGCACACCATGTCAAGGGCATTCTAAAGCAGGTGTGTGCCAGCATAGCTCACATGGAGCTTAGATACCACGCACACTGCAGTGCTTATAGGGTTACAGAATGTCAATGACACTCCTCACCTGCACATGCAAACTCTTCACCAGAAATGGTATTGGATTGAAAGACTTTTATCTAGAAAATACATTTTATATTGTATATAATACCAAAATATCTTACACATAAAACGTGTATTTTATATGGTGCATATAATATGTAAATATCGTGCATGTATATGTTTTACATATACTTTCTATTTTTATATGTGTATATATATATACATATATTTAAGAACTCTCTAAGTTTAGTACTTTTTCCAGTGATGCATTCTTGAGAATGAAACCTGTCTTTAAATAACAGTACAGAGCTACACCCCGATAGAAAACAATCATTTATTGCAATCTTTTGTATTAGGTTTTCTGCTTTGAGATCCTTATTTGACAAAAATGTAAAAAATTCTCTTTTTTGGGTAGGATACTAAAAAGCAGAGAGCTTATGGTTGTATGCTAAATAGAACTTACTTGGCATTCTCTTCTGGTTAATTTTTTGTTTTATACTTTCTGCTGTGAAGCATTCAAATGAAAAAAAATTTAAAACATGTTCTATCAGACTAGTGCTAGAAAGAGGTATTACTAATTTGGTTTTCATTCCTAGATGGTTTGATGGCCAGTCTACCAATTCAAAAATGCTAGTGTAAAATAACAGCAAATGCTAGGAATTAAGGTTTAAACTTACTACCAGCAAAATAATAGTTGTAAAAAATAAAATTTATATGCATTGGAATCTTAAGAACGTTCCGTTATGATTCTCTGACTGGTAGCCAAATAACAAGGCAGATTTTACAAAGAAGGGCTAAGTCCATAGTTTGCAGTAACTGTAAACTAGCAAGGACTGGCCAGGAACTAAAGACTACAAAATGACAAGAGCTGATGACAGAGGTATGGGGTTATTTTCAAACAGTAAGCGGGAATAAATTAGGGGAACATTCTGCCAAGAGAATCAAATATTCTGTTAACAATATACCAGTTACGGAATACGTATTTTTCTCCTCCCCATCCCTTAACTGTATGTATGTGTCTGAGTCAATTATTTTAACTAGTTTTAACTTGCATTCTATCAATGATTGTTACATGTATTTATTATTTTTCCACATCAATTATAGGGTCGCTGCGTCTGGATTAATCCTTCTCAAAAATCAGAGGAAAATGAAGAAGAGGAGGAAGAGGAGGAGGGAGAAGAGCAACAGGAAGAAAGAGGACCACCCCTTCTTACTCTAATCTCTGAAGATGAAGGTATTCTTCATGGAATATGAAGTTTTTGATAGTCACTAAGAATGTTGTCATTTAGCAGTAAATATTTGAAGTTATAGATCTCTGACACTTCTTGGAGCAATATACTTTGCCTCTGTAGGGTAAATACATTCTTTTATAAAATCAGTCAAAAGCAAAATTATTAATAATATTGACATTAAAACTGAAATAATCAGGTTTACTAAGTAACCATCTTGTTGAGATTAAAAGGAAAAATAACTTTGACTTGTTATTGTAAGTTTAGAACAGCGCAGTACTTGAAATATATCCAAATGTTTTTATCTCATCTTTTTAGGAAAAAAGAAAAGTGTGTGTGTGTATGTGTAAATACAATAATTAATATGTACACACATGCACTGATATACATTATTTGTATAAGAATTTAGATCTTTTAGCATATCACTGCAGCAAGTCATGGAAATAAGAGCACCTGAATATTAGATTACATTCATATTTGATTATTTTCCTACACTCCATTTTTTAATCAAGGTGAAATATGGCTATACAATTCATCCATAAGTGATAAAAAGTCCTTGACAAAAGAACCAGGGGTGAGTGCTACAGAATTTTTTCTGTGGGTCTATTAGCATTCCTGTGTTACCTACCCATACATGTAAACCACCTGTTTGAAAAAGCCTACACTTACTGTTTCTGACTTCTGGCTCTTCTGAAGTGCAACTTAGTATAAACCTTGCTTGAATTCTGTGCAAGTCTTGTAGCTCAGTCTTAAATATTTTGTAGAGGCTCGTCAAATCCATTTATTCATAGACAGTGTTTGGCTGTCTCCAGGCATGAAAGACATCCCTGCTTGGACAGCTCAGGCTTCTACAGACCTGATCCCACAATATTCTGTTGCAATCCTGCAGTCTAACCGATGGCCTGGAGCTTATGCCTTTGCATCTGGCAGGTGAGAGTCTACCTGACATGGTTACAACACTGACTGTATGTGCTACACACAAGTCCCTCTTCAATGCAGGCAGAGTTACTTTATTATTAATTCATTGACTGAATTCTAACTATTCCAGAGACTGATGGAGAAGGCCACTCAAATGTGCACAGTAACAGTGAATATGTATTTAAGACTGAAAAAGAATAATCATTGGAAAGGCTGGCATTAAGTTAATGGATCTAAAAGCCAAGCTAGTATTTGAGCACAGCCCTTGATTTAAAACACATATTCTTGTGTCTGTGGGACTTTTTCCAAAACAACTACCTTCTGTGATTCTAATGTAGCAATAACTACATGTTATTATGTTATTATGTCTGTGTATATTTCCACTACACAGTCATTCCACTACACTGTACTGCAATGCAGTGCAGTGACACTTCATCATTTTAAATGGAAGATGTATTAATAATCATTAGAGCAGTTAAAAAAGAGGTGCCATGTTTAAAATTCTTCTGTTATAGGATATCTGCACCACAACGACTTCTTCTGCAGAAGTAAAAATTCCCGACAGTGTCTCTGCTAATATTTTGTGAGGGGATGAATGTGTGATCTTTCACTTCTCTTTCTCAGGAAATTTGAGAACATCTACTTTGGCTGGGGTCACAAATACAGTCCAGAAAGCCACACTCCTGCACTGCCCCCGCCAGCACAAGCAGAATTCCCCAGTGGACCAGGAATCACTGAGACAGTAGACCCCACTGTGGAAGAGGAAATGGCTTTCAAGGCTGCACAGGAAGAAGCCTTAGCCGAAGATGAAGAAGGGGAAAATGAGGAAGAGGAGGATGATTAAAATATGGAAGAAAACAGATTGTTTTAAAAGTTTGAACATAAACAGCATTTTCGTAGTCATTTATTTGCTGACCTCAAAAGAAATGTATTTAGAGTGTGTCTTCTTTTTTGATTTCTGTAGGCTTTTCTTTGCAGCTGTCTTCCTCTCTTCACCCCTCACACCTACCCGCACTGGCATGAAGGCTTTTTCTGTTTGTTTGACTAAGCAAACATAGTCTACTTCCTAAAATTATACTGCTTTGAACTAAGAACTACCACCCACCAGATGTTCACACTGTTTTTCTAGCCCTCACTTCAATACATATATACATTTTACTTAAATAAAATTTTTTTTAATCCCATGACCGTGTTACTTTTATGTGTAAAAGCGTACTATTCAGATTCAGTAGGCAGCTTACTGAGGTACGGGCTGAGTGCACTGCAGTGATACTGCTGCGCCTCCAATCCTGTGCTCCGTTCTGGGCCGCTCACTGCAAGAGACTTGGAGATGCTCGGGCGCATCCAGAGAAGGGCAATGGGGCTGGGGAAGGGTCTGGAGCACAAGTCCTGTGAGGAGCAGCTGAGGGAGCTGGGGATGTTTACCCTGGAGAAAAGGAGGCTCAGGGGAGACCTTATCGCTTCTACAACTGCCTGACAGGAGGGGGCAGCCAGGTGGGGGTCGGCCTCTTCTACTCAGTTACAAGCGACATGGCAAGAGGAAGCAGCCTCAAAAAAATAAATAAAAATGAACAAAAAATAATTTAAAAACTAATTTAAAAAATAAAAATAATGGAAAGAGTTGTCAGCCATGGAACGGCTGCCCAGGGAAGTGGTGGATTCACCATCCCTGGGGTGTTTAAAAGACCTGCAGATGCGGATGTGAGGACACCGTTGAATTCTCGGACCGGTGCCATCTGGGCGCTGCCGACAGGCGGGGGGGGGAGGAAGGTGTCGCTGGAGAGTCCAGGGCTGTTCAGCCGTCTGCTCCTGACCGTGCTTCCCTCGCCCGCCCCCCAACACCTCCCCGCCAGCTTGTGCGAGTGGTGCGCTCCACGCACGGCGTGCGTCCCTCTTGGGCCAATAGGGAGCTGCTGCGGGCGCAGTTCAAACTGCAGTGGCGGTTGGGGAGGCGCTCCCGGTGCTCCCGACGCTCCCCGGTTCCGTCCCTTGTCTCTATTCCGCTCCTCCTGTGCCGGGCGGGCATGGCGGACGAGGGCGCCGTCACGGTGTGCGTGCGTGTGCGGCCGCTCATCGCTAGGTGAGCCTCCGGGCTGTCGGCAGGGGGAGACTCCCTCTGCACCCTTGGGTGCCGTCGTGCCCCCACGCCTGGGGCGGGGAGGTGATGAAGGGATCCGGAGTGAGTGGCTGGCGAGAGTCGGGGAAAGGGGGCCGCGGAAGGGGGCCCGCGTTTTGGGAGCAGAGTCCTTGCCCAATAAAGGTAACAGAGTGTCTCTTCTTTTAGGGAAAACGCCTCAGGAGATAAAGTGTCCCTGCACTGGAGAAGTGAGAATAATACTGTTTCCGACGTGAATGGTACCAAAATATTTAGTTACGGTAAGAATGTGAAAGCAGTTGCTTTGCTTAGATGCTTACGTGGAACTTTGCTACTGTACTCTTGAACGTGTCGTCTGTGGTGAACGCTCTGAGCTTCTTGAAATGTCCCCCAAACTTCCCAGCTTCGTAATTCCGAAGGAGTGTCGTTTGGACACATAGGATTTCTGGTGTAGGCAGTACTGGGATGTGCTTTTGAGGTCAGCTTCCTGATGGATGTTGCTTTCTCTGTTCTAGTTCATGCCGTAGTGGCTTTGGAACACATATTTTTGATCTGAAATCTAGCTACAAATGGACTAAACAAGAGCTAGTCCAGATCATTTAGGGAGAAGAGTATGGGAGAACACAATCCCAAAAGTCACTAGTGTGAATGTTGGATCCTCGTTACTAACTGGCTCCCTTTGAGTCTTTTCCTACTGATTAACTCTTCTTGTTAATATGAACGTAGCCGCTACAAATATTTTTCCCAAAATACAGATTCAGTAAAAGAAATAAAAACTTCTCTGCCTTAGCTAGCCAGAAACTAAGAGCAAAAGAGAGCTCTCTCCTGCTGTCCACTGCAGACAACACAGTCTTGTGTGAAGGATGTGGGGGGAGCAAGTACAGTCTCTAATAACTTACTCTGCACCTCTTCTCTCCCCCTTCACTCCTGAAACCAATCTTAAAGCTGCAGAACTCAATATCCAACACAAACAGAATAGACGACTGGGGATACAAGCATCATAAAGTCACCCCAGATCAATTAGCCAAAACTTTTTTAGGCTTAAATGGGATGACCATTTAACTGTGTTCATCATTCTTAGTTTTTTTTTAACATGTCTATCTGTGCATTGTGTCTTTCTTGATTTTGTGCTTAACCTTTATTTTAAAACAAAATTTTAAAAGCATCAGTGGTGTTACAATATTTATATTTGAATTAACTTACAAACAATTATGCAAATTTACTGTATTTGAAATCAGCTATACTGAACGACAGCTTCTTTTGACTTGCAATAGAGTGGTGTCCTGGTTTAGGGCAAATTTGGGAGATAACTTCCAAAGGGCCCTCCCCCAGGAAGCAAACCTGAGCGGCCCCTCCCCAAGCTGGTTTGGGAAGAAAATTTCCTCAGAGAGAAGTGCAAAAAACCTGTTTATTCAACAGGCACAGCACTGCCCAGCACAAAAAAAAAAAACCCAAACCAATACCGAATAACAAAACCTCTCAGTGCTCTGAAGAGATGACAAATTCAGAAAGTCTCTCTCCTGTGGGTGGTAGCTTGGCTCAGTCTGTTCTCAGTCCCTCCGGTGCTGGAAAATGCCGCTGCCCAGGCCAGGCCCCGGTGGCCGCAGGTACGAGCTCCTGGTGCTCCCCCGGGTCTCCAATCCAGAGCAGGTACAAATAATTCCAGGAAAAAAAAGGGAAAATAACTTCTCTGCTTTAGTTAGTCAGAAATAAGAAAAAGCAAAGGAGAGCTCTCTCCGCTGTCCACCATGGTGATGCAGTCCAGGAGATGAGACAATGGAACTCCCATCTCTGTGTTTTGAAAACAATCTTCTCAGACATTCCACCACTTCTCCTCCCCCCTCCTTCACTCTCAAATCCAGCCTTAAAGGTACAAAACTTATTTCTGGGCTAAACAGACAAATGGGGATACAATTCAACATGACAAAGTCACCCCAGGACAAGTGGATTCACATGCTTTTATTGTTTTGTTTTAAGATCGTGTCTTTCACTCAAGCGACAACACTCAGCAGTTGTATGATGGTGTAGCTGTTCCAATTATACAGTCAGCTGTGCAAGGCTATAATGGTAAGTTATAAAACTGTGTTTAAATCCTTTTTGTAATGTATTTCAGAGATAGTTGGTAAAACTTAACCATCTTTTCAGGCACAATTTTTGCTTATGGACAGACTGCTTCAGGGAAGACTTACACAATGATGGGAAACGAAGATTCCATGGGCATTATCCCTAAGGCAATTCAACATGTGTTCAAAATTATTTGTGAGGTGAGCAATTCTATTAAATTGAAGTGACTGAAAGGACTGGTAATATTTGTGATGGTTACATAAAAGTTAATTTTAATATCGAGAGGCTTATGAAGGAAATTAATTTATATTGGACTGTATGTTGCAGTTGCTTTGCTAGCCTGGCAAAGATGAGTATTTCAGACAAAAAGCTAATGGGGCTCTATTAGTTGAAATCAAATCAGAAAAAAACTGAAGAGGATTCTCAACCTTCTAAATATGTTAAACTGATTACAAATAAAAATAGGTATTCACTCGTTAATGTGGTAGTTAGATAATGTGAAGCTTTGTGTTTATTCTGCTATTTTAAAAGTCTAAAAAGTTAACAAAAAAGACTTTTCTTTTTTGGTGGGAAGAATATGATACTGTATTTACTTACTTTGCTTGCAAAAGAATTGCTAATTGCTCAATATTAATAAAAGTAAGGAGAAAGTGTACATTAAAACATGATTTCCAGAGTCTTTGCTTCTGCCTTGAGGGTTTCAGGTAATTATTGCCAGTGAAGTGAAATGGTGACTGCTTCATTAAGGAGGTGCAGAGTATCCTTAGAGGGTTTATAGAAGTAACTAGGCAAGTAACAAAGGCAAGAAAATTTTCCTTGAATCCACTGCGCAGCCTTTCCTCACCCCAACATTCTCTACCAAGGAGGCGGGGGAAGAAGCAGCAGCCACAAACTTAATCTGAGCAAGCAAAGAGAGAAGACAAGGCATACAAAGAGGAAAGAGCCTAAGCAGAAGGAAATTGGTTATGGAAATGGCATTTCAGTAGGACAACTATTGTCATGCTTCTGTAGGGCAGTTATCTTAATTTTATAACCTCTTAGAAGTGGTATACCATTAATGCAGCTGGAAAGAGGCAGGATAGAAGAAAAAATATTCTGTGTTGGTAGATGCTAATGTACAGAAAGGATGAAGAGAAAGAAATCTGTGGAACAATATCCAAACCTTTATCTCCAATTAAAGAATACTTGCATTAAAAGATGTCCATCAGTTAGTCTGTTTTTTGTTTGGCTTTTTTTTTCTTTCCTTTCAACATTAGATTCCAGATAGAGAATTCCTGCTAAGGGTTTCTTACATGGAAATCTACAATGAAACAATTACCGATTTGCTTTGTGATAATAGGAAAAAGAAGCCTCTGGGAATTCGTGAGGATGTTAATGTAAGTGGATGTTATGTATAAGTATCGCATCTGCTTAGATAAAAAGATGTTGGGAAAAAAACGCCTTCAGAAGCCTCCAGTGAACAACTTTTCTGGGACAAACTGTGTAATTCTATCTTCAGCATTAGCAGAAGGACACTTGATGTAATAGAATAATTTTGACTTGTTATTTCTAGTTCATATTTATAAATCTTTATAAAAGTAGACTTAACCCTCAAGATTTTCAGGGTGGTATATTTTATTTAACTTTGTTAGTAAAGACTCAAGAATTGTTTAACTAACAATGCTTCTACAAACATGACCTTAAACTTCATGTGTTACCAGTTTCTGACAGATATAGAGTTGCTTTTATATCATCTTCATATCATTTACCAAGTAGATACACTTTCCTGCAACTGTGATCATAGAATAATCATGAAACTAGAACTATTCAGTAAGATCGACACTATAGAAAAATAAATCTGTATTGACACCATCTTCAGTTTCTTTATATTAAGTATTGTAGGAAATAATAAAAATTGTTGGTTTGGATTTTCGGGTGGTTTTTTCCTTTGGTTGCCTTAAATGATTATGAGTTTGGAACATAGGAAGAAGGGAAATTTACCAGTTGTATGACTGTCGTTATAAGAGTTACTGAGAAATATACTCTTAAATTCCCTGAGAAAAATGTCAAGAAAGATATTTCACTCAGCAGTTCTGTTTTCAGTAAACTTTCTAAATCTGTTGTTTGATTCTTATGCCCTTAGGCCACAATTTTGGTCAAAGTCTAAACTTTGCCCATCCCTTGTGTTTGGAGTAAAAAGACATTCAGCTGCTGAATAAATACCATAATAATTGCTGGTAATGTTAACTTTATGTATTGAAGTGTGTTTTTGGACTTCGGTAAAATTTATTACGGTGTTAATTCTATAGAGGAATACATATGTAGAAGATCTGATTGAAGAAGTGGTGGTTTCCCCAGAACAAGTTATGGAATGGATCAGAAAAGGAGAAAGTAAGTATTTAGATGATGTCAGCTGATAGCTTATAAAAGTGTTGGTTAATCAGGTATATTTAGAACCACAGGGTATCCCTTTGGGTTTATGAATATTTTCATAAGCCAGAGTTTTTCAGAAAGTTTTAAAATTGTGCTGTTTGTCTGTTTATCTCCAGTTTGTCAGATTATAAGCAGAAGTATTCTAATATTGTTTTTTGACAGGAAATCGCCATTATGGAGAAACAAAAATGAATGAACACAGCAGCCGTTCTCACACTATCTTCAGAATGGTAAAAACAGTTTTACTACTGCGAGTGGTTTCATTGTTTTCAAAGTAACAAAAACATCATTGCACTTCATTGCATTTCTAGATCATTGAAAGCAGAGAACGAAGTGACCCTGCAAATACAAACTGTGATGGAGCAGTCATGGTTTCCCACTTGGTAAATGTCTATTTATTACCTTCTTGGAGTACAGGCTAACTAGAGAATTTATGTTACTGCTTGTTTGAGACACCAATGGTCCTTCATAATGACGTACAAGAATTCTTTGTTGTTAACTTTGACAGATGTTTCTTAAGTATAGAGGGAGACTCCTGTGGCATTATCTAGAGATGATGTTCCCATCAGAGGGGATTCTACATGAGAATTATTCATGCTGGACTGGGGAGTGTTATGACCTTCTAGGAGCATAAGGGACTATGTCAGAGTGCTCTTGCATTTTGCTAAATATGTCTTCCCTACAGTTGTTGCTGACCACTGACAAGTCCAGTGAAACAACTTGTAAAATGCTCTTGCATTTTGCTAAATATGTCTTCCCTACAGTTGTTGCTGACCACTGACAAGTCCAGTGAAACAACTTGTAAAATGGGTAACCTTAAGACTTCCCTTGTCCTCAGATTTAGTTGTTATTAAAATAATGTATGGCCTACATCTGCAATGCCCAAAAGATTAATTTTTTTTTCAGCAGTAACCCCACTTAGCATCTCTTTGTGGGGTTACTGATATATGGAGTACCATAAACTGGGGGGAATACCACTGGACCTCTCTAGGCAAATGTTAGGATTTCAGAAGCCTTTTCTACAGCCTTTTATTGATTCTCAGAAAATTATCTGAAACAACTGCAGGAGTGGAACTAATGTGAAACTATTTGAGCCTGCTAAAATCTGATGAGCCCTCTTACTCAGAATTGGAAATAGCATTAAGTTAGTCATATGCATTGTGGAAAGAGCTTTCTGTTCTGGCTTCACATGAAAAAGCTCTGGGGTCTGAATGTAAACACTGCTGATGCAGTATCTCAACAAACTAATTACCTACATTTTGTGCTTACCATGACTTACAGTATCCACTCTTCCTACGTCACCCCCCTCTGCCCCATCTCCGTTCCAACTGACTTCAGAGTAACCACGAGTAACAAGGGTGAGGGGAGAGGGATTTTGTCCCTCTTGGTCTGTTGGTGCTTGGTGGAGTTAGTGCAGGATTTTGCTCTTCTGAAGCAAAAATCAGCTAAAGTGAGGGCTACTTGCTCAGGCAAATCATTATAGGATGCCATAATGTTCTAGTTGGCTTTGAACCAGATTCAGAGTGAGGCTTTTCCTCTGGTAGTTCATTTCGTTTCCTTATCGCTACAGTAACAGGCGAGGAGAGACATACAGCCAGTTTAGGAGAGGACGCTAGATGATCTCACCTAGGCTCTTACCCATGAAGGATGCCTACAGCTGGAATTAGTAATTAACACTTCTGTACTGAGAAACTGTGTTTATCTTTTTGTGACCGAGGGTAGAGGTTGTTGACTGCAAGTTTGAAACAGTGTTTGGGATGGAATAGTAGAGTTCATACAAACTTACTCCATGTCCTTGTGTATCTTTGAAAGTATTGGTTGTGTGTAGTAGCTATGTATTAATTCCAGTAATGGCAGACCCCTTGCTTTTTTTTTGAAGCTTAACTTTAGTTTATTAAATTCTTAGCAGAGACTTAGAATTATGAGGACTTAAAGTAAATTGCCTCAGAACTAACATGTGAAATATTTAATGAATTTGCAGAACTTGGTAGATCTGGCAGGCAGTGAAAGAGCTAGTCAAACAGGATCTGAAGGTGAGTGTTAAATGAGGCTCCACTGAAAATAACTTCTGTTAATTAACCCTTATGAGAAACTGTGATAGAAGGGAAATTATTTGATCCATGTGCTATTGTGTTATTTATTGTTTAAAAATAAGGCCTTTTCCCTGGGTAGGACAAGATCTACTCAGGAAAATACTGTAAATGCTGTGAAGTGCAAACAATTAAGTAGTAGTATTCCTTTTCTAGAATTGCAGGCCCATCAACAGTCCTGCACTGAACTAATAGAATGGAGATGACTCAGTGAAGATGCTCCTGTAATAACAAAATCACAAGAAGCTTTTTAGGGGCTTGTGTGTAAAGGTGAAGAGTGAGTAGATGGCTCACTCTTTAGTTCAGAGGAAGCTTGTCTGTTAATGGTGGCAGCATGAAGCTGCACGAAAGTACCTTGATCAGAAAAAAGTGATCTGAGAGGGACACAAGTAATAGTCTCTCTTACAAAGAATGACTAACCTAAAGCTTGTATCTAAGACTGGTTTGTTATATGTGTAAGTATGGGCATTTACAAAATTTAAACAGGAAGCAAAATTGTAGTTCTTATGGCCCGAAATGCTTACGATGTAAAGGTTCTAAATGTTTATTTTTGATTACTGTTCTATTTTAATGCATTTTGGCTTTCATAAAGGATTGAGTACTGCCTGCTGATGGGTCAATACTGCATTGTGGCATTTAAGGTTTAATTCTTGGACAATCAATCCCTCTGAGCATAACATAGGACAAAAGCTTGACAAGTTGAAAATGTATCTTAATATTGTTTTAAATTTAAAATAATAGTAAAATGTGTGGTACCTAGGTGTTCGACTGAAAGAAGGCTGCAATATAAATCGGAGCTTGTTCATTCTGAGTCAAGTTATCAAAAAACTTTGTGATGACCCTTCTGGGTAAGCAACTGTTTGTATACCTGTTATAAGGCACTGCTAAACTAAGAAATTAATTTATTTATTATCATATGTAGGTAACTGTTTCAAATAACCTATTACCTCTAGAAAATATATTTACCGTGTTTATGCTGAAATCTGAAATCCTTTTTTGTTGTTGCCTCTTTTTTATTAGCTTCATAAATTACAGAGACAGCAAGCTGACTCGAATTCTGCAGAACTCCCTTGGAGGAAATGCTAAAACAGTTATTATTTGTACAATTACTCCTGTTTCTTTTGATGAGACACTCAGCACTCTTCAGGTAAAGTTTCTCACCTCTTCTCCAGCACTAGTCATTGCAGACAGGTTTGAGGGGTGCAAAATGTAATCTGCTGGATCTTTAATGACTTGGCTCTTCTGAGGGGCTTCTGTAAACTCAGAACTTGGAATAATTTTTTGTACACAGCATCTTTTCCCAGTTATCTTGTATTAAGTTGTCTACCTAGAACTTTTTGGAAGTTGAAACAAAGCTCCTTCTCTCACTTTGCAGGCATGAGATAACCACTCTTACCTTATTTGCCTTTTCCAAACATAGAGAAGTCTTTGCTAGCACAGGATGTTAGGCACTATAGGAATTGAAATATCAATGAACAGTATACATTCTTTAGGTAGGATTGTCTCCCTTTTCAATGATCTTTCAAGCTTTTTATTAAATAAAAAATAACTTGGGACACACTTATATGTTATGCTTCATGTTTTAGGTATTAATATCAAACAAGCAAAGGAAAACTTCACCTTTTCAAAGCATAGTATACATTAAAAATAAGCTAATTCAAATATTTGTGTCATATTACATGCTGCTCTTTATCTAATAAAGATAGACAAATCTTTAATTCTCCCTTTAATTCTGTCGGGAAATATGGGACAAAGTAAGTTTTTTTAGATATTTGTTCTTCAACTATTGCCCATGAAAGACTGTTCTTCCAGTTTGCTAATACAGCCAAAGGAATGAAGAATACACCAAAAGTCAATGAAGTACTTGATGATGATGCTCTCTTGAAGAGATACCGCAAAGAAATTCTGGATTTGAAAAAGCAGCTGGAGGAAGTATGTAATAAACTCAAATAAATCAATTCTTAGTACTGATAGCTATTTGGAAACCACCTGTTTTAAACTAAAAGCGTTAAATTTGAAGGGTAGGTGAACTCTTTAAAGTGATATCTGCCATTTTTATTGAGAGAATAGAAATTGGTTATGAATAGTCTAGAACAATGATGATAGTCAATATCTCTGTGTGCAAGCTGAGGCTGAATGAGATCAACTGACAGAATTGTTAATTGGTTACACCTAATCAGTAGGTTAACATAATTAAGAAACAGAAGTTTGTGATGCCTTATAGCATACTTTTAATTGATCAAAAGAAACAATTCATATAATTAATTAATCTAAGAAGTGATTGAATGTCTTCATATTATTTCCTCCCTTACTGATGTCTAACTTCCGTTTGAGTTGCAGGAAGTTGTAACTGCCTGAATATCACTGGCAAAACTTAGGTCATATATACATGGAAGTTGCATTTGGAAAAGGAACAGTAGTAACTTCTTGCCAAACAGTGTAGTCTGATGTTTCTCCATCTCTAAAAATCTGTGAGGCTGAGGAACAATCTTGCAAGTCTTATTAGAACACAGACGATAAAACATAAAGCACAGGAAAATAACAATGCTGAACTAGTGCATTAAATCAAAGAAATGCACATTTTTAATTGCAAATTATAAATATCCTTAGAGAAAATTTTTAGAAAAATTATTTCTTATTTTTAATGATAATGAATTTGCAGCATGAACTTTGGGAGTATGTTTCCTATCTTCTATGATAGCAGGTAGTGAGGTATCGTTGAAATAATGCTTTTTTTTTTTTAACCTGAAAAATCTGAGGCTACATTGTTTCTGGGAGTTTTGGCCACTTTTAAATACTTAGTCTGCAGTTGTAGACTGAATTGTCAGTTTCATTATTAAGGATTAAAGTTTTCTCTTTCAGACTTAAGAGGGTATGTGGGTAGTTGTTTTTAAGTATCAGTAATTGTGTATCTTCTATAGGAGTGGTTTATGCTCTTAAAATGTTAGTTTGATTAATATTCTCTTTATGGAAGGTGTCTTCGAAAACTCAGATTCATGCAATGGAAAAGGACCAATTGGCCCAGCTCTTGGAAGAAAAAAATTCCCTTCAAAAAGTACAGGAGGACAGAATACGAAACTTAACTGAGATGCTGGTGACTTCTGCTTCCTTTTCCTCAAAACAGAATGTTAAAGTAAGCACCTGATCCAGATCTTACCTGATAACTCTGAAATACTTTACAAAAGGTAACATTAAATACATAGGTTTATATTGATAATGGCAACTAAGTATGATGGGCAATTTTCACTTTTTTCATGTTTTTAAAGGGCTAGCTTTTAAATTAACTTCTGACTGTCAATTCAATGTTGCCTTGTGGTGAACAGACTGCAGGGATTTTTTTCCTTTCCAACTAATTTTGAGGAAACTGCAAAATACTGGCTAACTGCTGATACAGGTACTGATACAGAACTAGCCTGAGACAACATTTACTCTCTACCTAATGGTTTGGTTTTATCACTTTTTCCCTAAATACTCTTTTAAAGGTCAAGAGAAGAAGAAGAGTTACTTGGGCTCCAGGTAAAATAAACGAGGCAAGTGGGAGCTTTTTTGAAGACTTTGAAAATGCAATGCCAACTGAAACAAAAAAAATGAAGTTGTCTCTGCCAGCAGTACCAGATGTGGAGGATTGTAAGTAACCAGATGGTCTTTGAGGCCCTTTCCAACCCAGATCATTCTAAGGTCTGTTTCATTTTCTGTGAAATTCCCAATAAATATCTTTGCAAGCATTGCATTACATTTCCCAAAGGGAATAAGTTGATCCTGTGATAGCACAAATTAAAAAACAGATTAACAAGAGTACGACTGCTCTTGTACACACTTTAATGAAAAGTGTGTACACTTCTACCACCCCAACTTCTCTGGATATTGAGCTTTTAATTCTTAAAACCAAAGGAGAGGACTGTCACGCTAATGGCAGGGTCTACGAACATTTGCCATGCAGCTTACCCACACCACCTAGTTTTTTGGAAAAGTGTTCTTTAACACAGACTATCCATTTCAACTCATGTTCTCTTCCCAAAAATGGAGAGGTGTGTGTGTAAAATCCGCAAATCCTCAACAAGAATAGGAGGTCATTACTCAAGTATCAGATTGAGACAGCGAAATTCAAGGATTCATAAGAGGAGTGAACTGAAAATTGAAAAAGAAATTTTCTAAGGCAATTGAGCTGAAGACAAGAGGAAAAGTTAGCAGTATTGTTGCTGAATTGTATCTTACAATTGTATCTTATCTTATCCTTATTACTTCTCCTGTCAAATGTATTTGCTTGTATGTGATTTGTTGTGGACTGTTTTTTCCTGTATGGGGGCTGGGTGCTTTTTTTCCTTAGATCTTGCAGGTTGCTGTTGAGTGGCTCTTTCCTTGATACTCAGACTTTTCCTAGTCTGTAGTTAAGTCGATATTCTGGATTTGGTGGGGTTTTTTTTTACTTCATTAACTTGTGATAAGATGGTCAACATAGGTATAGGGACTGGACTTCAGTGGTGTTCCCTTTCACAACAGAACACCATGAGAGTCAGAACTCTGACTCAGTGTGCTGTCTTTTTGCCACTAAATAATTGTTTCCAACATGGTAAAATTATTTTATGAGAAAATTCTTGATGTTTAGTTTAAAATCTACTGGTGTTCTTGTTAATATACCTTTCTTTTCAGCTACCTTAGAGAATTCTGAGTATGAAAGCACTTGCCTGCTGGCTCCTGATCAAATTTCAGAAGCAGAATGGATTGCTGGTCCTAACATGAATTGGGTAACATCATAATCTGTTTTCACTTTCTCTAACTGTACATATGCATAACATGCTTCTCAGTAAGATCAGCCTTACTCTTCTGTAGAACACCAATATTCTGTATCTGTAGAATTACTGAAACTGGTTAGAAAGTCTCTTGGACATCTCTGTGAAGGTGTGGTGCTTCTATAGGTTTGTGGCAAATGATCCAGTCAGCTTTGGTCTTTAAACAGGACTAGCTGTGAAAAGACAAGCAACAAGTAATAGAATACTCAATTTGCTTGATCTCGTAGATCTGCTAACTGAGAGTGTTTCTTTTTCTAGACTCAGAAAGACTTTGAAGAATCTGTGCAACTCTGTGAAGCATTAGCTCTAGAAAAGGTAGGTCTGTTCGGAATTTTCTAGAAATAAGGCTGACATTGCAGCAACAGCTTCTAAAATTTCTTGTGCTGCTTCTTCAGGATATCGCTGTAAATGAGGTCAACGTCCTGCAAGCTAACTTCAATAACCTACTTCTGGAAAATGAGCAGCTGAAATCAGAAATAAATGAAATGAAAGAGAAACTGAAGGAAAAAACAGAAATAGATGAATTTGAAGCACTGGAAAAGCAAACACAAAAAGATCATGAGGTAAGGTGCATTTAAGTAGAGAGATATGAATTCTCTATGCTCGAATGCTTTCTAGAGTTTATTCAGTGTACAAAGCCTTGGATGTTGATTCAGAAACAGATGGTGTTGTAAGCTGTATTCAGCAACAGAATGAATGAACCCAGAATTTAAACTGGATTTGCTTGGAGTGTAGAACTCAGACAAATTTTCGGAGAGTTGCATACTGAAGCCTGGTTGAACATGTATTAATGTGTATATATGTATCTATGTGTTATTTTTATAGAAATGTGATCTGAATTTCATTCTAGACTTCTGTGAGGCAGTTGTTTTGCTGCTTAAATACATTTTAGATCTGTTTTGAAGTTAAAGTTTGATTGGTAAACCATATTTTCTGTTTTTCTTGTGTGAAACATCTTGTCTTACGTTCGAAGACAAATAGTTAATGCTCATTTTGGTAATCTACATGAGCATTAACTTTTAACATATTATCTAACTTAGTCATGAAATTATTTTAAAATAATAGTAAGACTAGTAATAGTAAAGTCAAAACATTGTATTTTGTGCCAGGAAGCCACAAAAAATGTGAAGTTATCTACTGGATAATTTAGAATATAGGAAATTATGACTTTCAGTTCTCTTCACCTCTTTGTGTAGTTACTGGAGATGTTCCTTGTTTGTCCAAATGTTTATGCTCTGATTCTGTAGTCTAAAATACTTACTACTTAATATAAGTTCTACCTGCCTAAAGTCTGGACTGTGAAATAAGTTATGGCCAAAAAAAACCCCACAGTAACTTGAGGTATTGACATGGATGTATTATTGCATATCTTTCCCAATACCTTGGCTGGACATTACTTGTGCACATTAGTCTGTGTAATATCGTTTGATCATGACACTAATGTTGAAGTTTGTTACATCCTCTTGCATTTCTATTTCAGGGTGCAATTTAACAGTGTCACTATTTATTTGCATTGTGTTCCCTACAATGATTTATGGATCTTAAAGAAAATGGCTCCATAAAATATTACCATTTAGCTTGTATTTCAGATTCTTTTTAGAAGACCCTTTCTATGCTAGACTGAATGTGCTATCTTCCTTACCTAATATTTAACAAATCCTAAGTTACACTGTTCTCTGCAAAGTTTTTGAGTATCTAATAACAGATATAATGTCTAAAGTAGGTTCCATTGCAAGAATTGTTTTTTGAATTATTTATTTTCACATATCTTAAGGCAGTCCATAAAATGTAAGAATTTATTGATACCTATGTAGTAGATTAATTATAGCAATACTGAAAGGTCACATACTTCACCAAATACATTAGATGAAATATATCACTTTATACAGGTAAACTGCATAGGAATGCTCACAGGAGAGTGCTTTTTCAAAGCTTAAAGCTGATCTTAAATTTGCAGATTGCATTTTCTTTCCTTTGCTTGTGACTATACAAAAGTACTTGTAGATGAGTGCTTATCGTAAAACTTTTCTAAAAAAGACCAAATGAAAGAAATTGAAAAAGCTCCTATCTGATCTTCTACTTGTGAATTCTTTCAGAGAATGCCACTGAATGTGTTCGTGGCCTTTTTACTTCCATTTTGGCTTCTCATTCCTGTTAGTGACTAGATTAAACCATAAATATCTGCATGTATCATAAAAAGCTGCTTAGTATGACTACAATTTGAAGTGTCGTAGCTGTACAATTTCTGCATTAATTGCTTTGATCACGTTGCTCTTGCTTGTCGAACTATTGCAGATTAAATTGCACTTGAATTCTTTCTAATTACTGGGAAGCTAAAATAGAGCTTTGCATCTCACGTATCCATTTTGAAAGAATATGTAGCATCTTGCTTTGTAGCTGTTTAAGTAAAAGTGTGAGTATATACTAATAAAAAATAAAACACAAGATAGACCTGGCTTGTTTTCATGGTGTTGGCAACTAAAACTACTGGTGTGGGTGCTTTCTAACATCCTCTGCAATTTTGCTTTAATTTGCTCCACAGATTCAACTAATGCATGAAATTGCCAACTTAAAGAATCTAGTTTCAAATGCTGAAGTGTACAATGAGGAACTTGAGGTGAGCCTCTCCATGAATTTACAGGTAGTAAGACTTGTATGAATGTGCTTGGTTTGTTTAGCTTGAAATACCATATCTGCTGAGGACAAGCTAGACATCGTTGTGCTTGGGTTAATCTTACCAGCCATGAGGAGGATATGTCTAAAAACCGTAAGTGCTTTCTGTGTAGGTTTTGATAAATTCTGACCTGAAAAGCCAAAGTGAGCACTAGAATCTTCTTACCTCCTTTTTTTTTCTCCAACTTTTAGGCAGAAATAAATTCCAAACTGGAACAACTGAAAGAGAAAGAGAACAAAATAAAAATATTACAGAATCGTGTGGAAGAATTACAAAAAGCAGGAGTGGGGAAAAAGGAGACATCTTTTTCAATGGTAAACTTGAGTTTTTCACTGGGTTGAGAGATTACTTTGTTTTTTCTGAGTTGGATTAAATTTAGGTATAGCCTTGGTATGATGAACATCTGCTTCCTTACATACAGATCTTGGGAGATTTTGTTTTATGAAGCTTAAAATGTTAATTACTACGTATCATACAGCAGTACTCTGGGGAAGTCAGGCTATGAGAAATGCTGCTGTTTATCCCATCTCTCAAACAACCTGCTACTCTTCCTCTTAAAGTAAAGTTACTAAGTTTTCTAAGCCTGTATTTACATTTTGAATACATTTCCTTTATTATGGCTCTATAGGTTTGTGCTTCTTTGAGTGTTATCTTTTTCAGGGAGATTCTGATAAACTAATTGAAGAAATTCAGCAGCTGAATAAATCCCTCTTAGACAGTGAAGCCATAGCTTTGGATGCCAAAAAGGAATCTGCTTTTCTCAGAAGTGAAAATTTGGAGTTGAAGGAGAAGATGGCAAGTACTTGTTGAACTGCATTTATAGCTGTACCAAATGCTGTTAAGGGCCTGTCTGTTTCCAGACTTGTGAAGAAGACCATCAGTGTGGTGGAGCACTCATCATTAGCTTTCTCCAAATACTCTAAGTAATACTTCTATTATAAAAAGAAAGTAAAGGCTTTTTCCATAGGAATGGGTGATTAGTTTTAGATTTACTAAGAGAGAGAGAGAGCAAAGCAGCAGTCTTAAGGGTATTATTAAGACATACTACTTCAGACTTAATTTTACCAGAAAACAAAAGAGAGTAAGAGATGTGGATTCAGAAGTGGGATGGAGCTTACTTTAAGCTTTGAAAGAGTAAAGACAAAATAGTAGCAGCAGTTATGGCCTTGACCTCTAAGGCATGTTTTGTTAGAGGACTCTGACAGGAATGCATTTGTTAAGTTGTGCATTATTCTGCCATATTTATCAAGGTCAAAGCTGGTCAGAGTGATAACAGAAAATGTACCAGATGCATTATTTAAATGTTAAGTACATAGACTTTTATTCTGTGTGTGACTTGCATGTTGTATTGTTTTCCTGAAGAACGACATCTTAAACAACCACAGCCAAATGCACAAGGATGTTCAATTATATCAAAGCCAAATAGAAGCGGGAAAGGCCAGTTACCGAAAAATGCAAGCTGACTTGCAGAGAGAGCTGCAATCTTTATTTCAAGAAAATACAAGACTAACTTCACTGATGGAGGGTAAAGTTCCAAAAGGTACTGTTCCAGGTGCTGCCTTTTCCCTGCTCCCTCTCTCCTCCTGTTCCCTGTAGTGGTGGGAGGATAGGCAAGGCTTTGGCTCATCTTCCTTAATACATGGAGACTGTCAGTATAAAGCAACCAGAGTATCAGGTATTGCTGGCATAGAGTAACAACTTGATCACTTGCTTGAACATTCTGGAAAACTGCAGCTTACAGAATATTTTGCATTTTGATCGGTCAAGTTAATGAAGATTGTTGGAGAGAATCTAAAATAAACTGGATATCAACCTAAGTAGTTCTGACAGAATTCGGACCAGGAGCTTAGTCTTTTAATTGTTGGCAACAGTAAAATATAGTTTTCTGGAATTGCAACAGTATGACATCCAGATTGCATTATAAATCTTCTGCTTAATTTAAAGCATTTTTTTTTCTCTTGCACCCACTTATTAGTCTAAACTTAATTTTCTAGATTTGCTTTCTCATGTGGAACTGGAAAAAATGGCAGCTGACTTAAAAGGAAAACTAGAAAATGCTTTGAAAGAGAATGCGCTTCTACAAAAGCAAGTAAATGAGTTATCAGAATTTCAATCTCTACCAAGTACTGTTGAGATGCAAAAGAAAGAGGTAAAAAAAAAAACTAACCTTTTTTCTTGGTTTTGTATTGTACTTCACTGGTAATGTACTAATGGAGGCCTATTGGACATGAAGTTTTAAACCTAAAAATTGTTGTGAGTCAACCTGAGATTTTACAGTTAAGTTTGTTAAATTATTGCTTCTCAGATATTAAATATTTGTACCTAGGAGTAAGTTTATGTTTAGTTTAATATGATTCGTCACTGACTACTATAATTAATCATGATTTTCTAGTCCAACATTTGCGTGTCAATTTGCTATGGTCACCGCTGACAACTGAATGTATCGATATAATGGTGTTTGATCCTGGACACTATTCTAAAACTGATTTTTATTTTTTTTTTTGTCTGAGCAAAGAGAAAATATCAAGGTTTTTTTTAAGATGTTTTAGAATAATTTCTGCTTGAGAAGTGAGATTTACCTTGCAAATTGTGGAAAGCTTGTTAGGAAACTTTTTTTTTAATTTCCTGGCAGGTAAGGTAGACTAAGTATGCTGTGAATTTTTAAAGGATTTGTTTGCAAACACTTTCTAGCTTTCTTTGTTCTAATAATCACTTGCTACTAAGTATGCGCAGTGAAAATTATTCGGGGCAAGTAATCTATGAACTCATTAATGCTTTGCAAAAAGTTCCAAATCCTCCAAGGGTCTGCTTCCACTAATCAACAAAATGTAATTAGATGTTAACAACTTCATCTCTGCATTGATGCCTTAAGTTTTTAGCTTTTACATTTTTCAGCTTCTGTACTGTGTTAGTGTATAACTCTGAACTCTGTATAAAATGCTGGTTAGCTTTCTTCACATTTTGGTCGAGCTAAACAATCCTTCTGGGCCTGGGAACCAAGGTCACACCATTTGCCTCAGGCCCTGGAAAGTATAAACAACAGTGAATTGGGGAGGGGAGAGAAGCAAACCAAGGGAATGTGACTTCATTACCTGAAGCTATAATTGGACAATTAACCTCTGATGTTCAAATAGACTGAACTTGTGACTATTGTCCATCTTGGGTGTAGCCTCTGTCAGGCTTTTGCACTGCCCAAGGTGTATGCTTTGAAGGCCTTTAATAAATACTTACTTTATTCTTTAACTCTGTCTAGCCTCTGTTCTAGGTAGCCAGTCCAAGGCATCAGTATAATGAAGAAAGTATTGATACATGTAGATATCCAGTTTAAGAGTCCAGTCTTAGCTCAAACATAGGAAATAGGACGTACTGAACAATATCTAAAGAGCTAGAAGAGAGATTTCAGGACTTAGGAAGGGGCTTGACTGTCTTCCTTATCTTTTAAAGATTCTTTGCTAGACAGTTCCCTCCCAACAGAGCAAAACCCAATGTATTATGCTGTATGTTTGTCTGTACTTTATTTCCTGTATCTTCACATGTACCTGTTTTTTATTATGTGGTTCTGACAAATACTGATTTAGAAAGCACTATATATTAATATTGTTTTTCTGTTGGTAGATTCTTGAAAAATGTGAGGAGTTACGCTTATTAAAACTGGAAAATGAAAAGCTGCTTTCTGACGTAGCTGATAATGAAATGAGACTTAAACATATGTCTGAAGAAATTGAAAAATCAAAGGACAATCTCACAGATGCACAATTGAAATATGTGAAGTCTGATGAGGAATATGTAGCACTTAAACAGCTCCATGAAGAAATAGAACAAAAATACATGGCTGCATCAGAAACCAATGAACAAATGAAGCTCCAACTAGAATGCCTATCTAAAGAAGCTCAAGAGTCTAAAACAATTTTGGATGAAGTGAAATTAGAGGTCAGTGTCAGCTTGCTCCTTCTTATATATGAGATTTGAGGAATTAATTCATAGTGCTAGAAAAATAGTTTTTGGAGAAATACTCCTAAAGGTATAAATGATAATTATCACTGACTTCCTCTGGCATTAGTGGGTACTACGTATTCTGTGCCAGGAGTATATTGAAGGATTTGTCAGCTCAGAGGCCTCTTAGGTGGGCAAAGAAATATGTGTTGCTCCAGATTCTTCTGTAATCGACCTTTTAATTCTTCTTTTCCTATTCTTATGTATTATCTTTATTATATACGGTTTTTTTCTATCTCACCTACTCTATATAAAATCATAAAAACAAAATTTCCTCATTGGGAACTGGAGATCTTTTAGAACATGACTTTGTTCAGGCCAGAGAGAATCACCACGGAAATAGGCCATTAGAATGGAAAAATAAATATAAAAATTTTAAAAGAAAAGGAAGTTAAACGTACATATTTTTGACCAAGCTTTGAGAACTGCTCTGGCTGTCATATTTCAGCTATGGTTTTGATAATTCCTAAGCTATGGTATACGATTTCATGTGTATGTTTTAGTGCTATGTTTTAGTAAAATTTTTGCTGCTAAGGAGCCATCACAGGAAGATTCCGTAATCAAATAGTTAGTTATTGTGGGCAAGAGTATAAGCAATGACTTAAACAGAAATTATGAACTTACTAGCTAGCATGTTTCATCCTTTCTAAGCTCATAAAAGAACATGTACGTATAATGGAGTTCTGCATTACAATGAAAGTGTCTGGCCTTTTCCTTTGCAACCTAAAGCTCTCTAGCAAAATGAAAGAACTGGAAGAAAAAACAGCAGAGCAAAAACAACTTCTTGAGCTAAGAGAAAATCTTATTCGAACTCAGCAGAAGTTAAACGAAATGGAGCAATTGAAAGAGGAAAAAAGGATTAATGAAGTGAGACGGAAGGCTGAAGATTTGGAGATCCAGGCAGTCTTGCAGCAGCTTACAGAATGTCAGGAGGAAATAAAAACTCTCACTCAGGAAAGAGATGACCTGAAGCAAAAAGGGGAGTCTCTCCAAGCTGAGACAGAGCAACTCAGAGAGGATATAAAGGACACTGTCTCAATGGTACGAATTTTGCATTTTTAGAAACAGATCATACATGTTAGGAGAAATTTTAATACAGTTTATAAGTCTGTTTAGGAGAATGTAGGAGTGGGAGTTTGTGTGGTTGTTTTTAATCAAGGAATGCTTACTAATATTACAAAATATATGCATTTTCTTTGTGGTTTTTCTTTCTTGTATTTAAAGAACATCTTGGCACATGAAGATCTGAGAAATACACAGAATTCTCTGAAGGAATCCCAGAACACTGTCAAGAAGTTGAAAGAAAGTATTTCTGAAAAAGAATCTCAGATTCTGAGTGTTGAAGAGGCACTAGGGAAAACCATTAAAGAACTCCAAATACGGGTAAAACTTCGTGCAATAATTAAAACAAGCCCAGTTAATCTGCTTGTAGTCTCTTCTGGTGTCCTTAAAAACTTTCTAGGCTCTTAGTAGCAACAGAGCAAGAAAACAGTATTGCCTAATTAAAGTCTTTACCAGCTGCTGCTGTTTCTGTAGAGCTTCAGGGTGAAATGTACAGTCTAAGAAACCTTTGCTTAATTCGTGTGCACCATGGTTGTGGATTTGAGTGGCGGCATTGGATAGGAAATGGAAAACAAGACGAGGGTTACTTAAGTGTAGAAATGAGGCTGATATATATTTTAAAATATAAATAAGTTCATGATTTATAACAGTCCCAATGAGAAATGTACTACATGATTGTCAATGGCAGCTCAGATCCCTGCCAAAAGGTAATCCCAGATCAGATACTGCAGAAGGCTGTTATAAATACTGTAGGACAGTGAGTCAAACAAAATTTGGCATTTAATTTTAAATTAAATTTAGTATTTTAATTTTAAAATGCTGTCTTTGCATATTTTTAATAGATCTCAGAAATGACCGAAGAAATTAAAATGATCACATCAGAGAGAGATCAGCTTGCTGAGGAGAAATCAGAAAGTAATAGCTGTAAGGAAAGTGATCAGCTGCAGGTGCAAAAGGAACAAATCCTTTTCCTTACACAAGAGAACCGTTCATTGCAGGAGAAGCTGGACAGTCTACTTTTGAAAAAAGAAGAGATTGGGGAAGGAACTTTGGTAATTATGTAATTAAAACTGATATGGGGAGCTTGCTTATTTAAACTTGGACTTGAGTGAAATAATTTCAAAACGTGCTGCAGAAAAGGGTCGTGGGTACTTGACAGCACCTCATTAAATTCCAAGTTTATTATGGTTTACTTGAGATATACGCCACCCATATTGTGTATATGCATATATATATATGGAAGTCTATTAGGAGAATGACTATAAACAGAATATTAACATGATAGAGCATAGTAATGATCTGTACTGATCTACATAGGAATCTTTTATAATTAAGTAGACAAAGCTAAAAACTGCACACCTAAAAAGGGTGATTCAGCTATTTTAAAACATAGGTAGAACTGCCTTCTTTCATGGCAAAAAAAGGGACATGGCAACCAACACTTCCTGAAATTGGAGGTGCTGATTACACTTCTGTGTGTGTGTTTTTATAACAGTGCCTCTGATTGTTATACATAATCAACCTGTCAAAGGTGTCAGATGAGTTTTTCCTAAAGCTACTTCCTGAATGTGTTTACTTGAATCTCTTACAAAACAGATACCACAGATTCAAGGGCAATCTATGGAGCGAGAGTTATTCCTTCTGAGAGAAGAGCTGAGCCAGGCACAAAGGAAATTGCAAGAAATGGAGGAAGCAAGGGCCAGTGAATATCAAGGGGAATCTGAAAAAATGGAAAGAACAGATGTTATTCCAAAACCATATGACTCCCAGGAAGTCAGTACCCAGACAAAAAGAGATGATGATGATGCTGATGATGTTAAAATGCAACTGGAAAATCTCCAGAATGAGAGAGACCAGCTAAAAGAAACTCTACAGGAGACAATTAGCAAGGTAATAAAAGTAGTCCTCTTCCTGTAGGAGAAGAGATTTAGTAGATTTCTGTCTTAGAAGTTGGAAGCGTTGTTCAGGTGTTAAATGTACTTTAATTGTGTCCAAAGAACTCGGAGATGCAGGAGGAGTTGAGATGTACCCGTGAATCTCTTGGACAACATCAGGAGACGATTGTGGAGCTGAAAGGAAGTATTTCAGAGAAAGAAAATCAGCTCTCAGAGGTGCAAGAGGCATTGAAGGAAAAGACGGATGAACTGCAGCAGAAGGTCAGAAGCAGTTTTGTCAAGAAAACAGAAGTTCTGTTGGGTTTTGCAGCCCATGTCGACTGCAATCTTCAGTCTGTAGGGCTCCAGTAGATGTAATAAACAGACCCATTTTTTATAACTAAAAATGTCTTGGTGTTGAATGACTGAATTATTGTTTGGAATCAACAATGCACTTTGACCTCTGTGCATTTGCCCACTCCTAACATTTTTTACAGTCCAATAATGGAAATCAGCTATGTAATTCTGAAGCTCCTTGAGCAACTTTAGCACAGCTTAGCTCATTCTGTAATTTATTTCACTATTACAAATTTGTTACATAAAATCTTTAAAAAATTCCTTCTCTACATTTTGTTTTCATGTCTGAAGCCAGTGTGGATTGTAGGCTTTATTTTAGCATCTAGTAATGTCTCCTGTCTACTATGGATACAGCAGTTGAGGCATTTTTATGGCTTTAGAACGTCTTGCATGTTTTTCCACGCTTACTTTTGCCTACCACCAAGACAGAAGCACTGACATCTGATTGGCTTTTAAACAAAATTGTTATATCTTTTTGTCTTAGTATAGCAGGAATCCATTGGGGATGTCTCCTTAAAACAATCCATTCGCAACAACCCATATGTACAGTATGAATGATGATCCAATAACCATCTCCAAAGCATCCAATTATTTTTGCCCATTGAAGAGGTGATTATAAGTACCAATATTGGTTTGGGTTTGTTCTTGGCAGCTCACGGAAGTCACTGAAAACCTGACTCGTGTCTCAGCTGAGTATGGCAACCTTCTGGCAGAAAAGGAACAAACTGAAAGGGCAATGAATGAGCAAGTGTGTCAGCACCTGGAGAGAATCACTTTACTTAACAAGGAGAAAGATGAGCTACAGCAAATGGTAGAGACTTGTAAAGAAAGGGAAGAACACTTGTTAAAGGTTCAGAGGCAGTCAGAGATTTTGAAGGACAGCCTAACAAGCAAGGTGAGGAGTTTTGGTCTTTAGTCACTGTATTTGTATTCTGACATTTTATTACTGATGTGCTAAACATTTGTGCAATCTATTTAATTTTTAATTCTCAGCGCATCATTTTTTTGGTTGGTAAACAAACATGAACATGGGTGAATGATTTTGTCTAAGTTTCTTTACTGATATTTAGTTATAACATCCTCAACTTCTCTCAGTCTTGTAACCCAATGCATTGGTCCAGCTTTGGAATGAATGGGAATTTATCATATGTGTGCATGTTTAACATAATTATCAGTACGTGAGCATGTATTCCAACTTTTAAATGGCCCTGGGTAGACAGCATGAACTTAAATGTGTTTTAAATCCTTGGTGCTTTTCACACATTGTGAATAAGAGGTTTGTTTTGGAATATTTGCTCTTTTGGTTATATTATTTTGATGTTAAAACACTGTAGGAGAGTGACTCAAACAAAACTTGGCATTTAGTGTTGTTCTGAATTGATGAAGATACTGTCTCTGCTTATTTTTTAATAGATCTCAGAAATGACCGAAGAAATTAAAATAATCACATCAGAGAGAGATCAGCTTGCTGAGGAGAAATCAGAAAGTAATAGCTGTAAGGAAAGTGATCAGCTGCAGGTGCAAAAGGAACAAATCCTTTTCCTTACACAAGAGAACCGTTCCTTGCAGGAGAAGCTGGACAGTCTACTTCTGAAAACAGAAGACTTTGGGGAAGGAACTTTGGTAATTATGCTAAAGCTGTAGTGGAAAGCTTGCATATTTTAACTTATACTTGAGTGAAATAATTTGCAAAAGGGACTGCAGAAAAGTTGTGTTGCTTGACTGCAGGCCATTAAACAGCAAATTTATTGTTTACTTGAGATATAACCCCCCCCATATGTATATACATATATATGGATATCTGGTACCAGAATGTGACAAATGTTTTTCTGAAGTAAAATACTGACCTGATAGAGGATGGTGGTGTTCTGCACTGATCTGCACATGGATATGGTTCTTGTTATCAAGTAAGCTGAAGGTAAAAGTTGCTCATCCGGAAAGGGTAATTCTGCTTTTTTAAAGTATCTGTAGAACTGACTGTTTTCCTGGCAGTGAAAGGGACATCACAATCAACACCTTCTAGAACTGCACGTGCAGATTGTACCTCTGTGTGTGGGCGTATATATATGTATAATATAAACTTCAAAAGAAAAGTTATCTATGTGCATTTATTTTCATAGTGGAGGGACAGTGGACAAATTTCAAGTAAGTAATTTTCTGGGCCTACCAAGCATTATTTAATGCTGAGACTAGAAATAGAGCTAAGATCTCTAGTTTTGAGACAGGAGAGGTTTTTTGTTGAGCTTTTTTGCTCTTCCACTCCATGCTTAACTATGACTGTGGAATTATACTTCTGATAACTCCTTTTAGAAATTTTTGCTTCAAGTTTTGTTTTTACATGTGTCTTATTTTCAAGAAACTTAAACTGAATATGGAGTTTGGTCAAATTTTAGTATTCTAAAAAGGTACAAATCTCACTACAAAGTAGTGGTGCTGTCTGTTATACATAATCAACCTGTCAAAGGTGTCAGATGAGTTTTTCCTAAAGCTACTTCCTGAATGTGTTTACTTGAATCTCTTACAAAACAGATACCACAGATTCAAGGGCAATCTATGGAGCGAGAGTTATTCCTTCTGAGAGAAGAGCTGAGCCAGGCACAAAGGAAATTGCAAGAAATGGAGGAAGCAAGGGCCAGTGAATATCAAGGGGAATCTGAAAAAATGGAAAGAACAGATGTTATTCCAAAACCATATGACTCCCAGGAAGTCAGTACCCAGACAAAAAGAGATGATGATGATGCTGATGATGTTAAAATGCAACTGGAAAATCTCCAGAATGAGAGAGACCAGCTAAAAGAAACTCTACAGGAGACAATTAGCAAGGTAATAAAAGTAGTCCTCTTCCTGTAGGAGAAGAGATTTAGTAGATTTCTGTCTTAGAAGTTGGAAGCGTTGTTCAGGTGTTAAATGTACTTTAATTGTGTCCAAAGAACTCGGAGATGCAGGAGGAGTTGAGATGTACCCGTGAATCTCTTGGACAACATCAGGAGACGATTGTGGAGCTGAAAGGAAGTATTTCAGAGAAAGAAAATCAGCTCTCAGAGGTGCAAGAGGCATTGAAGGAAAAGACGGATGAACTGCAGCAGAAGGTCAGAAGCAGTTTTGTCAAGAAAACAGAAGTTCTGTTGGGTTTTGCAGCCCATGTCGACTGCAATCTTCAGTCTGTAGGGCTCCAGTAGATGTAATAAACAGACCCATTTTTTATAACTAAAAATGTCTTGGTGTTGAATGACTGAATTATTGTTTGGAATCAACAATGCACTTTGACCTCTGTGCATTTGCCCACTCCTAACATTTTTTACAGTCCAATAATGGAAATCAGCTATGTAATTCTGAAGCTCCTTGAGCAACTTTAGCACAGCTTAGCTCATTCTGTAATTTATTTCACTATTACAAATTTGTTACATAAAATCTTTAAAAAATTCCTTCTCTACATTTTGTTTTCATGTCTGAAGCCAGTGTGGATTGTAGGCTTTATTTTAGCATCTAGTAATGTCTCCTGTCTACTATGGATACAGCAGTTGAGGCATTTTTATGGCTTTAGAACGTCTTGCATGTTTTTCCACGCTTACTTTTGCCTACCACCAAGACAGAAGCACTGACATCTGATTGGCTTTTAAACAAAATTGTTATATCTTTTTGTCTTAGTATAGCAGGAATCCATTGGGGATGTCTCCTTAAAACAATCCATTCGCAACAACCCATATGTACAGTATGAATGATGATCCAATAACCATCTCCAAAGCATCCAATTATTTTTGCCCATTGAAGAGGTGATTATAAGTACCAATATTGGTTTGGGTTTGTTCTTGGCAGCTCACGGAAGTCACTGAAAACCTGACTCGTGTCTCAGCTGAGTATGGCAACCTTCTGGCAGAAAAGGAACAAACTGAAAGGGCAATGAATGAGCAAGTGTGTCAGCACCTGGAGAGAATCACTTTACTTAACAAGGAGAAAGATGAGCTACAGCAAATGGTAGAGACTTGTAAAGAAAGGGAAGAACACTTGTTAAAGGTTCAGAGGCAGTCAGAGATTTTGAAGGACAGCCTAACAGGCAAGGTGAGGAGTTTTGGTCTTTAGTCACTGTATTTGTATTCTGACATTTTATTACTGATGTGCTAAACATTTGTGCAATCTATTTAATTTTTAATTCTCAGCGCATCATTTTTTTGGTTGGTAAACAAACATGAACATGGGTGAATGATTTTGTCTAAGTTTCTTTACTGATATTTAGTTATAACATCCTCAACTTCTCTCAGTCTTGTAACCCAATGCATTGGTCCAGCTTTGGAATGAATGGGAATTTATCATATGTGTGCATGTTTAACATAATTATCAGTACGTGAGCATGTATTCCAACTTTTAAATGGCCCTGGGTAGACAGCATGAACTTAAATGTGTTTTAAATCCTTGGTGCTTTTCACAGTTTGTGATTACCGGTCAATATTTGTAAGTCTTGGACTTTGTTCTTGCCTATTCATTCTTTTCAAAGTGTTTACTCCTGAGCTTTTCACCTGTCAGATTCTTTCTCTGTAGTTCGAAGAGTAGAATTGAGGATTGCTTCTGTTTAACAAATACTACTCTTGGGTAGAGGAAATATAACTTGCTTTACAGAAGACCAAAGTTGACTGTTGTACTCTTTTTTTGGTGTCATGATGTTCTTCTTCCTTGTAAAGTTTTTTCTATGTTATTAGAACATCAAAATTATTTTTAAACTTTTTTTTCTGCAAGTGTGAATTTTAAAATTGTGACTTTTGTATTTTACACAACTGATTTCACAACTTCATAGAGCATGTAAAGACCGTGACCGCCAGGTTATGACTTGCATTCTTGTCCACTGTTCACTGTAGATTCAACAGCTAACTGAGGCACTAAATGGTGTGTCATGTGAGAAAGACCAGTTATTAGCTGAAAGAACTAGTAACTCTTTACAATTTAAAGAGCACATCTCATCAGTTAATCGAGAGAAAGATGAGCTACAAAAACTTCTTCAGGATGTCAGGTCTGAGCAGGACCAACTCAAGACAGAGTTGCAAAGAAATTCTAATATGGTGAGTTGCAATTTGCATACCTGAGTTACTCATAACTTCTCTTCTTGAATGTTATTTAAATATGTGTGCTTTTTTTTTTAGTGTGTTGAAACAAAGGCAAAACTGGAAGATGCTTTAGAGCAACTGAAGCATAGGAACCCGAATAATATGTCCATTCAGGTAAACCCAGTGGATATTGCAGAGCAGGTGGCTGGTGACAGCTTGAAAGAAAAAACCTTGAAGATTAAGGTAAGCTTATTTTTCTGCTTGTTTTAAGGATGCACATAGGAACTTACTGACACTTATCATGGAGCATATGCCTTTTGTGCATTATGTATAGAATGGTTTGCATATCTTGCTAAGATGCTGCATACCATGGGATCAGTTGATTTGCTGCTGTTGTTCCGTGATTGCATATCTTGTGTCAACTGAGAAGTTCAATTTCATGCTCACAGAACATCTCGCTTTCATTACCGTCCAGCCACCCCAATGAAAATAACTAGCCATGCAGGATTATAAAATCATTTAGGTTGGCAGAGACCTCCTAGATTATAGATTTCAGCCCTTAAACCAGCACTGCCATGATCACTGCTAAACCGTGTCGCTAAGTGCCAGATGTACACATCTTTGAAGTGGCTCCAGGGATGGTGATCCCACCACTTCCCTGGGCTGCCTGTTCCAGTACTTGACAGCCTTTTCAATAGAGAATTTTTTCCTAATAACCAGTCTAAACCTCTCCCAGTGCAACTTATCACATATTACTGGAGAGAAGAGGCAGACCTCCTCTTGCCTACACCCTCCTGTCAGGCAGTTGTAGAGCAGTACAGTGGTCTCTGAGCTGCCTCTTCTCCAGGCTAAAACCCCCAGCTCTCTCAGCTGCTCCTCACAGGACTTGTGCTCCAGACCCTTCGTCAGCCCCACTGCCCTTCTCTGGACACACTCCAGCCCCTCAATGTCCTTCTTGCAGTGAGGAACTCAGAGCTGAATACAGAATTTGAGGTGTGGCCTTGCTAGTGCCAATCCATTTCCTAGTCCTGCTGGCCACACTATTCCTGATACAAGCTAGGATGCCATTCACCTTCTTGGCCGCTGGGGCACACTTTCTGCCACCTATTGACCACCACCCAGCCGGTAGCATTGCATGGGGGGCATTGTGACCTGGCAGTTCCCCTTGTTGAACCTCAAACAGAAGCACTTTGGTTTTGTCCAAATCCTCCCTTCCATTATTCCCCATCAAATACTAAATTGTTGTCAAGTAAATTAATTTCATTAAAGTGCTTCTGTCCTCAAACTAGCAATTCCTCAGATCTTTTGTTAGTTAGCTATCTTGAGTATATTTTCACACAAATATGAGAAGTACTAGTAACCTACCAAAAGCCAAAATAAACCAGGATTTATCAATGTGTATTGTTGCATGTAAGTAAAACCTTATTTTATAAGGGCCTTGTTGCCCTTGTAAAGTCATGGCTCAGGCCTGCTACTTTGGCTGTGTAGAAGGGAACTGTGGCACAGTGACTCAGCTGGAACAGGAGTAGAGAGACGTGAGATCCGTGCTCTGTGATTGCCTTGTGTCCACGTCATGGTGTGTGGTGGTTGGTTGACTTGGACTGCTTGTGCCTTAAAACTATGTAAACTGATAACCAGCTAACTGCCTGAAAAGGCCTGGGTTTTGCAATAAAGGACTCTCCTTTGCACTGCCTAGGGACTCTGTGTTGCTCTGCATCATCATATCTGGCACCCAAACAACAAGAAATGAGATTACAATGAAAAAGTAAACTACAACCAACAACAAAGCCCTGCAGCCCCAAAATACCGAATTACAATGAAGAAATAAACTACAATTCAACAAAATAAACCCTTAGAGCCCTAAAACCACAGAGCAGAGTTGAAACTCTGCTACAACATAGAACTTTCTTTACAAACCACAATCCAATGGAAAACAAAATACCAGCACAATTGATCAAGTTAAATCATAATGAAGGAAGTTAACATCAGCCGATCCCTTTCAAGAGCATTCACCCCTTCTGACTTCTGTAATTGATAGGATCTTGTTTGCCTCTTCCCAGTGTTCCAGAGTTTTTACTGTGAAGTGAAGAGTCAAGAAAACTGGTGAACCTTGATTTTTTCAACTAAGAACCAATGATGGAGGGAGTATATCAGGGTAGTTTTATACTTATTTTAAAATGTGTAACATAGACATAATTAAACATGATACTGGACTTGCAGTTAACTGGGTCTTCAAGGCTGTAGCACTACTGAGCCAGCTCACTGCTTGTTCACACCTTCCTTTTCATGGCAGAGTGCTAGGACCCACTTCCTGAGCCCTTTCCTTCAAGAAAGGAGAAGCAGATAAACCTAGAATTCCACCCTGACGGGAAGGCCAGCTGGCAAACTTGTGAACAGGCAAGAATTATTTTTCATGCCTGATTTACAAGTCTTGATGTGGCCAGACAACCTAAACCCTAAAAACAATTTGAGCTTATAAATTTACTTGCTGGAAAACTAAGAAGTTATCTGGGTTTGTGCCTGGATTTGTGTTTTTGTCATATCCCTGTGGCAAGCCAAAACTGAAGTCTTAATCATAGTAACTTTTCCTCTTGTAAAACCAGTACATACTGTAGGGGTTAGTCCTGGAGTCAGGTAATATATTTTATGTTTCTGTTTATAGCTAATCACACTTTTCCTTATTGTGAATTAATTAATTTGTTTCACTTGCATTTAGGAGCTTCTTGAGAAATTCCCAGCCATGGGGAAGAGATATGAATGTCTCTCTACAGTGTCTCTTAAGTTAAAGAGTGAACTGAATAGTCAGAAAGCACTGCTAACTGTTATACTGCCTCAGCTTACATTGGAGAAGAGAAAACAAGTCAAAACACTTCAAACTAAAAATGAGGAAATGAACACTCGTCTCCAGAAGTTATTGACCAAATTGAAGGTACCAACTTAAAATGTGAAGATGTGGATGCTTCATATTGCTTGGATTTGGATTTTGGGGTTTTTTTAAATAAACTTTCAATGGTAACAGCTAGGATTTTATATACTCTAGCTTTGAATTTTGAGAATCCATACATTGGGGAAAATAAGTGGATAATGATTGCTTTACAATCTTAGAAAACTGGAACTACTTAGTTATGTAAATCAAACTTAGTTTTTAACTGTAGTTCAGCTGCTTTGCACAGAATTATTTCATTAATAATCCATTTTAATTGGAAAATTAAATTTTCTTTCTGTACTCTATAAATCAAATAATAGATGACTTAAATATGTTTTTCTCTGTGGGAGAAAGAGACATGCAAGATGGCTTGGAGTTGCGTGCTTACTCTGCAAAACTACCCAAGTAGTTTGATGATTTTACAGCCTTGCAAATCTTCCCCAGTTTGGAATCAGTTTCTCCATTGGACTAAAATTATCAGCAAAAAGGTTAAGGGTCGTTGGCAAAGAATTCCTGTTAACATATGCAGAAGTACAGTAAATGATTAAGTTTTTTCTGTTTCTTTATTTACCATGAAATACTAAGGGCTGGGGTTTTTTTTGGTTGGAGCATGGAAACATGCACAGGCCTGGAGAGAGGGGCGAGGTTCTTGAGAGGCAGTCCTGTCTATAATTATCCATTCACTTGGAAGTTGAACTAATATTCCAAAGAGCCTCATTTTATAACTTAATGCAGCCATTTTAGGTTTAGTTTTTTCCATAGATGGCTTTTAACTTTCATGGTTAAAGATGTTTAAGATCCAACTAGCAAGCTCTGCAAGAATAAAGTTTTAAATCAGCTTGGTGATATTATTCTCATAGATCATCTGCACCTTTCACAACTCCAAGAGAAAATAAATATAACAAAGAACAATTTACTTTGTTTTTCAAAGTTTGGATTTTTGGAAGGCTGTCTAGAGCCTCTTAGACTTCTTGGCTTTTTTTTGGAGTCTACAAAAAATAGCACACTGGAAAAGTGCTGTCTCAGCTAAAAGGCTTACATGCCATTACTATAATGCACATATGAACCTGGTTTTCTTAGTTATGTGTTGGTTATCCTGGACATTTAGAGGCTCAGAGAATAAATAGATTGAATTGTAAAATACTGTATTTAGCAGGATGCAGGGTACCATTTTAAAACAGGCTCACTGATACATCCTGTGCTTCTGTAACAGCTTCTGTTCAGTTCTGTTTGCAACAAGAAAAGAGAATATCACACTGCTGTTCACAAGTACGAAATGGAATTGCTTGCGGAAAAGAGAAAACAAGATCACCTACAGTCCCAGATACAATGTCTCAGGAAGATTAATTTGAAGCAGAATGAAGTATCGTCTCAAGAGTTAAACAGCAGTGAAGGGCTGCAGAGTTTCTACTTGGATGCAGAGGTAATATCTGGAAAAAAAATAGACATAAAGATCCATTCCAAAGGCATGGGGTCATGTGGTGGTGGGAATCTAATGGCATTTGGTTTATCTCTTAAAACTTCACTTAAGGGGGGGTGAAGGAATAGAATTATTTTTGTATGCTACTAGTTCTATAAAAAGAGGATTTTGCTTTGTAAAGCAGCTAAAAATAAGATTAATAGATTAGAAAATAGTGGGAATGTTATTTACTTATATGCCCACTACAATACATACTATCAAATGCCAAGATGATTTGTTCTAAAACAATGGAATAAACTTTTGCTAATAAGCACTTCTTTATTTTCTCCTTTCCACCTGCCCCAGGAATGTAGATTGTCTTCTTGTTTTCCCAACAGGGTGCAATTTTAAGTCTAGCAAAACTCCTTTTATATGCTAATTAGATGCTAAAACAGACTTCCTGCTATACTGATAACTGAGAGGACATAAGGTATATTTAGACATGTGATAATCAAAACAGTATTTAAATTTTAATCCCCCTTTTTTTTTTTTTAAGAACATTCTCAAAGATGTATCAGAAATAGAACACGAACTTCTCTGCATAGAAGCAGAGTTACAGCAGGAAGAAAATGCTAGAAAAGAAACAATGCAGTTCTGGGAAGCTTGTTCAGGAACTCACTGGGATGCAGAGGAACTGAAAGAAGAACTCGAGAAAGATAATGAAAGACTCTTGCAAGTCTTTACATTTTGGACTCCTAAAGTAAAGGTAAAATTTAATGCTTTAGAATCAAAAATGTATTTTGTGTATGCACTCTGCAAATGCCTGTGATTGAAAACAAAACACAAAAAAGGCTCTTCAGTGATCATTCATTTATTATCAGCATTTACTCATACTTTAACTGTAAGACAGGGGAGTACTTAAAAGATTTTTAAAGGCTCCTCATGCGTCCGAACTTGGAGACTGGCTTTCTAGAAGACTTTCTAGGTAATAAATGGGAAGGGGTGTGGAGATGTTTATTTGGGGTTTTATTAGTCTGAATTCTGGAAAATATTGCTTTTCTTGTCAAACTTTATCAAAACTACCATAGCCAGTTTTAAAACTCAATTAAATTTACAGTTACACTCCTGTCTTATGCTTTACGTCTTGCCTCTTTTGGAAACCTGGACAGCATTTTTCAGAGTTTAGTGCATCATGAACAGGATTTCATCTTTCTGATTAAATCTTAAGTTTGCCCTATTTTAAAGTTTCTTCTGTGGAGTCAGTATTCAGTCTTGACTTCTTTGGGATTTCTCAGTGTTTAGCAAGGTTTTTGGAAGAATTCCCTGACCCTAATATTATGTGGATCAAATCTTTTAACAAACAAACAAAAATCTAGTAAGCATTGTTGTTTCCTGACAATTGTGAAGTTTTTATTTATCTGACATGTCAAACATGTGGGTTTTTAGAATAGTCCAATGTGTAGGTTTAATTTCCTTTAGTCAGTGAATGTATTCTAGTAAAAAAATCTGGGAATAATTGTGGCTTTCTGTGGCTGACATTCAAGAAGTCTTCCCGACATAGTTCCTTTGTTTCTTTAATATTAGAGTTTGAGTTAATGCAGATATACAGGTAAACCTGCAATACGTTATCATCTTCTCTTGTGCCTCTTCCTGCCTCCCTCTCTTCTGGAAATGAAACTGTTCTTTTGAGTGATAATGATACCATTTCTGACAGCAAGCATTTTCAAATGGGGCATTGAAACAAGAATGTGAAAATAATACAGGCTAAGGTACTTCCTGTTTCTTCACTTGCCATATTTCTAGCAGATTAAAAAAATATTTAAAATTATCCTGTATGATGCTGCTCATTTTCAGATACTCCTTGAACTTTCTTCAGAGCTGGATGCCAGAACTGCCAATTATAGTAAAAATGCTGATGTTGAATTAAAACAGAGAAAAGAGAAAAATCAAGAGTTGCTTCAAGATCTAAACACTCTAAAAGAAAAACTGGCCCCTGGTGGCTCTGCCAGTCTGGCATTAGAAGAAGAAAATTATAGGCTTCATCATAAATTAAAGGCTGCAGAACAAGATAAAAAGGTACCAATACTTGTTTCTAAGGAAAACTGTTTCGATGCTTGCTTTCTAAGGGAGAGTACTCCAAACTGAAAATAAGGATTGATGGCAACTGTAAATCTATTCCACCACAATACAAATAGAGTATACTTTGTTTTAGTAGTCCTTTTATTTCCAAAGTGGAATTTTGAGCTCTTGCCTGTAACATGATTATTTTAATTGCCTGATTTGTGTACAGAAATAGATGTTCAGTTTAGAAATTAGTATTAAATGTTTTCATTTGCTTTGGAAGTACTGACTTTAATAGGGTGATACTCTTGATGCTTCCTGTAAATATATGGTATTCACTATGTCAGACATGAAGCTGGAGAAGAATTTTCTATTTAATCACAGGAACTCTCTCCTGTTCATGTCACAGTTACCCTTCTCTGAAGCACTTTTTCTTTTCTTAGACTTGAGTGTTCTAGACTATTAAAAGGTGACACAAAACAATGACCTGGTCATGAAGAGTTGCCATAGAGCCTGTAGTATTGGATTTTTTTGTGTGGTTTGGGTTTTTGCTAGTTCTTGCTAAGAATATGATTATGTACTGTTGCTCTTACTGTCTTTTGACATAACTGCTCATAACTGATTGACTGATGTATCTCAATAGGCTATGGAAGTAAAAATTCAGAAGTTAGAGAGCGTAATAAATGAAGTAGGAGAAAGTGTCAAAGAGAAAGATGACAGGATAAGCAAGTTACAAGCACAGATATGCATAAGAACAGAGACAAGTGAGCTCACCCAACTGCATGCCAAACTGAATGAGATGGATAATTGCCTCAGGACCGCCTTAACAGAGAAGCAGAGTCTTCAGGTATGAGCAAAATACTTCACTCCTCTCTTCTTCCTCTGATGAAAGACACGGAGAATGCTTGACAACAGTTGTAGGTGAAATGAAGCTCTCTATAGTCAGTGTATTTGTTCTGTATGGCATTCCTAGAGTAAAACACTCCACTTGCCTGTTTAGCATTTCACAGTTTTGCATTCTACCAGTGCAACCTTCAGTGGCAACATTTAGAACTTATATCACAATACTAGAAACTAAATGTGTCGCTTGTTTGTGACCCATTTCTGAAACATTTTAAACATTTTAAAACCTTTAAACTGGAGCATGAACTATTTACTCAATGTGATATATTTGCACACTACTTTAAAATTCCCAGATTTATTCTGCACAGAAGTCAGCAAAACGTGCTAAAATACAGTTGCATGTAATACACCAGAGTAAGATACCAACTGCTGCTAGAATGCTAGTTGGTAATGTGAGCCACCTTAGTGAAAAATAATTTCCTGCTCCTGGTCTTGTACAGCAAAATCTAGCAGATCATAGTAAAGATACAAAGTAAACAACCCTCTTCATTGCTAAGTAAAAAGCCCTGATTTGTATTAAATATTTTATTTTCAGGCAAAATTAGATAAAGGTGCTGAGCTGTACAAAGAAGAAATTGACCATCTCAAAACACAATTGGTAAAATGTGATCTGGAAAGAATGAAACAATCCAACTCCTTTGAAGTGAAGTAAGTTCAAATTTTATCTTCTTACAATTCTCAGCTACTTCATTCTTAGCTTCTACTTCTCTATTTATTTTTCCCACATAAGAAGTAAGCATTCAGCTTGAGGTGGTGTAAGTTTTTATGGTGGTTAGACAAAGTAAAATCTCTATATACCTTGAGTTGCTTACAAAACTTCTTCCCTGTACACCCACCAAAATTTCTCAACTATGTTCAGCCAGAAATTAGATAACTATTCTGACAAAAGAAGGCAAGGGGAAAACAATAAGTAGAAGCACTTTCTACTTCACTAGAGAGAAGGGATACACCAAAAATAATTAGTTCAACTTTTGGGTGCACTTTACCTAAAATCTAACTGACAACCAGGTTTATGTCGTTTTTCTTATATAACATGGGTGTGTCTTATATTTGATAGCTCATTGGAATTCAACTGAATCTGTAAGAACTATTAAACTGAGGTTTTCTGATTTTTTTTTCCCTCCCTTCCTGCCTCATATAGACTTGCTAATTATAAAGCCCTTGCAGAACATCGAGAACAACAGTTAACAAAGCTAAAAGAAGAACTGAGAAGAGCACACCAAGAGCAAGATGTTACTGGTAAATTCAAGATAAATAGAAGGGACTCTTTCATGTTAAACATTGAATTTTGAGGTTATATGGGTAAAGACCAGATTGAAATGCAGGCCTTGTATGCAAAGGCTATGAGGAGAATTGGAGTCATCTCACTGGAACATGAGATGGAAAATTGTTTACATTAGCTGCATATGAACTGCATTAGAATCACAGCAGTTCTTGTGTTTTTCTCCAGCCTTGTGGAGGGATAATCTGCAGTGGTGGTAACTCATGTTTCCACTTTTTCCTTGACATACAAATACCTAGTTCTAATCAAAGCTATGACATAACTGGAACAATAACTATTTTACCTCTAAATGGCCCAGTGAAGAATCTATTATGTTTCTTAATATCTCCCTGGCAGTATGGATACTGAGAGGTGTGTTTTGTGTAGAAAAAAGAGTAACTGTTGTAATGGCACTTGAAACCCAGTGAGGTTTCACATATAAGATCACAAGAAAGAATAATCTTAAAAATGTATTGGCTTGGTTTTAAGCACTCTTCAAATAATGCACACACATATATATAAATCTGTTTTCTAGTGCTGAAAGAAGCAGATCCTCAGCAATCCCAAATACCCCTTACTTGTGGTGGTGGCAGTGGTATTGTACAGAGCACACAGATACTTGTTCTAAAATCTGAACAAGCTAAGCTACAGAAAGAGATCTTCCAGCTGAAGAAACAGAATGACCTTCTACTGAGGTAAGTGGACAGCCGACTAGCAACATGTCAATCATTTGTTTGACATAATCAGTATATATGTACATCATTAGTGTTTCTGTCTGGGAGACCATGGAAGTGAGTAACCATTAATTTTAGATTTCACATCATAAACTTTTATTTAAAACTAGTTTTATGGCTCATAAAGGCCTTTTTATTTTAAATTTCTTGCTTTCTTAAGAATCTTGTAAATGCTGGAAGATACACTTGAATTTTCTGTTGGAAGGAATTTCAGCTTAAAATAAAATCCCCTGAAACCAAGATACACAGCTATTGTACTTCTGTGTCTGTGATATGTCATCTGAAAACACAGGAACTGTCTGTTCTTCAGGAATTTTTCCTTAAAGAAACTGCTTTAAACTTTTCTTAATTGAATTGCTGGGGTTCTTTTCATTGCAGTGATGAACTTCAACTGAAAGAGGAACTCAGGAAATGGAAAGAAAGGGCACTAAAATGGAGAGAACGACCCTCAAGAGAAACTACTCGAGAGACAATACCAAAGTCTCCTAGGAAGGCAGTGTCATATTTCTTTAAAGAGCAAATGCCTTCACCCTCCAAGGAAACTGCTTCTCAAGAAATAGTGACTCAGGACCTACCAAAGCCTCTGCCTCTGACTCGTCCAACAAATTTCTTTGATAATTCCAACTTGGGTGTGCTGACAGGTACGTAGCACAGTGGTAGTGTCCTATAAGATTTGAAGATGCAAAATATAACTTGCATAATAACAATTTTCCTGAATGGTTTGTCATCTGACTGTTGAAAAGCTGACCATCTGAGCTATGAGGCTTCTGTATGCTCTACAGAATCAAAATACCAAAATGAATGCCTTACCTGCTGAAGAATATACAAACTTTTTTTTTCCTTTTCTGCAGTGGAAGTGTTGATGAGTGACTTTTAAAAGTGAATCAGCAAAATATTATTACATAGCTGGTGCTCTAAAATATTTTGCTTTTTAACTTTATATTGGTTAAGCACAGTTTTCTGGTAAAACTATATAAAGTTAACTCCTGGTTAACTTTTATCTGAAGTTTTTCAAGATGGTACACTTTAGTCTTTGATGTTGCATCTGCTACTCTGCCAGGCTCCAGCTGCAATAGTAGCTGTTTTGATGATAACTTCTGTTCCTCAGCCTCACTTCAGATTTCTTATATCTGACCTGCTGACTTTTAGTGACTTGTGCCCTCGTCTTCTCACAGCTTTCAGAAGGCCCCAGCAGACATGTTGAAGAGTAGCCAGTTTTTAAGGTACTAGTAGCAGACTTCCAGAAAGAACATGACTCATTGCTGGCTTTGTGATGGCCAGCTTGGTAATAGCACAGCTTTCCTCATAACACAAAGCTCCTCAGACGGAAGCTTTCATAGCTGATGTACAAAACACCAATCAAGATTAAATCACAGTACTCCTACTGCTTGTCTAACTGAGAAAGGTTTTAATGTTCTTGTCTTCTATATAGATACACGACCTGAAGGCACAGACTCCACAGAAGAGCATCTTAAGCACTTGTTTGGGACTTCAAACAAAGATAAAGCTCCTGATTGTAGCACCCAGTAAAGATGCTCTGTCATAAGCTGCCCTTACAGTAGCTACAGCCAGGATCTGCATATAGAAAAGAAAATTGCTTGAGGTCAAAAACCATCAGCCTCTTCCATCTTCGCTGTCTTGGAGTTTCTATTTCTCACAACTGGGAAAGCTGGAATAGGAGGACAAAAATGGAAAACCAGATGTTGCCCCACAACCTGCTCATCTGCTGATGTTCTACTTTGGTGTTTTGATGTTTTTTGATGGCAAAGAGAAGCTAATGTATTGAAGAAAAAAATGGAAAAAAGAAGGGATCAAAAACTAATCTACTGTGAAACTTCTCAGTCTCAAACTTTTCATTCTGTCATTCCTAAAACAGCCCTTTTCTGGGGTGTTGATATTTATATCTTCAGAGTGCTGTTTACTTGGCAAGAAATATTCTTTTGTTTCTTAGCATGTGGTTTTTATACCATGCTTTCTTTAAGCCAACAGAAACTGCATTCTTGACCTGTTTGGACACTGCAACCGAAGTTACTGATCTTCTGTTTGTAGAGTACACAATCAAGGGTTCCTCTTAAACTCCATAAAAGTTTCTGCAGCTCAGCCAATTATGGTACCGTGAGTAACTTTGAATTTTGCATCATTTTTCAATATACCTGTCTGAAGTTGTGTATTGGGGTTTTTTTAATAGTAAGCAATGGACAACACTTCCTAGTGAAGGGAAAACAAGCCAGATCACTGGGTCAAGACGAGCTCTTTTATTAAACCACTTATCTGTATTGTGAGACCTACATTTTGTATTTTTTATATAAGAAATTTTCACTTAACAATAAAATTTAACGTGTTAAATATGTAAAAATGGCTTTGCTATTCACTTGTGCTGTGATCCAAGGATGCTGATTACAACATTGTCTGTTACCAAATCACTATCTTTTATACTGATTTCGTCACTTCCATCATAATTATCCTTCTTGTCTCCGTCTTCTATAACCTTTTGCACCAATTACTTGTGCAGAAGTTTACTGTTGTTAGAGTTCTATTAAATTCTTCGAACCTGTCAGAAAATGGTTGAAGTCTAAAACACAGATCCTCCTCCCTTTCTTCCCCTCCATGCCCTCCACTGCCAACTAAACAGGAATTGGGCAGTCAGAACCTGAGATCAACTCCGTTAAGAATGAAATCACCATCACGAGATGAGAAAGTCATACCTAAGAAAGATACCTGCACCAAAAGAATTATCCTTATTTTATAGGAATAAATCTCTCAGTGATGCGAGGTCCTGTTTGGGTCACCCAAAATGACAAGCAAATGGTTACACTGACATGTTCCTGAGCATTGAGCAGCTACTGGAATTGGGGGAGTCACACAAGGATTATTTACCAGATGGAGGTACTTCTTTAATAAAGAACCAACCTTTATTTATTTTGAATGGCTGAAAACTGCCAACTACTGTACCTACTAAGAAGTTGCAAGGATTTATCTCAATCTCTGGCCTTGAATGCCTTTTGGGAACCTTTTAAAGGCATGACAAGCCAAAAATATATAGATCCTAAATACCATTACAGAGTCAGGCACTGCAATGTCTTCTTTCTGACCACAGCCACAGGTATTTATTTCCTGACAGGAATAAATGCAAAGTGCTGGTGTGTTTGTGGTGGTTTGGTTTTGTTGGTTTTTTTTTTAGGTTGGTTGGAATTTTTCTGGATTTGTTTTAGGTTGTTTTTTGTTTGGTTTGGTTTGTTACTTTTTTAATTTCCCGCTATGATGAGATTTCCTTTGACTTCCAGCATTTTGATGTTCTAAATGAATTTGACTTTTTTTCTTCCAGAATCAGGAAAGGTTGTGTATATATAGACCTACCTCTTCCATATACTATTTCCAGTGGGTTTTTTTGTTAATTATTACTTGCTTGGAACAACGAGATTTGATGATTTTTCTGGTGATTGATCTAAAAAAACCAAAAACTTAGTGCAACAGGTTTGTGGCTCAATTCAAGTGACAAAAGCTTAGGGGGGCAGAAGGATAAATGCTTTTAGCAAATTAAGTCATTAAAGATTTTGTTTACCAGAGAAGCTGATCTAGAAAGCCTTAAAAGCTATCATAGTTTTAGCAGAAAGACAAGATAAACTGAACTTTTGTGTATCTGTGTCCCAGTTTATCCACAGAAGTGGCTTTGCTGAGAATAAACTAATGAAGTTTAGGCAGGACACCAAATTCCTTAAAAGTACTATCAAGTAGCTTTAAGTCTGCTGTGAGCTTATAGCTAAATTAGTTTTGTCCTAGAATTTTTCAGTTTAATGATATTAATTCTGCTTTAACACATGCAAGTTAAACCACTAGAAACAAAAGATACGCTGGTAAATCACCAGTTTAACGACAGCAACAAAATCACGTAAGTTTTGTCCTGGTTTGGAATTTGACAGTTTATATTGCAAGAAGACATTGCTTGGGAAAACATGTTTGTGGCCTTTTGGTGGGAATCCTACTGACCTCTTGAATTCCCATTGTAAGAAAGTCAGCTAACACTGGTGATACTTGTGTGTCCTTTCCTGTGCAGGAGAAAAATTGCACTTTTTTAGAATCCTGAGTTTCACTAGATGGCAGCATCTCAGTGTTTCAACAGGAAATTACGTTGGTGTAGAGAAACTTAGCAGAAACTTGACAGTTGGACTACAAATCCCAACAAGCAGAGTAAAAAAAAAAATCTCTAGAACTTCCTTTTTTACAAGAGTCAGCAAATATAACAAAGCTGTTTGAGATCTCTTGGTAAGTGATTATATTAACATTTATTTGCAAATGCTTCATAGAATTGGTGTGGCAAATGTTCATAAAACTTGGTTGTGAGATTGAAAACTGTATTTATAATGCATTTTGCTTCCCGCGTGTTAAGGTGATTTGGGGAAGTACTTGAACTGATCCAGCTGGGTTTTGGAAATAATTTCTCCATTACGTTGCTTCAGAAGTCTTAATTTGTTGAGTCTGTAACCTTCAGGAAAACAGCTTTGCTGCAGCTTTTGTCAGGAAAAGCATGTAACAAAACAGAATTTCTGATCAAAATAAGAGAAATGAGTAATTTATTCAAAAAGGAGGACACTACATTTGACTCAGTAATCTGAGTCACAGCATGGATTTGAGCATCTCTAGACGACAGCATTGGCTGCTAACATAGGGAAAATTATGGTACCTTTGTCCTAATTTCCCAGTGAAGTACTTGGTGCGTTGGATTTATGTATATATTTAAAGACTGTGTTCTTATGATGCCTTTCCACATTGGTATCTACATAGACAAAGTTTCTCAGAGGATTATGAAAATGCAGGAGTTTTGCTTATGGGGAACCCAATTAACAAGCACCAGATACCACACTATGACTGGAACACAGTGATCTCACTTTTTAGGAACTTCTTTGAGACTTGGCATTTGGTTTTACTTGTTTGTCTGCATTTTTGCATGCTCTATTTGGTTAAACCTAACACAACACTTCAACAGGGCTGTATTTTGCCTTTTGGCTGCTCCATGCAGACTAAGGTAGCAGCTCCTAGAGGTTCCCTACTGCCCCAAGCATGGTCAGTGTTCACTGAGAACAGGGAACAAGAGGTAAGACTGGCAGCTTCATTCCCCACACACCTTCCTGCTTCACTGGGGCTGAGAACTTGCTGTGCTGGAATATTCCTAAGACAACTGAGGGCAGATAGCAAGGCTAGGGCATTGTGTGGAATGTATTGCAGTCCAGGACATTGAAAAGTTTGTAGAGAAACAGAAGACAGACCTGCATTCCAAGAATACCGTGGACAGTGGAAACACTAGATTACGAACTATTGTACTGCTCTTTCATCCTGGGTTTTTTTTCCCCCATTTAAGAAAAAATAAAATCTAATTTCTCTTATAATGAAGCTTAACTTCTGAACTCAAATGCCTTTTGATCTCTTGAGGTCCTTTATAACTAGAAAAAAAAAAAAAGGTGGGGGGCAGCCCTACCTCTCAGAGCCCTGGATAACTGAGGGTCACATGGCAGCCAAACAGGACAACTGTGATGGCAAAGGTACACCCTGGATCATGTGTAGTTTTGGGAATGTATTTGCATCTGATTCCTGGGGGTGGTGTTGGCTTATCTTTGTTACATTTCTGTGCCATCCCGTGCATGCACAGGTCAGCACCATGGGGCGGCTGGATGGGAAGATCATCCTGTTGTCTGCGGCAGCACAGGGCATTGGCCGAGCAGCTGCTATTGTAAGTTGGAAAATGTTTGTTCTGCTGTGCCTGTGCAAGGTCTCTCATTTTACCTTGTCCAATGACACCTGTACCAAACCAATTCTTGAATTAATAAACCATAGATGAGGCCAGAACTACACAGTGAAAAAATCGGGGAATAATACAGCCATTATGCTGTATCATGCAGGCTTTGTGCTGTTTCAGTTTATGAAAATCTTCAACTCTGAGTGGAGATGTTAGATAAGGATGATAAGAGCAAGATTTGAGGACAGCTGCAACTGCTTTTCTAACAATATATGGTAGTCTCTGTACCTGTTATCCAATATCTCTGTTGCTTTGTTCTGGGAGAAAACAAAGATGACAGGGAATATTTCCTGATCTAAGGCTGGATACTGTGAGGATCCCCTACAGTAAAGCCAAGGTATTTTACCTATATTCATGATCAGCATAACCAAATTCACATGATACTAGCACACTGTTCACAATGAGCACCTGTAAGAAACTCTTTACAAATTTTGTTTGATTACTGTTAAACAGAATTTAAGGTACGTATTAACTTTCTAGTTAGCTTGTAACTCCTTTTGACCAATTCTTCTGCTACTTCCCTTTTCCATGGCAAATAAAAAACACAGATTTCTTGTTATCTCTGTAATGTAATCAACAACTCAGGAAAAAGCTCCTGTACCATTTTTGCCAGACTGGTTAGTTTCTCATGCATGTGGTTGAGAACACAGAAGACTGCTGATCTTGGTTCTTACATAATCACACAATCCAAGGAGCAGGCAATCTTCCTGATGACTTCACTTTGTACCCAACAAGCCATGGAAGACTGGTGTGTTTAATGTCACTATCCTCTTAAGCTGCACTTGGAACACTTACTTTGAAGATTAGGGGCTACAGTCCAACATGTAAGAATACTTTTGGCAGACTTTACTTTGTTAGCTATTGATTTATCAGCAATCATAATAAAAAGATAGAGGCTTTAGAGGAGACTATCAAGAATGAAGCAATGTCTCTGGTTAAATAGCAAGTCATGCTGCTTTTAATACTGTTCCATTCCAATGCTTTGGATACGAAGGATTTTATTTTGAATAAAATCAAAATTAAAAAATCCTGGTTTATGACATCTGCCTTGTCGTATTTCTCATAACTTCATTTAAATCTAACAATACAGACAATTCAGCCCTATTGCGTACTAGTGCAGCTAATAAGGGCAATAATAATATCCATTATCTTAGTCTGATTACCGTTCTTATGCTGTTTTTATGGATTCCTTCCTTTAGGGAAAATACCTTAAATCTGTCTTATAACACAAAGTTGCATAGTTGTGTGCCCTGATATGCCCAGAATGAAAACTGAGAGATCAGCTGCTGAAAAACATCTGAAAAGAAAACAGATTTTATTTCTGGTACAATCTGGAATATCTAAATATAAACTGCTTCTCTTATATTCTCCAGGCTTTTGCTAAAGAAGGAGCCCAAGTCATTGCTACAGACATCAATGAGTCTAAACTGCAAGAACTGGGGAAATATCCAGGTAAATGCCCTACAGCAGGCATTAGTTCAGCTCTTACAGGTTTTGTGTAGGCTGTCTGAGATACATTTTGAGGATAAGACAGCTTGAAAAAGACAGAAAAAAAGGAAAATATCCAGACAAATTCTTTCAATGTTTGCATTGCTTTATTCTGTGATGTGAAATACCAGAGGTTTAGCATGTAAAATATTGCAACATCAGCATATCAGAGTAATATTCCAGACATGTGGAATGACTGAGTTTCTTGTGTCACAGAAGAAGTTGATATTTGTTTGCTAGAATAGCACCCATTTCAGTTACCTTTTAGCATCACTAGGCTAATTATCAAGTGCATCACTCTGGAAGGCATGGAATGCTTTTCTCTGATCAAGAGAACATACAAAAAGGTAGACCCAGTGTTTTGTATTTCTATGGTCTATACTTGGCTTATCTTTTTAATGCATTCCTTACTGTCTTGTAGAATCTGCATATCTTCAGAAACTTAATTCTAGCAACACTAGATACACCTATTCAGTTTGTACAAGTGTTCAGGAATGTTGTTTTTCTACTGACACCACAGAAACATGCTTCAAGGAGCAGGTTTTGCACAGATGTATTTCTAATCACAGGTGACACAAGCGGGACATTACATTAAAAAGTATTTTTCCAATATTGAAATAAAAAACAAGACTTCGATATAGTTAACAGCTGAAAATGCTTCTAACTTGATTTGAGAGAAAAAAGTGGATTTAATGAGTTCCTACTAAAGGCTGACAGTAAAATGCACAAAACCACAGCTGGCACAGCTTTTAGTGGGAATATCAGTCTGCCACCTGGAGTTCACCACAGGCTTTGTAATTGTTTGGGAACTTAAGGACTTTTCAGATTCCTTCTGAGGGTGTTTTGGGAAAGTGTTACATTTTTTCCCTCTGCTAGTACGCTCACAAGAAAAGAAATAATTTCCCATATGCCCAGAGGCATTTCTATCCTTTAGACATATGAGTAGTCAATCTATAATTCATCAAGACTTGGCACGTTCAGGTCTTTGAATTTTATCCAGGAGAGGTAATTCCAATGTAATGTTAATCAGCAGCCTGTAGTCTGGTCGAATACACAAATCTCTTAAAAAGTGTCTCTAGCATTTAACTTAAGGCATAGGAAGCCTATTCAGCCTATTCAAGCTTGTCAGGTTTCAAAAAAACCCAGGTTTTTATCCATTTCATATCAAATTCCCCTTGAAGTTAGACAACATTCAGATGCTTTACAGAGAGCTTTACAGTATTTTATGGAATTGTATCTGCTGGGTGAGACTTCTGGAGGCCATGTAGTTCCATCTAGTGCTCAAAGTGGCACTGGTTAGAGCAAGTTGCTCAGGGCTGTGTTTAATCAAGTTCTGAACATCTCTGAGGATGGAATTTTCTCAATCTCTGAAGGACCCTGTTCCAGTGTGACTGCCTTCGTGATTTTAAGAATTTATGCAAAATAATTTTTCCTTATTAATTAATTTATATAAAGCTTATTTATAATATCATCAATTACATATGAGAATGTGGCATGAAATGGCACTGTAAGACACATGTAACTAGTTCTAAGTGTTATTCTATGATAATGAGCATGAAAGTTTATTATTATATAGGTTCTCTAATTGTTCTGTGTGAGAGTATAGTGAAATTCAAATTTATTTGGAATGTTTTGATGGTAAATTAAGCTAGCTCATCTCCTTGTGTCATGCTGCATAACAATTAAAACAGTTGATCATTTTAATTCTCTCCTGAAATTTTAAATAGCATGATAAACTGTCCCAGATTAACTGCTGCACTAACTAAATCATTGAGTGAATTGAATTATAAGTGCTACCCTCAGCACATCAGAAAAATAATCAGCTGATCCTCGGTAAAATATACTGAAAGAAATGCCATGTTTTTTCTAGGCATTCACATACGAGTTTTGGATGTCACCAAAAAGGAGCAAATAGAAAATCTGGCCAAGGAGATTGAAAAGATTGACGTCCTCTGTAACGTTGCAGGGTAACCGGATTCTCTTTGCTATTTTTCCAGTTTTCCCTGTTCTCCAGAACCACTTTCTATTACTTCAATGCATTTTATTTGTTATGTTTTAGTGGATTTTTTTACCCTTAATACTAACTTTCATGTGTTTTCATCAAAACAGAACTTTTTGTGCACAGCTACATAAGCCAGGCCAAGATAGAGCAGCTCTGGAACTTACGTTTTCCCTACTCTATGTGTACCCTGTACTGATGGCTTTGACCCTCCTAGCACAACAGTGAACAAAGCTGATAGTCTGCTAGTGCTCTACTTTTTTTTTTAATTTCTTCTATTGTCAATCATTTTGTTGTACATACTGAGTCTGCTTTGTTTCTTTGATACTTGTCAGAAGAAATACAGTGCTTTCATTCTTCAAAAGAGCTCTTATCCTCTCATTTTCAAGCTTAGAAAAAAAAACAGAAGTGGAAAAAAGGCCATAGAAATGTAAACCACAGACAATAATCCACTTCATGCACTCATTCTAGGTTTGTTCATCACGGAACCGTTCTGGAGTGTGAGGAGCAGGACTGGGATTTCACGATGAACCTCAATGTTCGCAGCATGTATCTCATGATCAAGATGTTCCTTCCAAAGGCAAGGCTTGGCTGCCCTTGACTTTCAGTCTCTGCTGCTTTGTTTGAAGTGTGAGAGATCAGAGTTGTTGCCACTGTGACAATATACAAAATACAAGCACGCAGCTTTGGATAGGGGAGCCCTTAGATTACAGTGATTGTACTGTAAAACATTCTCTGCATTGCATAATATTTCAAGTAGGCAATTTATCTGAAGGATATGGTAGAGAATATTTATTTGGGGAGTTGGCATATGTAAACTAGATAAAATACTCCAGACTTTATGCAGGGCAGTGAGGGAGCCATTGCAATACAGTGCTAATGTATTACACTACAGCACACAGCTGCACAATACAACTGCTTCAAAATATTTATAAATAATGTATATTAACATGAATTTTATACAGCTCTGGAGACTATCTTGTGAAGAAATTCAGGGATGCTGATGCTAACATGCTGATTAGAGCACAACAATTCAATGAATGTAGCAGCTCGAAGATGTTTCTTGGTTTTACATGATCACTAGGTTTGGGTCTACAAAAACTTGCAGACTTAATAAAGTGTTCACATTCCCATAAATGCAAGAGCCAGATTTAAAAGCTGTGACCATAACTGGATGACAACTACTCTTTTCAGTTTTGTTACAGTTCTTTTTGCTTGGTTGGTTTGGTTTTCAGTTTGTTTGGGGGTGGGTTTTTTCTTAGCTGAACTTAATTTTCAAAGTTTGGGGGTTTTTTAACAACTTCAGGCATATCAAGTTTTAGGATGCCTAACTTAAAGAAAATTAGCTACAATTCATAGATGCTAGAGTGTTATGCTTTAGTCTTCTCCAAAACGAGAAGAGTTTGAGTGAGATCAGTGAGTTGCTGCATTGGTAGATGGTATCAGCAGATGTCTGTGTGGTGTAACTTATTGTCATGACAAGAAGGCAATGACTGAGAGGTGGTGACCTAGCAAAAAAGTCCTTTCCTGGCATAGTTTTCAATCCTGACATGGCTCTGGGAACTGTGTGAGAATTTCAAACTCTGCTTTACTGCTTCAGTCAATGGCATCTGCCCATGCCAATTAAGCTTTGTTGCCCTGTGTATTAAGTGCGTGTAGGGCTGTTCTGTGAATTGCTGTGGGCTATTTTGCTGAACCTGCAGATGAAAAAATAGTTTGTACTTGAGTGACATAAGTACTCTTTTGCAGATGCTTAAACAGAAATCTGGAAATATTATAAATATGTCTTCTGTGGCATCCAGCATCAAAGGTCAGTAGCTTGCTAGAGTTCCTTATATAACTCTTTAAGGTGATGGATATACAATATAAATATTATGCAGCTTTGAACTTAGAGGATATTCTAAATTCAAAGCTATTTCTAAATCCTCTGGAGGGATTGGGGGGAAAAAAAAGTGAACACATTCAACTCAAACTTAAATGCAAGGACACAGATGGAACATTGTAGAAACTCCAAGATCCTGAGCTTTTTCAATGTTTTATAGCATACTTTTTACCAGTATTTATTAACTAAAAAGAAATTACTTCCAGTGATATCTCGGTACATATGTTCTTCAGAGATACAATGAAGCAATAACATAAGTAAGACAATAACATAAGTGCTGTTAACTATGCTTTCAAAAGAAGCCTGACCATGATTAACAGATGGATTTCTGCTGTTCCTAAATCTTTGCTACTTGTTACATTTTCTAGACTAGTCCCCAGACTTACACTATTGAAAGATTGTGTGCTTTCCTCTGGTGCATACCTGTGTAGAATTCTGACAGTTGGCATTTTAGCTAGCCTGCCCTTATGGAGAGGCTACAGCTGCTATAGGAAATGCTGGAGTCCAGAAGCAGGTGCATATTGAACAATCCTGGCTCTTTATTTTTTTCTTTTTTTTTCCTTTTAACTATGTTTCTGTCCTGCCTTAACATGGCCCTTCTGTTAGGAGTTGTGAACAGGTGTGCCTACAGTACTTCAAAGGCAGCAGTTATTGGGCTAACAAAGGCTGTGGCTGCTGATTTCATTGAACAAGGCATCCGATGCAACTGCATATGTCCTGGTAAGTGTTCTTACATTATTCTGTGAACTAGGAGCAGATGCCAGAAGGCCAGATTGAGTTTGGCTTTTTTAACAAAGCATAGACCTGCCAGTGGCAGCTGAAGTTACCAGCAGTCTACAAGAACAGAGCGTGCTTGAAATGCTTAATATAGGAAAGTTGTTATTCTGTGGTTAAGCTAGATGTTTAGATGATTAACCTGGTATCTGCACTTTATACATACATTACACAGTATTTGAATGGTTGTTTTCAAAGATGGAGTCTAGGAAATTAGAAGTAGGCAAGAGCTAGATAACAGTCTGACCATTGTTTAACCATCTGAAAAGTATTGAATCTAATTCTCAAAACTCTTGCCTTCTACTAAAATTTAAAACTGTGCTTTATTGGTAGCTTTGCAGTCTTTCTCCTGAATTATATTACAAAGTTACACATAGGTGTTAAGACATACAAATAGAACAAATAAACTTTGTGATTGCTGATGCAGTTGATTTTTAACACTGAATTTAGTATTTTGCTTAGGAACTGTGGACACACCATCTTTACAGGAAAGAATCCAAGCCCGACCTAACCCAGAGCAGGTGAGAAAGCAGTTATTAGCTTGGTCACATGTGTAGATATGCTTAACTCTCTTTAAGAAAAGAATATATAGCTCTACTTCTACTCATATTCAAGAATGTCCTCAATTTCAGAGTACTGTGGATAACTTAACATTGCTGTCTCATTTGAAATTGTGGTCAGCTTGAACTTGAGACAGAAGACTTAAGGACTGACCAGAAGTGAAGCCTCAGAAGGATAATATTGCTTAGTGAATGCAGAGGGTCTTTCATCCATGGAAGCAACTCTAGGTGTTGGTTACAGTACCCAGTGCAAAAGCAGAGGACATTTTCTATTGCAGCACGTGTCAGCCACAAGGTAGTGCAAAAACAATGCAGACAGGGCACTCTGGCCTATGCATTTCAGTGTCATTTGGGATGCCTAACCATCCTTTTTAGATAATGGCAAGTTCTCATTTGAAGGACATGGGAATATCTACCACCAAAGGAAAAAGGATTTTATGTTGGCTTTATTCTGGAACCAGAGATTTAGGTGCTTTCTAGAAGTCTCCTAATTTTTTTCAACCTGAAATTCACATCCCTGTTGATTTTATGTTTTCCCGGCTTTAACTCCCTAGTTAGTGCACGAAGCGAAGTTATGACTAGAGGCCTGTTTCCAATATTGCTTTGTACATGTCAATAGGTTAAAATAATTGCTTTTTTATTTTTGATACACCAAATTCTCTTGTATATCCAGGCATTGAAAGATTTTCTAGCCAGACAGAAGACTGGCAGAATGGCTACTGCTGAAGAAGTGGCCCATCTCTTTGTGTACTTGGCCTCTGATGAAGTAAGTATTTTAATAAAATACAATGTCCTGTCACAGAATCCCATGCTACTTTGCTGCTTCACAGTAGAGAGGGTATTTGTTTTGGAACAATTTATATTCTCTTTGAGCTGTATTATTACAAAAACAAAAACCAAACTATGTTCTTTTTCTGAATTCATCCTGCAATACAAAAGATATTCTGAGTGCTGACAGTGATTGCAAGGCATTATGTATTTGGTGCCATAGCCTGGTGGTTTCGTGTCACCTGAGCAAAATGACTGACCCCAGATCATCCTGAATGAAGAGTAAATGAGAAAATGAGCTTGTCAGCTTTAGCAAGCTTGCACCATGGCTAGATCATGTTTTAAGGAGGTAAATTAGTAGAGCTGCTGGAGATTTTAGCTAATGCTCAGGGTGAATCTGCCATTCCAGCATAAGGAAAACAACACACCCACTGTAGTTGTTGCACATCAGACTCTTGATGACCACTGCAAAAACCACCACCACTAATGAGCACATACCAATGTTATTTCTGCTGCTATAAATTTACTGAGACTAAAATCTGGACTGGATTTGTCCGAATGTGTCCAGCAGTCCTAATGTGCATTTTAAAATACTTCAATGGATTTAGTTCAGTATTAATGTTGCTGTCTATCAGTAGTCTGTTTCTCAATTACGTCTTGGGTTTAGTATTTCCATAATGCTAAGAATTTTTTCCAGTCTGCTCACAGGGTTTTCCGTCATGTGTAAACAGAATTCAATTTTTTCAATATATTCAGCATGTTTCAGCATTGATATAGGGAAGAATGACAACAGCTCAGTTGCTTACCCCACTATCTGTATAATCTAATAGTTAGGTCCCATTATAATTATTGGCTGACCTGGTCAGATTCTGCTCATCTGGATAGACCTAATAACATCATTGTGTGAGGTATTTATTCCTGCAGGTAAGATATCTGAAGTCTAGCTTTTGTAAGTTTGTACTCTCAGGATGCATTCTCATCTTAATGCCTCTAATAATACTTCACCCACACTTCCTTGAATTAAGTAAAAGGCTTTAATTTCTACGTTTGTTTCTATTTAGATATTATATTACTTACTCAGCTATTTTTGTAAAACATAAAAAAGGTATACAAAAAGAAAGCATATTTTTTAATTTAAGATAAAGTGTTTCCCTGAAATTAATAGCCATGAAAAATTACTTAAAATCATTGTTTATTTTATGTAATTTCAGTCTGCCTATGTGACTGGTAATGAACTAATCATCGATGGAGGATGGAGCTTGTGATTGACTCTACCTGCAAATGGAAATTCATACTATGATGGGCAAAAAATAAGGATGGTGTTTCTTGCAAAGATTGAGATCATGCATGTGATGTCTTTCCAAACAAATTTGCTGCTATCTCTCTCTAGATTGATCTTACTGATTAGCTTTTCCTTAAATAGAGAAACACTGGAGTAAAACATACTTCATGTGGCTTCAACTTATGGCAACTCCAAAAGCATGAAAGAACAGCAGTTTAATGTTTAAGATTTCAAGAGGCCAAAAATTTAATTTAAGTTAGAAAATCTGAGTTGTATTTTAAGCAAAATCTGAGTGAAAGGAATTAACTATTATCTTTATTCTCATATTACAAGGTATTTGGAAATTAAATACTCACAATTAGATTTTCATGTACAGGAACCACTATGTAAGGGCAGTATTCCAGCAGGTATGGATGGGGGTATGTGTGAGAGTATTCTTAAATACATGGTTGGATCTTCATGAATATGCTTCACTTGTAGCACAAAAGCAAAAGGAGTGGATTTTACCACTCTAGGTGGAGCCAATATACTTCTCTCCAAAACGACATACTAATACTGGACAAATTCTGTAAAATCTGTTGCTAGGTGCTACACTTTGGTGCTCTATGCCTTATTCTCAAGTACCAATACAGTTCACACTAAAGCACAAGGCAGAATTTCTCTGCAAAGGACTGTTTCTACATGAGTATGTGCTAATGTTTTTATTGTGATAGCACATGGTAGGTTTGATTCATGAAATAGAAACCTATTATTGTCAAGTTTCATACTCTGCAAAAAAACAAAGGTCCTGACCCAGAGATATAAGGCAATGAATAACTTGAATTCACAATGTTTTGCTGACATGCTGCTTAAAACTTACATGAACTACATGTCTAACTGCCTATAAACATGGTCACCTTTAACATAGCTCCATTTATCTAATTCATAAATGAAACTCCATGTAATTTAATACATATGTGATGGAGGAATTAAGGACTAAATGCTACTGAATACTATTAAACAGTAATCAAAGCACAGAAAAAATGTACAATATTGTGTGTATGTTTCTGTTACAACAACTGCCATGTTTATAAAATTATTGTTTAAGCTTTTCAGTATCAGCTGAAGCATTAACATAAATTATTTGATTTCAAAGATAATGAAACACATCCAGTTAAAATCTGGCCTCTTATTTTAAAATAATTGTATGTAAATATAAATTTTACAAAAGATAAAAGTATTGTGGATAATGACTTCTTAGCCAATAGTTAAGTGGTTTAACATTTACCTTTAATCATGGTTGGAACATTCTGACCTTGTGTACTTTGTTTATGGGGTTTTAGAGAATCTAGTATTTCAATCAAGTGACCTTGGCAGCCAGGCAGGATCAAGTTGAGGCAAAAATCCAAAGTTATCCAAAATGGCTCCAAAAATGTTCACTGACATAAATTCAAATATTAAAAATTGAGGCTGGCAGGACATGGTTTCTATGATTTCAGAGTTTAATACGAAGGCCAAAGTCCTTCTTTTGTAGTAGGTACAGAAGGCTTACCTTGAAAAGAGAATATTTCCCCACTGCAATAACACATGGAAAATGTATTGTGTATTCTAAAAATATAATTAAGAATCTGAGACAAAATTCATTATACTTACTGCATATTGACCATCATTGCTTACTTAAAGTTTCTAAGCTCGCTTAGAAGTGATTGTAGGAGACTGTAGTGTACAGTATACACAAAATGGCTGCATGCCATTTTGACAAGTGCCTGTCAAAGCACTTGTGCAGGAAAATAAGTACCACCTGCCTTTAAATTGCACTAAAGGCACAAAGGGCTTTTTTAGTGGTAAGCCAAGAATCTGGTGGGCCAGACAAGTAAAAATCAGCAGAGCTTGCTGCCTCTTGGCTTGTTAGCATTGCTTTTCATGGAGGTGTTAACAGTTGCAACTCTGAAATGTGTTCTGATGTCATGAGGCTTTTCAGCAGATTTGTAGGAATAATTAAAGGAAAATGCTTCTTAATGCTCTTGTGACCTAATTCCCTGGTCTGTTTTAAATGGAACTGGGTAATTCTCTTTGTTTTCCTTCCACCCCAGTGATAACATAAAGAGGCTTTTTGACTTTTAAGATTCTAGGTCAAACTTTTCTGTTGTGGGGGAGGGAGGAATAGACTTTCCTGATTCCGGGTCCTTCTGGAAAATTTAATCTGATCAAAAAATGCCTTCATTTTCTCTTGGATTTGTAGTCAGCTTAGTTCTGTGTGATGATACCAGGAGCAAAGTAGCAACATGTAGCATTTGACTCTGCTTTCACATGCATTCAGTGCAGCTTGCAAATTTAGGGTTGAGAAAAAGAGGTTTGTCTCATTACCTCATGTGCACTTACAAATGAGATGGATCAACTTGCTTTATCTTGAAGAAGTTGAAATGTCGGGATGGGAACAACATAAATATGCGAGTTGTGTTTGTTTGGGGTGGTTTTGGGGATTGGCTGGTTGGGGTTTTTTTAAATTGTGCTGCCGGCCCCAGTGTATTTTGTCTGTGCGCACCCAGAGCAGGATGAAGCAACAGCTCCTTACCCTTTCCTTGCACCAAATCTCCAGCTCCTCCCATGCCGCAGTCTGGGTTAAAGCATTGCCTGTACCTTCCCCATGCATCTTCCCACAGCCCTGGGAAAGCTTTTCCCGTGGCTACCGCAAGCAGTGAATGCCATGGGGGACTGGCTACCAAAGGCACCAAAATCTTCCTCCTGGATGCTCTGGCGGTATCCAGAGCCTTGGATGGACTCGGGTCTGCTCCATCGCTCCCACCAAGCTGGCAGCTCGCACCAAGCCAGTCTCCTGCCGCCTTTCCCGCGGTGCCGTGCGGGAGGCCCTCAGGAGTATCCCCATCTGCCGCTGCTGGCCCGGGGAAGCCGTGGCTGTGAGGGAGGGCCCGTTGCTCCGGCAGCAGCAGCGGAGGAGGAAGAGCCGGAGCCATTCCCGCTCCGTTCCAGCGGGCTGTTCCCTCCTGCTCGCTGCTCTGGGGAGGTGCCGGCCAGAGGCTGCGGGGAGCCGATCGGATCCCTGGCTCGGCCCCGCCGTGCCCAGGTGAGTGCTCTGCATCTCCTGGCTCCCTGCATCCCAGCCCCTGCAGCGGGAGGGGTGGCGGGGCTAGGAACTGAGAGCGGGCTTGGCAGGCAGGAGGCTGCTCCCGCTCTTACATAGCGCCTTTTTGTGGATAATGAGGGTTTGGGTGTTTTAATCGTTATTTATTCTGAGTACCAGTTGCTGTGCTGGTGATTGCGGTATTTCATTTGCATCGCTTTCTGCTCCTTCTGCGTGCGAAGCCGGATGCCGGTAGTCACCAGGCGGCAGAGCTCATGCCATAGGCATGCACGTGCTGTCCCTGTCACTCTGCTTTCCCTCACTGCCCACTCAAAAACAACTTAAATGAGACCGTCTAATACAAACCTTGCTGCTTTCAAAACGACCGAAGTGTATTTTACAGGGAGGTACTGTGGCAATTGATAAAAGATTCGTGTTAATCACAAAAGCATTGGGGTTTGCATAAACCAGAATACTAAGCTCTGAAGTGAAGCATGGACACTAGATAAAGGAAATTATATGATTAAATAATTCTGTTTAAAATCACCTTGTTATATTATGTTGTATTATGTTACATTACATTATGTTATATTATGTTATGTTTTTCAAATAATTTGTATCGGCTACCAGCTTGCGAAATCGGACTTCCCAAAAAGCCCTTCCTACCTTTGTCTAATCGATACTGCCTATCCCAAAAACCAGACTCCCAGAACTTCCCTGGTGGACATCTACAAGGACCGGATGGCTATCTGTGACTAATTATCACCCAAAGGCTTTGTGAATTTGTGAACAACGAGAACCCACAGTATAAGAAGAGGCTGCAAACCGAGGTTCGGTGGAGCGTGGAGTGGGCGGTGACCCCTCGCATTCCCCAGCGCGCTGTTTGCTCTTTCTATATCAAATAAAGCAGTCTAAAAGTTTGCTGAATATCAAGACTTTTGTCTCTCATTTATAACAGTACTGAAATAGATCTGTTCCTGGCTGGTTTCCATGGGATAGGCCTTAACCCTGAGCTATAAATTCGGCTCCGTGGTTTCTCAATCACTGATTTTTGTTGGCATAGAAGGTGAAATTGAAAAACCAAAACAGCCCCCCTCCCCCCCAAAAACCTGTGAACTTCCAAAAGACCCATGCTGGTGTTATAAATTCACTCACCACAATGGGGTAGGTCAGTCAATAAGGCAATTTATTATTTCCTGATAAGGAATGGGCAGGCAGCTCTGGGGACACAGGGAGTCTGCGCTCTGCTAACACATCCGTCCTACCCTTGGTCACTGCCCCTTCGATAGGCAGTTCCTGGTGGCGTCATGTTGTGCCTACTGTGCTGGGGTACAAGCCCGAGCAAGCCCGAACACGTTGGCTACCATGCAGGTAGCAGTGGCTACAAGCCCCCACCAGGCCTGGACAAGGCTCGAACGTGTTGTCAGGTTACACTCCTAGCAAGCAGGTAACAGCAGCGGCAAGTTTGCTCATGTCCACACAAGCCCACGTTTCCTTATACACAAAAAGTGGATACAAATTATAATTGTAGTGACAAAATAATTAAAAAATACCTAAAAACAAAAAGCCAAAAATTTACAGCAAAATGATTTAAACAAATACAATGAAATCATTAGATTTTCCTGTGTCTCATGTCCATGCTTTACTTTGCATTCAGTATTCTTGTTTATGTTGATCCCGTGGTGTATTTTCATAATGACACGAATCACCATGTAACATCTCACACTGGCATAAATACACTGACTACTCACTTTGGTCCCATTGAGCCCAAGGACAGTGGGGAAAAAAGAGGATTCTTAATCCTTCCGACAGAGTGAAGACTTGCCACAAAACATATAAGCACTGTACTATTAGATTCCTCATTCGCTCCCTGAAACCATTCCTGTTAAATAGAACATTCAGTATCTCTCCTCAATCAATCTTTCCTGTTCCACATGCTGCTGTGAACTGTGCTTTCAGGAGCTGAAGCTGTGGCAAGGTGGCCTTGCCTTTCTCAGAACTATTAATGTATTCTGTGTCAAGGGCTACTTGACTGATCTGGGATGTTGCCCATGTAAAGCTGGAGGGAGAACAATTTCCTTCTGTCCTTTGCTTGCACACAAACCAAGTGCAAAATTAAGTACATAAATCCACCCTGGGAAAGTGGTCAGTGAAGGGAAAGAGAGAGGTACTGGTAAGTTGCTGATACTTTCTATTCCAGTTAGGAGGACTGGCATTTGTGTCTTCGTAGCCCCATGAAGGGATTTTAAAAAAACCAAACCAAAAGTATCACTGATATAATTTAAAAAATCCTAAAACCATAACTATTTGGTTCTGCAAGTACTAATTAAAAATACAGAAAAGTACTGAAAATTGAGTAAATCAACTATTAACTTAGAACACACCAAAAGTGTTTGCCTATGGCTCTGTCTTCTTCTGTGCCTTGGTCATTCCTCAGGCCAGTTTGATATCAGAACAGCTCAAACCAAACTTTATAGGTGTTAGAATGGCACTTGTCTTTATGGTATCATCCATTCCCAAATATCAAATATTTAATTTTATACTTGAGGCTTGATAATTGTGAGAATCAGCTCTGACTTACTTCCAACCATCTGACAAGGAAGGAATTTCTTGGCTCAGAAGTTCTGGCTTAACTTCACTGGTGTTTTTTATGGCCAGAGCAATGACTTGAAAGATGGATATATTCTCTTGATGGAGAGATGCCAGCCTTTGCTGGAAGAGAGAACACTATCAAGCCTTGTCTCCAGATACATGCCTGCCCCCCTTCACGGTGCACACTTCTGAAACTACAGTAAGCATGTGCACCAAAAAATATCTGACATACAAAACAGTGCACTGCCATATTTCTTGTTAGAATCTATGGGACAAAAAGTAGACCAGTTAGAGTGGGTAAATAGGATGATAATTGTCCACAAATTACTTGGATCTTATTTCCCACTCTGAGAAGTATCTCCATGGGATATAATCAGTAAAAAAGAGCCATGTTTAATCAGGCTGCAAGCTGTGAAAAGTCCTGATCTTTATTCAAACAGGCATCTTCACTTTCTTAGATACTCAGTCAATGTGTTTGTAACTAGTAGCATCTACAGAAACACATTCTTAAAATTCCTCTGAAAATCAACCTGGAGCAGTCAGGCTTAAGTTAGGGGGGAAATGTCCCCTCTTGAACCTTTAGAAACCTCTTAGCGTTTTAGAAACTATGGTTGTTCTAACTTTATTAAATGGTCACTTGCACTGACATATAAAAAGGGCCTGTTATGCTTTCAGAATTAATGGTCCTGATAAGTGATGCTGACAGCAAATAACCTTTATTATGGGCTGAAAGGAGGCACAAATGGATAAAGATGTATTACAGCCGTACTTTTAAGAAGGAATGAAGAGGTTAGCACAGATAATTGTGATTCTAAAACTCAGATATTGGTTTTGGGTTTTTTGTGCTTGAATTTCTAAACTTAATATTGTTCTTTGGTTAGTTTCTGTCTCTTATTCTTAGGTATAGCATACAGAGGGACAGAAAAACCACTAAACTTGAAATTGGGCTGAGAGGATTTTTCCGCCTGGTCTCTGGGGAATAGCAACATCACTGAGAAGTCATCCGTTTGGAAAACAGTGATTATTTGTTTCTCTTAAACTTTTTCACCTTTCTTTCTTTATTTAGGTTTGCAACAATGGTAAAGGAAGAAGTAAATGACAGTGGAGATTCTGAACCATCAGTATGTGAGAGAAATGGCATGATTCCCATGCATGAGCAAAGTGAGGTAATTAACTAGGATCTCAAAGTATCGTTCTCGTCAGAGAGAACCCTCCTTTTCCTTTTTTCCTTTTTTAAGAATAAAATTCTTAATGTCAAAGGCACTTAAAAGTAAGCCTATAGTGTTGAGAGTATCTCATATAGATGTCTGTATAGCACATCTTTATGCATATGGTGATCACGGAATCATGGGGTAAACAATTAACTCCATGCTGAAAGCTCACGAGATTTGTGTTCCAGTCATGACTCTGAGTAAGGAATATATATATATATAGAGAGAGAGAGAAAGAGAGAGAGAGAGGGAAGAGACCAGAAAAATAATCAGAAATGTGGAACTATTACTGGAGAAGGGCCAAACCACATTATAAGCAGAATTCCATGTCTACAGTATGACAATATACTGACATGAATAATCATACAGGAAGGCAGATGATTAACTTGTCAAAAATAATGCTAAAATTAAGTGAGACATATCCAAAAACGGTCAAAAAGTGCTTTGGTTATGAATATGGATAAGTACATGTACCAGTATAAGAGAACAGCTTCAAGGAACTTCAAGGGAATCATTCCCAGGGTAGTATTTCTCCATTTCTACTTTGACTTACCAGCCTGAGCCTTCCAGCATGGATCATGTGAGTAAAGCTTGTGCTGGCCAGCTGTGCTGTTACTTTCATCTTTGTTTTGTTAGTTTGGTTCAAGGCTTTGCAACAGAAGTTATTTAGGAGTTAGAGTAATAGCATCATCTCACTGGAATTATTCTAATCATTAACTGTGTTGTGAAATCCAGTCTGGAAGCAAGACCTTATAAAATTGTAGGAAATATTAATAAATGTTAAGTTTTGTACACAAGACAAGCAGAACCTGGCCTGCTATTATTTTTTCTTCATTAAATATGGAAACACTGTTACTGCACAGGTGCTATATCTATTAGGACAGGAGCTCTGTTAGTTGCAGATAAAAAGGCAAATGTCCTACAATTTCTCACATGTAGTTCTTTGTGCCATGCAAAAAACAAACACAGAGCCAGAAATTCCAAAAATACGTCACTATATTATTAAAATATGTCACTATATATATTGACATTCCACTTAGGAACGTCAAAGCTGGACATTCCTATAGTAGTTGTTTAGTTAATGTACTCAACTGTAGCCAGTGTGGATCCAGTGCATCTCAGCTGACTTCAGGTGTTGCACACTGCTTCAAATACATACAGTGCCACTTCTGAGGGAGTCTCCTTGTTTGCCTTCAGCAGGGACCAACAGCAGATGCCAGAGGTACTGATGTGAATGCACAAACAGAAGAAACTGCTCTCTTGGACCACTGCATTCAGCAACCTCCAGAACCAGCAGCAGGGTCTTCAATACCTGCAAGAACGTGGAAGCAAATATTTGCTTGTCATCCTCAGGGTTTACTGGCCCAAACAGTGACAAATGGTAGGTAAGAGAGACAGACTTTAATTAAAATGAGAAATGGCAAATTAAGTGCTTCTTTCTCTGAATGGGATGGTATCTGTCCTCTGTCCTTGAAAATAATGAATGGAAATAGCTGTGTTTTACTTATCACAGTGTTGTTTGAATGTTTTAGCCAGAGGGGAAAAAAAAAAGATTGAACAAAGGTTTGAATGTACAGTTTTTGTTTCTCCAGTCTCATATGTTTACTATGGTAGGTATGTTTTCGTACTGCAACTATTTTTGTCAGAAGAAAGACCTCCTAATTTTTGTGTTGATAGTTTGTCTTTAATACCACAGGCTTGCAAAGCCAAGAGTCCTCAGTGCAAGGCAAACTGATCTGTTTTGTTTAGAATTTGTCCTAAACTGAAAACTCCCAAAAGATATGCCTGGCTAGCCAATTATTACAGATTTTTCCTAAGAAAAGACATTTAATGTGTCTTTGATTGCTTCCACAGCCACTTGGAATTCTTAGGCTTTTATGTTTGGAAATCTACTGGTCTACCTTTGCCACCTGTCACCCTCAAGTAAGATTAAGAAAACTACAATCTGAAAATGAAAGACATTACTCAACACATTTTTTTCTTCTCCTTCTGTCTTCTGTTTTGTATGTATGTGTGCCTTTTCTTATTGGACAACTGTTGGACGAAATTTGTGAACCTTGAAAGAGCATAGTGTTTTCACATATGATATTTTCACACACCATTCTCATAATATTTTTCAGGATTTTTCTCCCTTCTGTGTTATCCTGCTTTGATTGTTGTATCATTGCTGTGTTTGTACTCCAGATGTTCGGAGACATGACGCTCTTCAGAATTTTTTTCCCAGGAGTAACAATGTATTGCACAAACACATTCAGCCAAAAAATGATGCTTCAATTCTTTTCAAAATTAGACTGGAGCTGCATTCATCAGCTTGAAGATATGCCAGGCTGTTCAGCAGTAGATTTTACTGTGGTTCTGAAGTAGCTGAAGGAAGATAAGCAAATGCAAGATAAGTTAGTAAAAGTCTTTGTTTTAAGTTTGGAACCTGTGAAGTGCTTTTCACAGCAGACCAAGGCTCATGAAATTAATTTTGATATTTAATGATGTTCCTGTTACCAATTTTAAAGTATTTTAGCATCTATAAAATCAGAACATCAGTTTAGGGACCATCAAAGATCAATCGCATTGTTATGATTAAACTAATTTTTAAGGTAAGTAATTTCATTTCTAAAAGTCATAGTTAACTTTTAATAGCAAAGCAAATGTGATCCAACAGCAAAGTTGTTTCTGAGAGATGATTAAATATTAATTATTTTTTATTTTGTTCCAGTTGCATTTGTGGTCCTGGTTTGGGCTGTGGTTTGGTCCATAACTGGGGCTGAGTGTCTCCCAGGTGGAAATCTCTTTGGAATTCTGTTTCTTTATTTCTTTGCTGTCATCGGAGGTAAAATTTTTGGATTCATTAAAATACCAACACTACCCCCTCTTCCTGCTCTTCTCGGTAAGATATCCTTCCTTCTTTTCTTCCTACATGTTTTGTGTTGTTTAAGCCATGAGGTAGTATCTGTATGGTAGACATGTTTGGACTGGGAACAAATAAACTGTGTCACATTCAAAATCTGTACTTTTCCAAATGACTTTTTCTGGTCCTCTCTGGAAAAGTGTGAAATTCCCCAGACTGGCTCAGGTGAAATTAACTAAGGCTCTCTTCTTAATTCTTTATGGGTCAGAGAACTGTATGCCTACAGACTCAAAGTTAATTGTCCTTCAGACCCTTCTGTCACAAATACCAAACAGGAATCTTAATCCAGACATCATCTTACAGTTGAATAGTAATCTCTTTGCAAAACTGTTGCCAAGCTGTTTCTTTAGCATCTCACACAGTGAACATGTTTTCTGAAGAAAGCATTACAGCAATACCCTACTAGTGGTAGTCCAAAGGATTTCTTTCTTCTCCTTCCTTTATCTCCAGATAATTGAAACCTGATATTCACAACAAAGAATAATTCTTCTGCAGAGAGTTATTCTGATTAAATCATGACATTTTTTCACATCAACATCCTATTTTATTACAGAAATGCAAAATAGAAATGAGAGATGAAAATAATGTTAATTCTGACATTTTAAAAATCTGTTCAGGTTTCTTTCCTAGAGAAGGTTTTATACTTGCTTACATGACTACAATATTTTGAAGTGCTGTGATGTCAGTGAAGCCAGAAACTCCAGGTTCTCACCAGCTGTGTCCTGTCCCCTTGCTATGTTTAGTGCATAAATGAATAAAGCTGTTGACTCACAGTAAAAGTCTTTGGCAAGGTGGGCCTGCAGTGCCCAGGTGTGGTTCTGCAGCGCCCAGGTGTGGTTCTGCAGCCTGCACAGCAGGTGTTGTGCCTCATGCAGGAGCTGCACACACGGCTCTGTCCAGGCAGCATGTGCACTCTTGTGCTGCTTAATTTCACCAGAGATAAAAATTCAAATGAGAGGGAGGGAGGTTTTGCATATGGCATGCATGCCTGCAATATGAACCTGGAATGCCACATGTAGGGAGTCTGCCCTGTCTAAGTAAACACCCCTCTTAAACAAATAAAAGTATTTCTGACCATTTGGATTCTGCTTGTTTGGGAGTTTTTAAATTACATCTGTATCCAAAAGTTATTAGTTGAGCATGACTGCTTGTCAGACAGGTAATACTGGACAACAGAAACTTCAGCATGACAGCACATGTCTCTTGAGTTGTTTAGGACAGAGTTCATTGTTCTGATCCCCAGCCTTTGAGGAAAATTGGAGAAATCTACGACTCAGAAGAAGAGATAGACAATGTCTGTGAATATTCTGTTTTTACATGAAAAATACAAACCTTGTGCTCTTATATACCTAAAACCCACTTTTGCTAGGTGCAGTAGATTGTAACGTGGCTGGCTGAGCACTTAAGCACCTTATTGTGAGCCTCTCTCTCAGGGAAAAAGGAGTGAAATTGGTACTGAAACAATCACATAATATATTTTAGGTGCATGTTGTAGAGAGGTTTCTGCAGCAGGACACATGGAGCAAATCAGTTAAGATACCCTTTGAGGTGGAGATTTTTGCTTTGTTAAGCAGATTTCCAGATCAGGGTAGCTCCAGTGACTTGGACCTCATGCAAGTGTTGCAAAGAGCATGTGATCACAGTGCCATCCTGATATCACTGTCATAAGGTGCCACAGATTAATTATGACACTGTTTTTTTCCAGGAGGTTGTAGAAACAGTGTCTGAAGGTTTAGAGTGTCCCAGGACAAATCAAGCTCACAGTCAAGGCTCACACCAAGCTGGGACCAACCTGAGCACACTGATTTGTTTACTTTTTGTCTTTTTATAGTTTCCGGTTTCTGAAGATGACTAATTTAAAATTATGCCACAAAAATGTATCTTTGAATCATCAGGACTCACAATGAATCTCTGTAGATCCATATTTATAGTCAACTTATCCTGTATTTTTCCATTTCCTTCCAGAGCTGTGGCTTTGATAGCTTTGCATGAAATCTCTGGTTGGACAGGACAGTTTTACTTTTTGTAAAAGGTTGTATCTTGCAAGTAGCTCAAGTAGAGGATAAGACACATTTTCTGATTTCCCTTCCCTTTTTTATCCCCTCTTTGTGTAAGACTCTCATTGACAGAGCACTTAAAAATGTTTTAAGTTAATCCATGATGAGCAGGTTTAGATTATATTTCCTAATATATGCAGCATTATGGTTCCAGTGATACCTGCATTTCTTACACCTAAGAGGATTTTTAAAAATGCCCAACTTCTGAGATAAATACAGTATATTAGATGATCTTCCTATTTTTGCATTAAAACAAGCTAACAAGTAAAAATCTTTCAGGATTTACAGGTGTTTGTGCTTATGGTAAGTGTGACCTGCACCTGGTAAACAAAGCCGAATTCTTCTGACTCAGACTAAAGCTGCGTATCAGCATCCTGCTGATTTATTCATTGGCGACCTGCTGTGGTCTTAGGCCACTTTCACTGCTTCAGATGTGTTCATCTCTTCTTATGCCTCAGTCCCATTGTTAAAACATGGCTAATAATTTGGAATACAAATTGTTTCTTTTTCTCTCATGAAAACATGATATGGTGTCTATTTAAAGAGAGCTATGCAAACTTTTCTTGTGCAATAAAAAACATGATTTGAAAGGAGCTTATTTGCTTTGACTTAAGGGATGCTACTTGCTGGTTTCCTAATCCGAAATACCCCATTCATCAGTGACTTTGTCCAGATAAAGCTACGCTGGTCGGCAGCACTGAGGAATATTGCTCTTTCCATTATCTTGACCCGAGCAGGACTTGGTCTGGATCCAAAGGTATGGCACCAGCCCTTTGTGTGTGGCAGACTATACAACAGCAATCCAAAAGAATTGAATAATTGGTTCCATTAGAAATATTGAGCTGCTCAGTCTTGGAATATCTGCAGATTAGATCATTATAGAAAGCATAGTTTCTGTTGTATAATTATATATACATGTATATATACAATGTTAATATTGATAGCTGGATTTGTACAGTAGGCAAGTAATCAAAAAAAAAAAAAAGAAAACTGATTTTATTATTATTTTCATTTCCTGAATTTTGTGAGCAGAACAAATTGAGGATGTGTTCACCATCACGGTCTGTCAGGAAGAGTTTACACTCCCTGACAAATTCCCGGTTAGTTTATACTGAAAATTTGAAGTAATGGAAGGGATCCCCAGTTCTTGAAAGAGAATGTTTTTGTGTGGCCAGAAATCCAAAAAACCCAACCAACCACAAAAGTGTAAACCCTGTGTGACTTTTAAAATTTTTTTCTTAATCATTGCCATTTTAATGCAAATAAGTTTATTGCAAAGATGAATCCTGCTGCACTACTGAAACAATGATTCTCATCAACAATGATGCCCCTAACAATCCTGTGAACAAAAAATAGTCTCTGCACCCTAGGGAACATGATATTTCATAAGTTGATGAAGCCAAGGTTTTGCTTATTCAAAATGAGCTGGCTGAAGTACAGCTGTACCATATTGGCTCCTGCCTGTTGAAGGAACTACTCAATTTATATAAAACTTAGGTAAAGTATGGGTGGTTTAGAATATCTAAACTGATTTTTCCCAACCAAGAAAAAATAGAGAGTTGCCAATGCTTCAGTTATTTAGGAAAATAAGGTTTTGTCAATCTTGAAAATATCTTTTTTCCTATATTATCATCATCTTATTTTCCAAGACATTGAGGCTTGTATGAGCATGAACTGTGTGTTGCTAGACACAGCTTGGATGCCCAGTTCTATGAGACTGCATTTCTTTCTATTTCATGACAACTTTTTTTGCTGAGAGATCTTCATTTTTGACTCCTTTTTTTTCCATGTGGTAACAAAACTGTCACTTGGACTCTATGTGTGGCAGTGCTTTGATGCAGTTACAATTGTTCCTCATGTAATTGAAACTGCAGAGACAAAGAAGACAGTTTCTCTTCTCAGCCCTGATTATGCTGGGATAAACTGGATTGGTAAAAAGTGGAACTCACTGATTCTTTATTTCTTTTTTTTTCATTCCATGTCAAAATTAGAGATCCATCCTAGCAGGATTGTGACTATTAAAGACAGCTGTTAGAAGCAAATGCGCCATTTCAGAGCACATTTTTTAAAAGCTGCTGTGCCAAAAGGAGCTTTTGGCTCCTTGTGCCAAGTTTATGTAGCTCTACAGCTTTTCATTATTTTTTCATATTTTGGGGTAATTTTTGAGGGTGCTCATTCAACTTTTGGGATTATAGCAAAGTATATTGTGGATGCAGCAAATGACAAGAAACCAAACAGAATTTTCTGCTACTCCTTCCTGTGACATTCAGGAACCCTATCAAACCTAGATTCACTGCCACACTTGAAATTTTATATCCATATCCGTTTGGGCTTGGGCTTATCTCTAGTTTAGGCCATGTCATGTCCTATAGTGCAGCTCAGACAGGATTCTTTAACAAGTCATATCAGACTGTAAATGTTTTTCCTCTGTGTAAAGCCAAGTTTACTGACACTATTGTGCCTGTATGATTGCAGGCTCTTAAGAAGCTCAAAGCTGTCTGTTTGCGGCTTGCTTTTGGACCGTGCATCTCAGAAACAGGCACAGCTGCTGTCCTTGCCTTCTTGTTCCTGCATTTGCCATGGCAATGGGGATTTATATTAGGGTAATGTACTGCCTTTTCTCCTGTATGACAAAAGTGCCGGTTTTCAGGCTGCAGCTAAATGATTCCAGTGTTGTTAGTTCTCTGTGCCAAACAGAGACCTCAGTTCAGTGCCATTTGGGAAGCTGTGCTTAGCCCCTGTGGTCTTTTGCTTACCGTTTATGTCTGGCTCTGTGGCTAATTTAAAGGTCATATTCTCCGGCTGCGGAGGAGTACTTGCATCATTGATCCTCTGTGTTTGTTACCTGAGTACTTGAAGAAGGAAAAAGGATAGTGCAATCCCTGAGTCTTGAACCACAACACAGGAGGCTTTTTGGGGACAGAAAATTATACCACAGTTTGGAAAATTTTCATACTGGAATTCAGAACTTCTACACAGAGAGATGCACATAGGACAGCATTCTTGTCATAAGTCAAGGATAAGGATATGGCATGGTATATTCTAGAGTAACATGCTTGAAGAGAAGACCTTTCCCATCTAGTCCTATGTAAATTGGTGGACTTGGGTCAGACCCATACACTTGAACAAGATGGGTGAACTCCTTCTCTGACACACGCTGAATTTTATGAGAAGGAGCTGGGCTCCTGAGTCATAAGCGTGTCTAGACCAGGTTTCCAAATTGGACAATCAAGGCATCTGTCAGGGAGCGTAACTGGCCTGCAGTGGAGACTCCAGTTTTAGTCTGTGGAGCCCTTTACTTTTAATGTTACTGAGTTGGGCAGAAAGTAAGAGCTGATTGCAGATCTGCATAGAAATATCCCTGCTTGTAATTAGAGGGGAAAGGTTAGGAAAATACTTTACATAAAGGTCTACTTACTTATACTTCAAAAGAATTAAAATCGGAACATTTTGAAGTTTTTTTAGTTCAGTACTTTCTTTTTGAGATGCTGAACCTGTGTGTTTTCAGCTTTGTTCTAGGTGCAGTCTCCCCTGCTGTGGTGGTTCCCTCCATGCTGATTTTACAAGCTGGGGGATACGGGGTGGAGAAAGGTGTCCCAACTTTGCTAATGGCAGCTGGCAGCATCGATGACATTCTGGCTATCACAGGCTTCAACACTTGCCTCGGGATGGCTTTCTCTTCTGGTATGCTGGTTAATCTGTACATGATGAAATGCAGAACAGTGATATTTTGGAGAATGTGTGCTCTGTTATGGCTGACTAGTTTGTAACTTAATGGCATCTTGTTATAAAATTCACATGAGATGGAAATTACCCATGTTCAAAAGTTGGTGTAACATTCTCAGCTCCGAGTTGCGGGTCACAATAACTTTCAGAGAACATTTTGCCCTCACTGTTGTCTTAGCTGCCAAATCTGGGCCCTACATGCCCAGCATGGTGCTTTGAAATTTCACTGGGTTTGACAGTGTTCTTACATTGGCTCTTTCTCTGACTTCTCTTGCACAATTTCGTGGCACGAGCTTTCAGAGAAGGAAAGTTGCACCATCCAGTTTCTTCAGGCCCATAGGTTCCCTCCTGAACTCCTTTGCCCCAAGTAATTTAAAGCAGACACTGTCCTAGAATTATAGGTGTAGAGCACGGTTTGAGTGAAGGTCCGTGTGTGACTTACTGAACACGTTTTTCTTTTGCAAGATAGGTTCTACTCTGTACAATGTGCTCCGTGGAGTGCTCGAGGTTGCAATTGGCATAGCAGCTGGGGGAGTTCTGGGAATGTTTATTCGATATTTCCCAAGCAATGACCAGGTAAAAACCTAGTTTTAAAAAAATTACAACAAAGTGATTCTTTGCTAAGGATTATTTTCTTTAGTTACTAATTTCCAAGCTTCCTGTGAATCTGGTTTTGGGGAAACCTTTTTACAGTGCTAGCAGCTTCCAGATTGCAAAACTTATCAAGTGAGGATGTGTTTTAAAGGAGATTACTTATTTACTGCACTAATAATAATGTATGATCTCACAGTCCTTCCTGATGGAAGTTTGGAATCCAGCTTACCATCCTGCCCTTACTGAAGGTAATGGAAATGGAGGAAGGGTCTGATACCCATTTCAGACAGTAAAATAATAATTTATTAGATTGATACAGGACACATTTACTTCTTTAAGATGTATCCAGTAGGCCTAAGATTAAAAATTAATAAAGCAAATGTATTGGAGGTTTTACGTGATTGATCATATCATTAGTATTAATTAAATGTGTTACTTCCATTAAAATTACATTTATAGAAAGTGGTAGATGAATTTTCTATTGAGGGGTAATTAAAAAAACAGAAAATTGTGGAAGAATGTAGATATGCTCTGGACTACCAAAGTCAGTATTCAGAGCATCTATTCCCCTCAGTGGCATCAAATTTTCTTATTAAATAATTTAAGAAGCGTGATACAAGAGCTAAACAGTTGAATAGAAATAGATAACTGTCTGCTGTGAGACTGAATGAAATAAAACTAGATTATTCCTAGCAAATGTTTGACTTGTCCTTAAAAACACCTGGTGGCAAAGATTTCTCCTTTCTTTGGATAAACTGTTGTAATACTTGACTACACAGGTAGAAAATCCTGCTATTGCAGAGTTGAGGCAGAGCTGGTGGAACAGAGCATCATGTTCCTTGTGATAAAAATAGCCTAGTGGCAATAAGAATTTGGATGGGCAGAGGAAAAACAATTATATGTTCAGAATTTGTATTCTTAGGAATTAATGTCTGAAAAAAATCCTCAAGTTTCAAGTGAGTTCAAGTCTCACTCGAAAGCTCTGATTCCTTCAAAATTATCAATTTTTAGTTTTCTTTTCAAGTTCTAATTTTCAAAATTAACAGGAGTAACTTTTTTCCCCATTTTCTGAAAGAAATTCACTTTTTTGTCTCTTTCCTTGGCTGCAGGCATCTTTGGCATGGAAGAGATCGTATTTTGTACTTGGACTGTCCATGTTTGCTGTTTTTGGCAGCATCTACTTTGGCTTCCCTGGATCAGGAGGGCTCTGCACATTAGTCTTAGCTTTTGTTGCAGGTGTGGGATGGTCTGATGAAAAGGTGAATGTTTACATAAGAACCATACCATATCCAAAGTCTGGTGAATATGCAGCCTGACAGGGGCTTGAATTTCTGTCAGGAGTGGCAATGGTACATTTGTGAAGCCTTAGAAGATATACAGATTCAAGAAACAAACAAACAAACAAACAAAAAAAAAAACCACACCAAACCAAGCAGCACATTATACATTTGTTTTGGAAGCATTTTGTGTTTCCCATGCGAGAAAGTTAGCATGTATGTCAGTAGAGCAGTATGTGTGCCAATACAAAGCTGGCATACTGACTGAGAAATGCTCAGCTTTTCTTAGGACATCTTAAGCCATATGAAGGAGACTTAGTTGTGAAGGCACTTGACCGTAGCAATCCAAAGCTTTAATTACCAGCTCTGTGAGTGTCTGTACACAGTCACTTTGTGGTAAAATTTACAAATGGGTGTCCAAGATCCAGTTGTGGACATGGTCTGAATATCCTGAGCGTTTGTTCCCTGTGGTTTGGAGGGGGTGAAATGAAAAGCAGTCATTAACTATCCTCTCTCATCTTTCCCAAATCCTAGACAGTGTAATTTGGATAACTTAGAGAGCAGAGTGCACACAGTAAATGATGATGTAAGGCCATAAAAAAATCATACAAAAGAATGCTTTTTAGTCACTTTCTCTTAGGTACTAGCCTACTTCATCTTACTGGTGCTGCCCCACTGCCTTTCTGTACCTTGCTATGTCTGACTGCCTCTTTTGCTTGATACCATCTACATTTAACGCTTTGAGGACGTTTCTCTCCACAGCTATAGTCTTGTGACATTCAGTAGGAGAAGGAAGGAAAAGGAAAGGGGATTAGATATAGTAGAGTCCATGTTATTATACCCATCTTGACCCTGACTTTAGTAAGATCTCAAGGTTTGCTATAGCAATGAAAAGAAACTAAGGTTGTCCAATTTTAAAGGATGAAAACCTCTTCTTGGGACTTAACTAGTTAAGTACATTACAACTGATCAAGCTCTCTACTGAAAAGCTTTTAAACCATTTCAGGAGGAAGGACCTTAAAAGAGTATACGCATTCTATAAAGGCTTAGTTTAAATTCTTTTGATCTGTGAATAAAGCTTCATGGCCTTAAGTACATTGATGTCAAATGCCTTAGCTCTTTTCTTCTCAGATAGAGATAGAGGTGTCTATGTACTCAATATATTACCAAGGTTTTCCTGGTGAGCTTCTCAAAGGCCACTGCCTCCCACTGTCCATGGTGGAAGGCACTTGACAAACACTGTTTACAGAGAACAATGAACATGAACCTATTCCTGGGACGGTCAAATGGGCAGTAAATAGGCTGAAATCTGTAAAGAGGGGATTTCTGGGGGCTTTTATATATATATATATATATATTTCCACCTCATTTTCTTTATTTTCCTTACGGTTACACAAGTTTTTATATGACTGTAACCTACCATTCCATTGACAGAAGAGCAAGAGTTGTTGCAGGATCAGTCCCAAAGAGAATACCAAGGATGGGACATATCTAGGCCCTGGATTGATTAAGTGACAGAGCACTGCACTTATATTTTCCACCCACTCCAGCCTGAAGGCTCATTTGCTATTGTAGAACCCACTTAATTAAAAGACAACTGCTATTTTATATGCTATGTGTACCTTTTCATGTAAGTGGAAGATTCCTGTTTACCCTGGCAGCAGTTATTTTAGGAAAATTGCATAAAGTTCAAACATAAGGAGAAAATATGGTTTTGTCTTTATACACTATATTCCAGTGGAAAGTTCAGCACTTGTTCCTGGTATGTGATTTCAGACTTGCTCAGACTGACTTTGCCCCTGCTGACATGGAGAGAGGCTTCTGACTGAGTGCAGCACAAACAGAGTTAGGTCATGACTGAAACTTGGGAGAGTCTGACTCTGCTCAGCTGCAAATGGAAGAGCATGTTTAGGCATGCAGTTCCCAAAGACTCAGAAACTTTATGGCAAAGCTGAAATTGAAGTTGAAATTACATCTTTCTAAATACTGAAAATCAGCAATGCATTATTTTCCTCCTCTTGTCTGCAAACTGCTCTGTTGCTGTTCAAACACAATAGTTTTTATTTCTCCTCTCAAGACATCAAACATTTATTTACTAGGACAGCTAGATGCAGTCTGACCTTCAAAAGGTCTGCACCTGATTTTGAATGTTTTAGGTCAAAGAAAAAGGAGCAATTTTGGACAGTCTTTATGAAACATTTTCACTTCGTCCTATGATTACTTAACTGTTGCGTCTGCTTGGCCATCTTTTTGTGAATTTACAGATTAGTTTTGTTTTTATTGCAGAGGGAAATAGAAAAAATTGTGGCAGTTGCATGGAATATCTTTGAACCTTTTCTTTTTGGTTTAATTGGAGCAGAAGTATCCGTTACATCTCTTAGGCCTGAAACTGTTGGTAAGGTCATTCACAAATTATCCAGCTTTCATTACTGGCTTTGAAAGAATCTCTATAAAGAAATCTAAAACAAAGGAGACTATGGCTGACCCCAAAGAAATTAAAAAACCAGAAGCACCTATGCACAAAAGTACTGAGAAGTGTTTGTCTGTTGCAGGGCTCTGTGTTGCTGTATTAGGCATTACCCTAGTTGTGCGAATTGTAGCAACGTTCCTGATGGTGTCTTTTGCTGGGTTTAATTTCAAGGAGAAGGTATTTGTCTCACTGGCATGGATTCCCAAAGCCACTGTCCAGGTAAACAATCCAACATCACTTTAATTCCAGGCTAAATCTGCTTTGCTTAGCAAAGTTCCCTGTGACTAGCATAGCAGTAGGCAGGGAAAGGTTCAGGCTCAATGACAGCTGAGTGTAGTATTTTGACTGTTCATAGTCTAAAACACTCTAACTGCTTGAAAAGTGTGTGGAGAACCTTCTGTGTGGAGGTGTTTTGCTTGTATCATGGGTTTACTCTTAATAATGAGAGTGACTTGTTCATATATCACAGGAAATGTAATAATTTCTCAGCCATTGCTGGTTATTGTGCCTTCACATACAGATTCTGAGAACTCTCAAAGGTAAAAGCATTTCCCTCTTACACATGAAGTGTCAGAATGGGTACACAGAACTGGTCACATCAGTACTCAGAATGGGTCTTAGTTTGGGACTATTTTCATAAGGAGTAGTCTGAGAGCCGTATTAATAGAGATGGCTCAGGCTGGCTACATTCCTGCTCCTTTATTTTAGTGATTGTCAAGTCATTTAGACTTTGCCTCAATAGAATGATTCCTTGAAACAAAAGTTAATAATCAAAACAGGTAAGGTTTCTTACATGATCAGTGAATTAAATTTTCAGAAGCTGCCACTAGTTGACTATTGTCAGGATACATTCTCCAAGTGTGGCATTTTAACAGCCTGCAATACACAATATACTAACCTATTTCATTAATCACACATTCTCCAGAAATGTGGATAAAATGGCAGCTAAGCAATGTTCTTCACAGGAGGAAACCACACAGATAAACTCATTAGCTTAGGAAATTCCAGGCATAGACAAGTGAAAATTGTTCTCATAAGTGTAATATAATGTTTACTTTTCTATGTACAGCCTAGAAACAAATGGGCTGAATGTACTAAAAATGTCAAATTTATGTGAAATGTTGACTAATGATAGGTTCCCTTTTTTCCTCATTCAGTGCTAAGATTACTTGCTCCATCTCAGCAATGTTTTCTTCCCTGCAGGCTGCAATAGGTTCTCTTGCCCTGGATACAGCAAGACAACATCAAGATGAACAACTGGAAAAGTATGGAATGGATGTACTGACAGTAGCTTTCTTGGCTATCTTGATCACTGCTCCAATTGGAGCCCTGGTTATCGGCTTGGCAGGGCCCAGACTTTTGCAGAAGGCTCAGACAAATAGCAAGGAGGATGACGAAGGTGCAGAGGTTAGAGAAGAGGCAAAGGCCTGTGAACCTTCGTAGGACAGACAACTACAGCAACCCTGCTCCTTCAACCCTGACAGTTTAGTTGAGTAAAGATGGCATGTCTCTAATCTTGCTGGAGGAGCCTAAAACTATCAGTTACCCCTGCTATTTTTAAAGCAGCCCTGGTGGAGTTCTAGAAAATATTTTTATCTGATGATGGTGCCTTGAGATGAAATAGCTGAACATACAGTGAATAAGATGACCTGGCAGTGAGTCACTGAGAAGTTAGCAGTCAAGAGTTACTTGAAATGTGTGGGTGGTGAGGCCAGGGAGGGGGTCAGAATTGTTGAGGCACGAAGTGGAGTCATGAGGTATAATATAAATAGAAAAAAATGGAGACTAATGTGAATTGTTTCTTGATGGTTGAAACTGGACTGTGAGTTGACAAGTTCCACAACTTCAAAGAAAGCAACTTCCAAGTAAGAGATTGCTGACACATAGTGAACAAGTCCTGCCATGGGTAGGTGATTCCCTCTCCTTGCTCATTTGTGTTCCGAAACTTGCCTTTTCCTATTGCTGTTCTTCCTCATGGCTGAGGCACTCCTTTGTGCCTTGAAGGACTGTCAGCAAGGAACAGCAAGTGGCACTTACATGCTCAAAGAGACAGTTGGGGCCATCATAGATTGTGGTAATAGAGATGTTGGTGCCAGCAGAAAAAGGGAGAGAGCCTGAAAATGAGGTGAGGAGGTCTACAAGGACTGGGGGAAGCTTGTATGGGATTGGGAAGGCTGCTGTTTCACCTGTGTACCTCATCCTTCACACAACATGATGTCCTGTCGTACAGCCAGGAGTAACCTCTGTTGACCAAAATCCTGCTCTTGCCTTTTAGGTTTGGTACCAGTTGGCAGATACCAGTAAATCTGTCTGCCTCTGCTATGTTTTGTACAAGGGACTAGCTCCAAGTAAGTTGTTAGTAACTCCATTCTGAGGCATGGGGTCAGTACAGCATCCCTCAGAAACTGGAAGTTACTTTGTTATTTTTTGGAAAGGCTATTAGATTGTGCCTGTAACTGAGGCAGAAAACATTGTCCTGCAGATTTCTACACTATAGTATCCCTGTTTTACAGGGATACTGTGTAGAATATATTTGATGGTGTCTAGATTTTGGCATTAATAAGAATTAATAATTTCTATTTTAGCTTTTGATTTTTTAACATGCAAAACAAAAAATGTACAAAAATACTCTTAACTACTTAAACACTTCTAATGTTGACACTGTACTATTTGCAGAGATTCATATGTTGTACAGTTGAGCTGTATACAGCTCAATATGCATGCCTTTGTATAAGCCTTACTCTCTAAACAAAAAGAAAGCTTCCTGAGAAATACTTAAATTTCAATGCCTGCAGTTCCAGCACAATGATAAAAGTACCAGGAAATTCTTTGGTAAGTTTTCCCTTAACAGTTGTCAAGTACGTTATATTTTTCTAACTATGCACACTGCTGTTCTCTCTGCTTCCTTGGGAATGTACTATCTTTAGTTCAGTTCAAGTTTGTCTCCTGACCTGAAAGGAAGATGCTTTTAAACGGCACCTGATGGGTTTGAAGCTGGAGCAGTGGTTAAGGGTTGTTATTGTGACATATCTGGACTTCTGTGCCTGTTGTGCCTGCTTCACATGCACTCCTGGTGTCCCCCTGGCCCAGTCCTGTTCAGTATCTTTACTGATGATCTGGATAAGGGGATTGAGTGCACCCCAATAAATTCATGGACAACACAAAGTTGAGTGACAATGTTGATCTGCTAGAGGGCAGGAAGTCTCTGCAGGGGATCTGGACAGGCTGGATCAATGGGCTGAGACAAATGAAATGAGGTTCAACAAGGCCAGATGCTGAGTCCTGCCCTTGGGTCACAGCAACCCCAGGCTGTGCCACAGGCTGGGGCAGAGTGACTGGGAAGCTGTCCATGGAAAAGGACCTGGGGGTGCTGGTCAGCAGTGGCTGAACATGAGACAGCTGTGCCCAGGGGGCCAAGAAGGCCAATAGCATCCTGGCCTGGATCAGCAATGGTGTGGCTAGCAGGACGAGGGCAGTGATTGCCCCCTGTGCTGGGCACAGGTGAGGGCACACCTTGAGAGCTGTGTCCATTCTGGGCCCCTCACTGCAAGAAGGACACCGAGGGGCTGGAGTGTGTCCAGAGAAGGGCAATGGGGCTGGGGAAGGGTCTGGAGCACAAGTCCTGTGAGGAGCAGCTGAGGGAGCTGGAGGTTTTAGCCTGGAGAAGAGGCAGCTCAGGGGGCACCGCACTGCTCTACAGCTGCCTGACAGGAGGGGGTGGCCAGGTGGGGGTCAGCCTCTTCTCCCACACCACCTCTCAACAGGATGAGAGGACGACCAGGGGATGTAGTTGCACATTAGGGGGAATTTCTTCACAGAAAGATTCATTCAACAGTGGAATGGACTGCCCAGGAGGGTGATGGAATCATCTTCCCTGGTAGTGGTTAAGCAAAGACTGGCCATGGTACTGAGAGCTATGGTCTGGTTGTCATGCTGGTCATAGGTTGGATTCAATTATCTCAGAGGTCTTTTCCAACGTCACGGATTCTATGATTTAGTGAAATACGTGTAGTTTTAATAGGAGGTTAAGTATTTGGAAATTGTAATGTTGGTAAAGCTAACTGACAAGATGAGGAAATACAGTGTTCAGTTCATCAGTGTCTATATAATAGTTCTATTTGAGCAAAACTTACAGGAGTTCACTTTTTGGAAAGTTTTATAAAAAGTGGAATCCTCCACAGGGATTACTATGCCAAATTTGGAACGTGTTCAGTAACAGAAGTGTGATGTTTTAAGGATTACAGCCCTTTAAATTTGGACACAACCTTAAGTAGGAAAGCAAACCTCTGATGAAGAGCTTTTGTTTGTGATAGTCTCTAGTACTTCCTCACCAGCAAAACAGCTCTGATAAATGGGATTTACCTGTTCCCTTAACCTCAGTGCACCCTCAATTATACATTAGGTCACTTCCATAATTCTGAGTGCCTGAATAAGCTATACCAGTGAAAATTTGTCATCTTTTTTGCTAATCTAAGTGAGATTGAATCAATTTTTCTTTCCCTGCCATTTTATGTGGGTATTTCTCATGAGACCCCTTTCCCCCAGCTTTTATTAAACCTTCAAAAAGTATCAGGTTGGAGCCTTTACATAGACCTGCAGATCTAAAATTAAAAGCTTTAATGCTTTATAATGTTCCCTCTTCCTTGTCTTCTAGAAGGGAAGAAAACACACACTTGCATCTTTTCATTAAATGATATATCAGGACTAAGAATTTAAGAGACTGGGTTTTCTAGTAAGTATCATGACATTTTCAGCTATTTTTAAACAGCAACTAGCTTTGAGAGATTCAGTTTTTATCAGAGTACGGGAGAAGCATGACATTAAAGACCACCTCCCTTTTAACAAAATGCCATGAAAATCATTAACTGAATAAAGCATAAATTCAAGCCAATAAAATCATTATGCCATGGTAATCTCTTATTTGCAGGAAATAAAATTAGAGCATGATGTGCAGTAACTGATAACCAGAGTCCTGCTGTCATGCAGACATAATCACAGGCATAGTGTGGAAGAACTCTGAGCATGCTATTCCAGAAGGTTCACAAGAACCTCTGCAAGTGTTCCCAGCAGCCAGCATGTGCAAGTTACAGCAGGCAGCATATGGGAAAAGAGAGAAATGATCTGCAAGCAGGGAGTCACACAGGCCAGGGATGTGGTGATGATGATGTGAATATAATCACAGCTTACTCTCTCTTTTTCAGCCAAACTGAGCTTTTTATGGAATTTAAACTCAAACCTAAGATTAACTGTGAAAAAGCCACGATGTAATACAGCCACAAAATGGATGATAGTTTCTGCATCTTGCCTTTTAAATAAAGAGTACACAAGATGAAATTTTTGGTCAATTGCACTTCAATTACATTTATTTTGTCTAGTAGTTGCCCCAAGTCAGACACCTTTCTCTAAATCTGTTTTACAAGTTTATTTGTAGTCTATTATAACCATGTCCAAATTAATTATGAAAAGAAAAACATTGCTGTTCTTGTAGATTAAGTGTCACAATATGCTGATTTCAGGTTCCCCAGATTTTCCATCAAGACTGAAGATCTGGCCCTACAACCTCAGTTCTGGTCTTGATTAGCATTTAGGGCAAATTTATTCCTGTGTATGGAGCTTCCCAATTACATTAGAAAAGTCAGGTAATTGGTTCAACTTCTAAATTGCTGGTGAGATACAGAGCTGTACAGGCACTTCAGCTTTTAGCTATCTCTCTCTGTAGACTTTAGATAGAACAGATTAGTAAATTATTGGAGATTTTCTATATAAACTTCTGTGGATATGTGACAGTATTACCTTGGCAGATTTTGAAAGGCAAGGAAATGATGATTTATCTTGCTTGTGATTCTCATTACATTATTATCTTGTGGAAATTACTAAAATGTCCTTTCTATAAAAGAACTGTGACTTGTTCTTGCAACACTACAAATTTGTTCCATTCCCTTACAGATATAAGCACAAAGAAACTGTTCCTCTTTATCCTATAGCCATGGTTGTAGATTGCTGTTAAACTATCTCATCCATGAGTAAGGAGAAAAAAAATAATTAATCACGCTGTGTTAAAGATGGAGTGAAGAGGTTAAACCTTACACTGTTCTTCTCTTCAAGGAGCTTTTTGGGAGAAACAAAACCATGTTGCTGTATTACTTAACAAAGTTTGTCTTAATTTAACTTAATTTTGGTTGTGATTTCAGAGGAAATCAAACTGTTTGAATACAAAAGTATCCTGATAAAAGCTGGAAGCATATATGTGCCTGTGTCTAATAAATCTGCTACAGTAGACTGTGGTTTTTAAAGCCTGAAAAAAAATGTCAAAGACAGGGCTTTACATTTCAAAGTAATTTCTTCACCAAATCCAAGAATTGGGGCTTAGTATTCTATATACATCTGTAAGTGAAAACTGAGTATAAGACACTTCATATATTTTCCTCTATTATAAATGTTTATATCCTAATGCATTTATGGTTTGCTCATCCATTAAGGTAAGACCACCATAAAGCATTTAAACAATAAACATTATACCATGGTTCTGTTACACACTGTAAATAGTCATTTAACACACAGTCACATCCTAATCTGTCATCTTTTGCTGCAAGGCAAGAAGTTTTTGAACTCAGAACTACAATTGTCACAAATGGAGGAATGATCTACCTCAATTCTGCTGCTGCTGCAAGAGCCCTTTTGTGAGAACAGCTTTCTGACTCGCTTTCTGTTTCAGCACTGTGATGATCAGCTTTGGCAACAGCTCTGGGGCTTCCTGCCTAACAAAATAAATGCTATTAAGGAATGGGTGAGATCTGTCATGGTACCATTGTCTAAAATTGTAGCATGGACCAAATTTTTATTTTTAAACTGATGGATACACTATTTTGTGGGAGAATTAAGCACTTAAGAATAATTAATTAGAAATCTAGCAGTTAGGTAGGTAGTAATTATCTGCATCTGAAATTAAGCCTCACCACAGCAACGTTATGACTTGCATAAATAATAATTCTGAATGGGTAACAATCATGAGAACAGCTCAGCTCAGCATCTTCAGTTCTGTCTCTTAACCCGTTCATCCCTTGAAAATTCCCATTGCAAGAAGTAGAGACTGCAGGGCAAGTGAACTTGCAGGAGGCAAATTTGTGTTTCCTTACCATCAACACAGGGCCCAAAATAAAGGGGTAACGTTGATGGCTGACCTTCTCAATAGTTTGGTTTATATATGGGCTGGAACTGCCAGCACTCCACCTGGGATGCTGTGTGAAACCTCCCTGCAGTTTGTCTGGGGGTTTGTCTGAGCTTCACTGCTTTGTCTAAGACCAACAAACTGCCCACTTAGGCACCATGCAGGCCAGACCTTCAAGCTTGCATGATTTAATACTGATCTGCTGCCTGAACGTATATTCACAAAGGAGGAAGTGGGTATCTTTTTCTCCCCCACTTAAGTACACTTTAATTTGCTCCTGAAAAGCAAAGGAAAACGTGATTTCTCAGCAGAACAAACTCAACAGAGAAGTGCACTTACATCACTTGAAATAGTGAGTTTTATAATTGTATGTTCAAAAAAATAAAAGGCTTAGTTGTAGAAAGTCAATTTATTATTGAAATAAACGACTTATTTACAGAGATAGGTACTTTACAGTTTTACAAAGCAGGCAAAATTCTTCTCAGAATAAGGTACCAAAACAGTGACAAATTCATCACTGTCTAAATGCAGTTTATTCCAAAAAGAAATCTACAGCAATCATGAAACTAAATCATACCAATCACATAATAAAATGCTGTCCTTTGCAACTACAACAGTATAAAAGACTTGTTATCAGTCATGATCTAGATTAAGCATCTGCTATACTTCTTTCTTCTTGAGTATTAGTGGACCTACATTATCTCCTGTTAATTCATTGTGCTTGTTGTGGGAGCCATCACAGACAGGGAACTGAAAAAAAAACATACACAAGGAATTAGCACAATTCTGTACAGCAGTTGCATGGTGATTTCTGTATTTCTTCCTACGCCCTGACTGCTTTGATAATGTTGCTTGCTCCTCTTGTCCTGGTTCAACGTCAAACTCCCTGTCTCCTATCGGCACAGGATACTAAGGAAAACAAACACAGTTAATGGGTAACTAAGTTTGTGAGATCCTAAAATAGCTGTTCTTCTTCAAAGTCAGGGACAAAGCCTTTTCCATGAAAGAACAGCAAACAAAGCAGCTATCACGGTTACAAACTGATTTATTGCAGAACTAGTAAGAGTGCACTTAATAGATTTAGTCATTTGCAACCAGAAAGCATGCACAGAAGCGAGCTGAAGTACTTGCCTGAAGTGATTAGCCCAAAGTGAGAATAGCTGAGTGAGCTTCTTCAGTTCAAGACAGACTTTTTTGGTTTTATTAAAGAAGGAAAGCATTTGGGCCAGAGAGAACAAAACCAGAGTGTGGTCAGGACATTCAAAGGACATTCAAAATTGAATCAGGAAATGAAAACTGAGGCTAGATGAAATACACTCATTTACATCTAGTTGATTTGGGGGATATGGAATATCCCAACCACTCCTCTCACTGCTCTGGATGACATGGGAATCTCCCTCACCAACACAATATTTTCATTCTGATATGAACAATCTTCTTGTTTTTTGGAAAGTAAGAGTACTTATCTTTTAATTAGCTGCAGCGTATTTCCAAATAGGAAAACAGGTTTGTTTGGTTTTATTTTACTCACATGAGGTCACTCTCTAAACATTTCTAGAAAATTTCTTTTAAGTTTCTACAGTTGCTTTCTTTGTGTAGATAGGTTTGTGCCATTCTGCAAAGTTCAGGAACATGTTCCAACTCCAGACAAAGGCAACAGCTCAACACAGCAATCCAGCACCAAAGCACTGATAAAAATACTTAGTTTCAATCTCTAATCCTACAGCAGCACGTCTTACCGTCTTTGAACGCCAACACCTGCAGTAAGCTTTAGTGAGGCACAGATCTTCAATGTTTATCTCATTCACAACTTTGGGATTTTCCTTCTGGATCTTGAGGTTAATCAAGCTATCCTTCTGCTGTTTCTTCTTGGGGAGGAAGGGACGAACAGCAAGGTAACCGAGCAAGGCCAGCACGCCCAGGAAAGGCAGTAACCGCAGCCATTCTGAAACTAAAAATAATGCGGGGTTTAGGGTGGCTCCTGACACCACTCCAGGATGGTGCAGCATCAAACGGCTTAGGCTGAGGGTATGGAACAGAGCTGCTCAGTCAGCAGGGCCCTCGGGGCAAACAAGATTCCATTGGTGAGTCTCAAGGAAAAAAAAGACATAGATTAAATCCTAGGATTTACTCCAGCCTAAGTAAAAATCTGACTTCTAGAATTTCATCTGAAATTGGATTTTATCACTCTAGATGACTGAATGGAAGATAATAAATACAAAACAAATAAAAGATTTACTGAAATAGGCAACCCTAAAGCACTGGCAAAACCTTCACCAATCTTTTTGGTTTTATTTTTCAGACCTCTGCTCAGGGATCTGCAACCAGTTTCTACAACATAGAGAAAGAAAGACACCTAAGATCAGTAGGTCAAGTCACAGAAAATTACTTTATACCCAAGTTAAGGAACTTCTTTCAAGTACAGGTAAAAAGTAAAAGTATCCACTGCAGATCTGGCTGCTCTGCTCCATCATTAAAAATGTAGGCATACTGGTGAGAGAAGACTTACTGGACTTTTAAAGAAATGCATCAATGATTGGTATTTAGATGGATAGATAGAGAGATAGAGAGATAGATAGAGAGATAGAGAGAGAGATAGACACAGAGAGAGAGAGAGAGAGACAGAGAGAGAGAGACAGAGACAGACAGAGAGAGAGATAGAGAGAGAGAGAGAGAGAGAGAGAAAGAGAGAGAGATAGAGAGAGAGAGATAATATACAAGGTGGATTCACTTTTCCAGCAAAATGTGCTGTGGAATGTTTTGTACTGTGGAATACTCCAGTGCAATTTAAATACCATGGTGCACTAAAGGTTGAGAGCATTTTTCTAAATTTCTGGAGAATATATTAAATCTAAATACTCATATAGAAGGGAGTTTAAAAATATTTTAGAAGAGAAAAAGGTATAACGTGCTGAAGCACAAATAGCTGCACAAGCACTTTTTAAGACACGACAATAATCAACTTACTCTTCTAAATTATTTAGGATCAGAATATAGCAAGATTTTGTTCTACAATTTGTTTTTTGAAATTAAGATGTACAAGAAAGAAAACACAACAGAGCAGGCTAAGGCTGCCCAGTGGGTTGTAGCCCTGAGGAAAGAAATTATTCTGTATAGCTTGATTTATTTGTACTAGCAAAACATATGTTTATGCTAATACTTCTCCAGTTAGAATCCAGTGGGTTTTTCTTAAGGATCTGCATTTTCTGGAACCAGACCATGTAATGAAAATAATTTGTGGAATTAATTTTTTGTTCTTTGTTGCCCTTGATGTGACAGCGACATTAAATGTATTCATCTGGAAATGTATCACAGCTGCATAAAAGCTAAAGGCACTGCAAGAAGTCTCAGTAATCATTTCCCAACTGCAACTGCAGCAATCCCTACACACCACAATTCACACTAAGACTCACTGCAATACATTAATCTCTGGTGCTCTTCTCTTAGTTCCTCCATGTGTTGGTTTGAAAGTAAAACCAGTGCGAGACTCCAAGTCAGTAATACAATTTAACAGGAGAAAAGAGAAAAAATAAAATACATGCAATAATATAAAAGAAAAAAACCACCAACACAGTCAGAAATACAACCTATCAGTCAGGGTGTTGGTAGCAGTCCGTATAAATGGTGGCTGCAGTCCTCCTGGATGACGGATGTGGTTCCGTTGAAGCAGTGCTCCTGTAGAAGGTGCAGTTTTCCTCCGAAGATCCAGCGATGATGTGGAAATGATCCGACCTTCCTCTGGGATCCAGTAGAAAGGTCTGCCTTTGCGTCCCAAACCCCAGTTTTTTATCTAGGTAGGAAAGGCTTGGCTCCTGCCCCTGGCCGGAGCATCTCCCAATGGGATGATGTACTCTTATCAGTCACACAATAGGACTTAATGGCCCATTAATGGAATATATCTTCTGGAGGAAGGATGGGTTGTGAAAAGATAACGATGATCATCCCCCGATCTTATCAGATGGCACATCAGCAGAGGATATCTCCCACAGAGATAAGGATCACCACCCCTCCCACATTTTAACAGATGGTGATAGAATACACATTTTTGCATTGTACCCCAGGACATAATCCACCCCTTATTCTATTACCATCTACATCATACCCAAACCAATACCCTCTTACAGATATATAATACAAAATGAAAAGTTACATACAGTTCTCACTAAAAATTAGGTCTCCTTGCAGTACACAACGGGTCTCCCCATCTTTCTGCATTACCCACCAAGTGCAACCAGGTCCTTGAGCAAAAACAATCCCACGGATTGGTTTGCCTTTGCCTGTGGTGGGATTAATCCAAACAATCTTTCCTAAAATACCTTTTATGTGTACCACAGGGACCTTGTCCCCATCCAATGTGTGCAGGGGTTCAGAGTGGGCAGGACCGGCTCGATTGATGGACCCTCGGGTGTTAACCATCCAGGTGGCTTTGGCCAAGTTCATTTTCCAATTTCTGAAGGTTCCACCACCAAGTGCTTTCAAAGTAGTCTTAAGGAGTCCATTACACCGTTCAACTTTCCCGGCAGCAGGCGCATGGTAAGGGATATGATATATCCATTCAACACCATGTTCTTTGGCCCAGGTGTTGATAAGGCCGTTTTTGAAATGGGTTCCGTTGTCTGATTCAATTCTCTCAGGGGTACCATGCTTCCAAAAGACTTGTTTTTCTAGACCCAAGATGGTGTTCTGGGCAGTGGCATGAGGCACAGGGTAGGTCTCTAACCTTCCTGTAGTTGCTTCCACCATGGTCAGTACATAGCGTTTGCCCTGGCGGGTTTGGGGAAGGGTGATCTAGTCAATTTTCCAGGCCTCCCCATACCTGTACTTCGACCATTGTCCACCGTACCACAGAGGCTTCACCCACTTGGCCTGTTTGACTGCGGCACAGGTCTCGCAGTCGTGGATGACCTGTGAGATGCTGTCCATGGTAAGGTCCACCCCTCGGTCACGGGCCCATTGGTACATTGCATCTCTCCCCTGATGACCAGAGGCATCATGGGCCCAACGAGCTAGGAATGATTCTCCCTTGTGCTGCCAGTCTAGATCCACCTGTGATACTTTCACTTTGGCAGCTCTGTCCACCTGCTCGTTGTTGTGATGTTCTTCATTAGCCCGGCTTTTGGGTACATGTGCATCCACGTGTCAAACCTTTATGGTCAATTTCTCTACTCGGGCAGCAATGTCCTGCCAAATCTCAGCCGCCCATATGGGTTTCCCCTCTGTGCTGCCAGTTGGCCTTTTTCCAGCGATCCAGCCATCCCCACAGAGCATTAGCTACCATCCATGAGTCAGTGTAGAGATAGAGCCTTGGCCACTTCTCTCATTCAGCAATATCCAAAGCCAACTGGACGGCTTTTAGCTCTGCGACCTGACTCGATCCACCTTGTCCCTTGGTAGCTTGTGCAACTTGTCGTGTGGGGCTCCATACTGCAGCTTTCCATTTCCGGTTAGTGCCTAGAATTCAGCAGGAACCATCAGTGAAGAGGGCATATCATCTTTCAGTCTCCGGTAGCTCATTATATGGTGAGTCTTCCTCAGCACGTGCCACTTGCTCCTCTTCTTCTTCAGAAGACAATCCAAAAGTCTCACCTTCAGGCTAGTTTGTAATTATTTCCAGAATCCCAGGGCGATTTGGATTCCCAATACGGGCACGCTGAGTGATGAGGGCAATCCACTTGCTCCATGTGGTGTCAGTGGCGTGATGTGTGGAAGGCACCTTTCCCTTGAACATCCAGCCCAGCACTGGTAGTTGGGGTGCCAGAAGGAGTTGTGTTTCTGTGCCAATCACCTCTGAGGCAGCTTGAACTCCTTCACAGGCGGCCAAGATCTACTTCTCTGTGGGAGTGTAGTTGGCTTCAGATCCTTTGTAGCTTCTGCTCCAGAATCCCAGTGGTCGACCCCGAGTCTCACCAGGCACCTTCTGCCACAGGCTCCATGATAGACCATGGTTCCCGGCTGCAGAGTAGAGCACGTTCTTCACATCTGGTCCCGTCCTGACTGGGCCAAGGGCTACTGCATGAGCAATCTCTTGCTTGATCTGGGCGAAGGCTTGCTGCTGCTCAGGGCCCCAGTGGAAATCGTTCTTCTTGCGGGTAACCAGGTAGAGAGGGCTCACAATCTGACTGTACTCAGGAACGTGCATTCTCCAAAAGCCTATGGCACCTAAGAAGGCTTGTGTTTCCTTCTTTTTGGTAGGTGGAGACATAGCGGTGATCTTATTAATTACCTCTGTTGGGATCTAACGACGTCCATCTTGCCACTTGACTCCTAGAAACTGAATTTCCTGAGCCGGTCCCTTAACTTTACTTCGCTTAATGGCAAAACCAGCTTTCATCAGAATCTGGATAATCTTCTCTCCTTTCTCGAAGACTTCCCCTGCTGTGCTGCCCCATACAATGATGTCATCTATATACTATAGATGTTCGAGGGCCTCACCCTTCTCCAGTGCAGCCTGGATCAGTCCATGACAGATGGTGGGACTGTGCTTCCACCCCTGGGGCAGACGATTCCAGGTGTACTGCACGCCCCTCCAGGTGAAAGCAAACTGAGGCCTGCATTCTGCTGCCAGAGGAATGGAGAAAAATGCATTGGCGATATCGATAGTGGCGTACCACTTTGCTGCCTTGGACTCCAGCTCGTACTGGAGTTCCAGCATGTCTGGCACAGCAGCGCTCAGCGGTGGAGTCACCTCATTCAATGCACGACAGTCTACGGTCAATCTCCATTCTCCTTCAGATTTACGCACAGGCCAGATGGGGCGTTGAAGGGTGAGTTGGTTTTGCTGACCACCCCTTGGCTCTCCAGTTTACGGATCATTTCATGGATGGGAATCACCCAGTCTCTGCCAGTACGGTATTGCTGACGGTGTACTGTTGTTCTGGTGATTGGTACCTGTTGCTCTTCAACTCTCAGTAGTCCCACAGCAGAGGGGTCATCTGCAAGACCAGGCAAGGTGCTCAGTTTTCTAATGTTGTCTGTCTCTAGAGCAGCTACCCCAAAAGCCCAGCGATATCCTTTTGGGTCTTTGAAATATCCATTTCTAAGGTAGTCTATGCCAAGGATGCATGGGGCCTCTGGGCCAGTCATGATGGGGTGTTTCTGCCACCTGTTCCCAGTTAAACTCACTTCGGCCTCCACTACAGTCAGCTGCTGGGATCCTCCTGTTACCCCAGAAATAGAGATGGATTCTTCTCCTACATACTTTGATGGCATCAGAGTACACTGGGCGCCGGTGTCAACCAAAGCCTTATGTTTTTGTGGGTCAGATGTGCCAGGCCATCGGATCCACACAGTTCAATAGATCCGATTATCCCTCTCCTCTACCTGGCTAGAGGCAGGGCTCCTCTATTCCTGATCTTGGTATACGTTGCTCTCTCCCTGTAAATAGGTTCTTGAGGTTCCTTCAAGAGGATCAGTCATATCATCATTCTGATACTGTCTGGAGTTCTGTACACGAGAAACTGGAGCAGCATTGACTCTAGATGAGCTTCTTGGGGTAGGTGTCCCTCTTTTCAGCTCACGTACCCGGGCTGCTAAGGAAGAGGTGAGTTTTCCATCCCATTTCCTCATGTCTTCTCCATGCCCCTGAAGGAAAAACCAGAGTTTACCTCGTGGAGTGTGTCCTCTCTCCCTGCCTGAGGAACGCCGGCTCCTAACGGCAGAAACTCTTGTTGGTTTGGGAGAGATCTGGTAGTTGTTTTCCTTAAGTTCTTTTTTTAGTTTCTGATGGCCCTCTTCAATCAAGCTTCGGACTTGCTCCACCAGCCTTGTTTCCACGGATGAGACATGGGTACGAAATGGGGTTGTGACAGTGTCCTCATAAATTCTTAGTTTATTGGCCAAGACGCCTACCATGTCCTCACCTTCCCTCCACTGCAGCGTTGCCAGGTAACGGGAATACATCTCTGGTCCAAGCTGTGCGAATCTCAACCACATCTGTGATGTGCACTGGACACAGTCTGGGCTCTTAAGAAATCTCTCATCTTCTGAGAAAATTATCTCCAGCATGGCCAATTCCCTCAGGCATCGGATACCTTGTTCTATTGTGCTCCATTTTCCTTGGTGCACCTGAAGATCTTCTTCACAAAGGTATCTGTCCTTCACACTTGTCAGCAATCGCCACCAGAGACTGAGAGTTTCTTGGGTTCTCCCAATCCCCTGGTCAATGACCACATCCTGGGACAGAGATCCCAGTTGCCTGGCCTCACTTCCATCCAGAATGGTGTCATTGGCTGCAGCGTCCCAGATGCGGAGCAGCCAGGTCAAGATGGACTCATTTGTCTGGCGGGTGAATTCCCTCCGCAGGTCACCCAGCTCACCCAGGGATAGAGAGCGAGTGATGATTTCTGTCTCTGTCACTTCTGCTGTGTGCGAAGGTCCTGCCACGTCCTTGTCAGTCACTATGCGGACTGATTTGCTCTTTGATTTCTTCTTCTGAACGGGGGCAACTGCTACTGGTCTAGGCTGTTCTGGCTCAGTGATGGTTTGTGTGGAGATGCTGATGGCGCTTCTGGCTTTTTCCTCCTCTGTGGCAGTCTGCATAGACACGGACACTGTTGCTTTGCTTTTGGCTTTTTCCTCCTTTGTGGCAGTCTGCATAGACACGGACACTGTTGCTTTTTGTTTGGTTCTTCTCCTCTTTGTGACATTCTGTGCAGACGTGGACAAAGTTGATTTGTTTCTTTTTTCCTCTTCCTCAAGAATACGCAGCAATACACCATGTAGTGTTTTGTTTCTAAGCATGTTGTAGGCTGTAAAGGCTGTGCAGAGGAGACAAAGCAGAACTAACAACAATATTATGCTGTCCTTAGCATCCAGCAGGAACTCAACATTTCCAAAAACTACTGTATCAGGCCGGAAAGATTGGAAAAAATCATCCTTTACCCCTCCCCCCAAAGGCTGGGTGTGATTGTTAAAACCCCGGATGTAGCAACCTAGACTAGGACAAGCAAACAAAGTCGAGTATATATTCCGGATTATGTTCATTGCCTCAGAGGTTATCATGCAGTAGACATAATAGGCCAATAAAGCAATTTTTATACCATATCCTGGTCTACACAGGAGCATTACAGCTGGCAGATAGTTCCCCATGTGTGGAAAAATATAGAGAGCAAGATATAAAACCCATGTAAGCATGTTGAGAATGATGGTGAAAACAAAATTGTAATACTGACTTTTCTCAGTACCCTTCGTGCCCCACGTTGGGTGCCAATAAATGTGTTGGTTTGAAAGTAAAACCAGTGCGAGACTCCAAGTCAGTAATACAATTTAATAGGAGAAAAGAGAAAAAATAAAATACATGCAATAATATAAAAGAAAAAACCACCAACACAGTCAGAAATACAACCTATCAGTCAGGGTGTTGGTAGCAGTCCGTATAAATGGTGGCTGCAGTCCTCCTGGATGACGGATGTGGTTCCGTTGAAGCAGTGCTCCTGTAGAAGGTGCAGTTTTCCTCCGAAGATCCAGCGATGATGTGGAAATGATCCGACCTTCCTCTGGGATCCAGTAGAAAGGTCTGCCTTTGCGTCCCAAACCCCAGTTTTTTATCTAGGTAGGAAAGGCTTGGCTCCTGCCCCTGGCCGGAGCATCTCCCAATGGGATGATGTACTCTTATCAGTCACACAATAGGACTTAATGGCCCATTAATGGAATATATCTTCTGGAGGAAGGATGGGTTGTGAAAAGATAACGATGATCATCCCCCGATCTTATCAGATGGCACATCAGCAGAGGATATCTCCCACAGAGATAAGGATCACCACCCCTCCCACATTTTAACAGATGGTGACAGAATACACATTTTTGCATTGTACCCCAGGACACTCAAACAAGTTGCAAGCCCTAAATAATAATTGACACTGAGATACTTAAATGTTTTCAGCTATACAGAATCCTGAGTTTCCTGGACAGCAGTGCCCGTTTGCCTTTTCTACCATTACTTTTCCAGAACACTCCATCAATTCCATCAGGAATCAAAATGCACTTTCTGACCTTACCTGAAGAATGTATTTCAAAAGAGTGGAAAAATATTTGGTCACTGAAAAAAATTCCAAACTTTGTATTTAACCTGACTGTTGGCAAAAATGTGGACCTCTACAAAGCTACTCCTCTTAACTCCAAGAGAGAACAGACATTCCAAGAGGCACACCAGGACATCTACCAAGTGTGTGGTGAACATAACTGGGCTAAGATTGACACACAAAAAGGACACATCTCACACTCTTGACACAGCATGAAAATCAGAACAGTGATCATGTCTATGGATGACTCACAGCCAGTTGGGTTCATTCAAGTGAGAGAGGAATTTTGACAGCTGTAACCTCTGAGAAAGGAAATCAGAAATAAACATGATTAGGATGTACCAGGCTATTATTTAATATGGTTATTATTTAGTATTTGTACCAAGATAACTGCTGATAAATAGTTTTCTCCTCACTAGCGAGTAAATTCTATGCTTACTTCTAATCTGGGAGTCTCTGGAAAGCCCCTGATTGCATTCATGTATACACTAATCATAAAGTGGCTTGTTATTGCCAAAAAACTGCCTGAAGCTCCTATGTTTAAACTGAAAAATCACTATGATCATGTTCAAAGGCATGAGATACAAGACACTGTCAGAGATCTTTAGGCTGGGTGAGCAGGGATGGGAAAAACCCTTCATCCAAACGAATGCAATGCTGTCTTCCTACAGGTGTAGACTGCTCTGGTTTTGAAGCCATTCATACCTTTATGAAGCAGATGTAGGGCAATTCACAAGACTTTTTGCACAGCTGACAACTCAGAATTCAGCCATTACACTGATTCTGGAGATTCTTTTATCGATTCTGCTGCATGGGGAGAGGCAGACTTTGGAGACAGAAATGAAGAGTAGTGTATGGAACAGGTCAGTCTTCAGACTTGTGTTAGATAGAGACCAATCCCAAAGATAAATCCTGGAAAGTATCAGAAACCAGACAATTCCAAAAAGCTTAAGCCACGGATATTTTCAAGGAGAGGTTTTCTTAATTTTTAGTCCAACAGTAACACATCCAAAAATAAAAGAAACACATACACTGTGAACAAAGGTACAGAGAAGCCACTGATACAAAAATCAAAGCATGTATTCCCTCCTTTGTCTTCCATCAACTACTCCTTTGGTATCTTTGACTTATGTTTCAGCTACTTTTTGTGGAAATAACCCTGTGCAGGCCCAAAGGCAGCTTCTTACAGTAACAGCTCAACTGCCAGTATTAACTACCAGTCAAAAGGAATGTTGGAACTGTGCTTGCATATTCTCTACACTGATGAGGTTCTTCATGCAAATTCGAAGTACTTACTAATTACATTCTCTTCAGAACCAATAAGCAGACCTATCCTGGTTTTGGTTGTTTGCTATTTTGAGGTGAATGTCTATGCCATTTTAATGGCATCTTCCAGGACAAAAAGCAACACTGGCATGAGACAACATTGTTCATTCCATTGAACTTGGGAAGGCTAAAGAAGCAATGACAAGACACTGAAAGAGGTTTCACAGCAGCACAGCGTGATAATTTAGATATCCACTTTCAAACCCAAGGTCAAACATTCTTTCCTTCCTCCCTCACTGCTTTTACCTTCAGGAGGTATGTACTGGATGTTAAGTCTTTCTCTTCAAACAAGCAGTTTTTCAATTGGTTTCATAAGGTCACAACAGACAACAGGTGTCCAGATCTTTAACCAGCACACTATACAACACCCTATAAAAAAAACCAGGCACTCCATATACTTTTGGTCTGTTGTTTCTACAACTGATGCACTACAGGAACTGAAGTTGCATTTCCCTGCAAGCTAATGAGTTTACAGAAGCAATAAAAGAGTTAAGAAAAGACTGCACTGTTACAAATCTGGATTCCAGCCTGCATTTGCAAACAAGGTCTATGTTGCCCAGTGTTTCATAGTGCTCGTCTCTGATAAAGTTCAACAGATGCCACCAAAGGGCAAGTATTAATACACTTTAAATGTTTTGAGACCAATGTTACTTTTCACTTTTCAAAAAGCAGCTAAGTATACCATTTGCCAAAGAATATACTTGGTAATTTTTAATAGTAGCAGACACAAAAGGGAACATTAATTTTCTCTATTGCCTAATAGTCTTTCCCAAATGATAATTCACTGCAAAATAACTCCAGGACTGGCAATCCCCTGCTCTTAGAAGATTGTAACTTTAGGTCAGGACAAAGACCACAACAACACAGAAGAGGCAGCACTTGCTGAAGCAATCATTTTCTCAAATGAAACTTAAGACTCACAGCAGCTCTTCATGCAAGTAAGCACAGGACTCTTCAATGAGCAATGACGTTTCAATGACTTTCAATAACCTTTACACACTAAGACATGATAATTTTTTAATTTAGGTGCTTAGGATGCAGTGTCCTACAGTATACTTCTCAGACGTTTCACTGTGCTGTATTTAATCCTACGCTATAACTTGAAGTACCTTGTAAAGTTTTGCTTTTTTCCCTCCATTTTCATTCATATCCACCCTGGAAGGAAGATGTATAATCATAGCAGCAGATACTACTCTAGCTTACTATTTGAAAAAAGTATTTAAACTGCAAAAACGTTCTCTCTATAGTCATGTATTTTTAAATATACCTTTGTCTCCAGTTTTTAGAGTCCATCAAAAAAATTGCTAAGAACTACAGGCAGTGGATTTTTCAGGTATTCTCATTAAATCCTACAAGTTCTCAAAGCAGTTTCTGACTCAGCTCCTTCTTTTACTTACATTTAGTATTTTGGGACTGACATTTCACATGTTTGGTCCACACTTAAGAAGGCAATTGTTTGCTTCTTGTCCTCCCTCCAAATTCAATGAAGTACTTGGAAGTCAATGGGGTAAACAATGTGACAACAAAACAGTTCTCCCCCACTGACCACTACATAAAAAGCCCAAAGTCCTGATTTTGGTCTACAGACCAAACTTTCCTCAGGTTTTCAGAATAAATCGTATTACTACTATGCATTGTGAATACAGAGACTGGACAAATAACCTTATTACAGAAAAGACATGGTTAGACAAGTGAAACAATAAGATACTAAAATATTACTAAGATTAACAAATTTTAAGTCAACTTGTGGTTACAAGGGCAATGGTTTCATTAGGAAACTGCCAAATACTAGAAATAGGAGAAGCTGCATTGTTCTGTAGTTTGTTTTATCCCCTACCTCCCAACTTTGTAGCAGCTGAATTTCTCTATTTGGTAAATATATATAACAGTTTTTCCATATGAGAGCGTAGCTGTGGAAGAAGAACAGTTAATTTAAAAGAGATTTGCTTGTTCCTGCGGAAGACAATGAGACTTGCAGTTCACAAGTAGCATAAACATGCTGGGAAAAAAAGAAGTGCTCAAAACCGGCTTTAAATCTGTGTCTATTCTAAATTTAACATTTTTCCGACACTATTAACAGTCGCGGTGTTAGCGCTGCAAGATATAAAGTTGATTCTGCACTTTGATAACTTTTTCGACTTCTACTTTCTGTGGAGAGTATTCCTTCCTTCTTGTCACCGAACTAACCCGGTCACTTGACACTGCCTGGGGGCTCGCCTATGTTCTCACCGCCGAGCCCCAGTGCAAAGCACTGAGCACCACAGGAGCCGCCACTGCTGACTTCTTGTTCGCTCTCTGACAGGGCTACAATCAATGAACTGCTGTTTCTACTCCCTCACACAGAAAATACTTACAAAACTGACTCAATTAAAAAACAACCCTAACTTCATGTATGTGGCAGGTTCCCAGAAAGACACTTTTTGGTTTAACTCGGTACAGATGCTGTCTTTGACCTGTGAAGAAGACGAAGAGGCCGTGCTTTAGGCCTCCGGCTAAATCCCAATCCATCTCGGCGCACGGCCTCTGGCTGACCAGCATTGGTTCCCAGAGGAATTTCAGACGCGAAGGTTTTACTCTGTCCCTGCACTTCACCCTGACAGCTCCCCCTGCCCCACAGGGCACCTGCACCTCCTGTCGGGTCATCCTCCTGCTGCAGCAGTTCAAGCTCTGGGGTTCCCAGTTCTGTGACGCGGCCGGGAGACAGCGAGCGGTGCCTGGAGTGAGGGGCGAGAGCCAGATCCCAGGATCCCAGGCAGGACCGGCCGCGGCGCCGGGGCGGGAAGGGGGTCTCGCTCCCCCCGCCTACCTGTCAGGCGGATGAAGCCGCCGACGCTCTCGGGCAGCGGCAAGCGCTTGAGGTACGCGGGCAGCTGGACCTTGACGATGCGGGCCAGCGTCTCCAGCACCATTGCCACGCTCCCCCCGCCGTCCCCCCGCGCGCCGACCCGGGACGCGCCCGCCGCGCAAGCGCCGCGGGATGGGGTGGGGCCGCGCACGCGCCGCGGGATGGGGTGGGGCCGTGCCCTCGCCGGCGCCGCTAGGGGGTGCTGCCCCCGGCGCGGGGGGGAGTCGGGAGTGCTCCCGCCGCCAGGGGGCGCGCGGGCGGGGAAGGGAAGGGAAGGGAAGGGAAGGGAAGGGAAGGGAAGGGAAGGGAAGGGAAGGGAAGGGAAGGGAAGGGAAGGGAAGGGAAGGGAAGGGAAGGGAAGGGAAGGGAAGGGAAGGGAAGGGAAGGGAAGGGAAGGGAAGGGAAGGGAAGGGAAGGGAAGAGAAGGAACAGCTGGGGTCTTGAGGGACAGAATCTAATAATATGTGGCTTATGCTTCACAGGTTTTTTGTAATTTCCTGTCTTCACCCTGCTGCCTGGAAGTTGTATTCCATATTGATGGTCTTATAAACATTGAAGTAAAAAGATTGAAAGTTTTTCTTCATGTGAATGAGGTAGGATAATGTGAGTGCTGAGAGGTGTAAAGTTACAGGGAGGGGCCATTTTCCCTTCATTTTATTGTTATGTCTAGGAGACTGGTCATTTTTTGGCAAAGAAAATCCTCCCTGTGTAGGCCGATGAAAAAGTGGGAAGCATGTAGCCATTCTGAATCAATTTAGACAATCCATCCAGACCTGGAGACTCTAGCATTAATCCTTTGGTCATGACAACACCATTTGGTTCAACATGCTTTGCTACCATAAGTGAATCTGTCAGGTGCTAGTAGCATAAAGCACAGAGCACAAGCAGGAAAGCTGAAGCAGCACAATCCTACAAAGACCTATCTCCTTCTTTTCATGATCCTGACTGAAGCATAGTTCTCTCTCCTCTCTCAGCATACTGAAATCCCACCATATCTGCCCATATCAATTACGCGCTTTTTCTGCTGGAAAATGCTGGAAGCTAAGTTTAGGATAAATCCAATTTATTTGTGCTTCTGTCCTATTACTTTTCTACCTGTGACCCTACATTAACATTTCCTGATGAATCATCATCTTTAGCTAGTGGGAATATTCCTGTGATCTCAGAGTATCTAAGTTCCCTACCTCACCTAAATTTATCCATGTAATGACTGTGTCTGATGTCCTAAGATGATTCCCTCTTTTCTAGGCAGATGCCGGCTATTAGACAAGTAATGAAAGAGTAAAACACTTGGTTATTCCTGTAAAAATTATACATCAGATGTCTCCTTTGTGAGACTTTCCAAGGGAAGAATACATAAGGTAAATACTCCAGTCTTAAACAACTTCATACTGAAGTTGAGAACCTCTGTCCCTACCCTCCTCCTCCCCATATTCTTCTTCTCTTCCAGCCTTCTCTGGATGCTGGGAGCACAGCTGACATTTCAGGGAAGCTCCCAAGCCCTGCTGCGCTGCCTTTGATCAGTGCTGCACTCACCACACTACAAGTCCATCTGCACATGTTGCAGAGAGGAATTGCTCTCCCTGTGCCCCTCCTGTTGCATAGGGATCAGCTGACATGAGTCACGGATGGGTCTGGAATATCAAAGTCTGAAAGTCATAGGTTACAGTAAACCTATAAAGAAAATGAAACCTGAATGAGATTCTTAACTGAAGCAGAAGCAAAAAGTGGTCTTTAAAAACCCAGTTTGAACTGAAGTACAGGAGATGCAAGTTCACCCTGCAATTTGGCTGCAGACTTCCTGTTTGCTTTAAGGCGGGAAATGTAAACTTCAGGCTTGCTCAGCCCTGCAGGAAAGAACAGCGTTTTACATAGTAATCCATCTTCAGGGACCACATTATGGATTCCGAATTTAAGATTAATCAACATCAGGAGGTTTAGAAGGCAGGTGTGACATCTTCCCTCTATTACACCTAACACCCTATGTGGATATCCTTATTCTAGAAGCAGATTGCTCCTTCAGGATTTTATTGGTGTATTTTTCAACTCATATATCAATATTGTTTAGTATCTGGAAAATTTTCTCACATTTTTGTGGGGAGAGTAACATGCAACAATTCATTCTTGTATGTTTAGTTTCACTCTGTGAGCTGTTAAAAAGCAGAAATTGCCTCTGCTTGTGTGTTTCATGCTAAATTTGGCCATTGGAACTCTGGTATTGGGAGGATATGTAGAAGTTGCTGTAATAAAAGAACAGCACAAAAAACCCAAGCATAGATACTAGAACAGAAATAGGTCACCTGTATGGAAAGATTAATATTGCTTTTAGCACTATGTATCCTCTATCACTGGGATTTTTCATCTAGCAAGAACATTACAGATAAAATGGAGCATGGAGCCCACATGGAGAGATCTCCATCATTAGGGCTAGCTCAGGTCTCTGATGTGGAATTCCCCAAACATCACCCAAATGAGAACCAGCCCATGCTTTGATAAGAATGATAGAAAAGTTCGTGGTGTGGAGGATGTTTTGCAGAATTTGGTCTTGTCACTACAGCATAGCTGCACTGGTCCAGCTCACAGCAGAAATAAGAGCTGCCTTCAGCATCCACAAGCTGGCTGGTCCTGGTTCCAATAGACTGAGGATAAATGAAAAGAATCTGTTTGTGTTCTTCCTTATGTTAGCCTTTGAAAATTGCTCTTTTTTCCTCTGCCCTTAATTCAGCTGTAAAATGAGATAGTATTTACTGGTCTGTCTAGAACACATGAGATTTGCAAAGGAGAAAAGCATTTATAAATTACATATATTTATTTTTTTTTACCAAGTACACAACAGTAAGGATAAAAGATAAAAGGTTCTGAGGCAGCAGACACACAGTTCTTACATCAGTAAAGCAAGCCTAAGTAGCACAGTAATTTGCTCAGTACTCTTTCGTGGTAATGAGCTTTTCTATCAAGAGGATGTCTGGTGTTGTTTCAACCATTTTCTTGGAATTGGTACTGCCATTTTCCAAACTGACCACCTGGAATAATCTCTGGAGCAGACTAAAGTATTACTGCCAACTAAAAGCTACACTGCCACTGAAGGGCTGGCTTCTGTGATCAGCAAATACCAATCTCCTGTCTAGGAGGAAGCTAGATCTCTCTCTTTGTATTTGAATCATTTCACAGTGGGGTATGATTAGCTGCTGTTCCTGCTGTATGCAAAGATCTCTCTCTTCCACTTCCCCAAAAGCAAGCAAAATCCCTATACCCCAGAAGAGCTGTAGGAACTGTGACTCACTTCATGCAATGTCTCCATCAGCTATTTATGCAGCACTGTCAACATCCAACTATTAAATATTTGAATCTCAAAAACTAAACAGATTGGCTTAAAATTTAGTCTTAAAATTGGCTTTAAGACCACGTAGATACAATTACTTTAATGTATTTTATGCATAAGAACATTGCAAGCAAAGTGCAATTGTACTGCACATAGGTTAGGTTTTTATTTCATATTTTTACATCCAGAGAAGAAAGCTGAGAGTGCTGTGCTTTCACTTGACTTTGAGACCTGGCACCTGACACCAGTGGCTTCTGTTGGTGTTTATTGAAAATAGCTACCTCTCTGTGATGGGTAAAGTGTTCGAGAGAAAAATAAGTTGACGAAACAAATCACATTTATAACAAAGTCAGTGGGGTAAACCTGTGATAGTATAATGTTCATATTATAAAATTACTACTAAATGAGCATGGCATTATCTTCTAATCTAGCTAATGTCCAAGAACTTTACAATGTAACCGTTATGTTTCGGAAGGAGGTGCTATAGTTGCCTAAGTAACTGCAGTGTCCCACTAACTGCATGTATTATTGTTGAATTTTAAAAATCCCTGTGGCTTAGAATGACACTTATTGTTGGAGATTGTAGGGAATTAATTTTGAAAATAATGGAAACAGGAATGTAAAGAAAAATGGCAAGATTTCTAAGAGTTGCATCAGGTTCCAAGATGGCAACTTTGTGCATGAGAGAAGAGAACAGTAGACACTGGTTTTATTTGTTCAAGAAAAATGCCATGCTTTGATCTCTCGGCCATGGGTTTGACACTTTAATTCCTTTCTCTGATTGCTACTACTGGGGAATGGCTACTCTAACAGTTGCAGAAATAGCACAAGATGAAACTGTGAATATCCACTCTGTTACCCTAAGCTGAAATTGCATTTATTTAAGGCACAGAAAGCAACAAGTTGTATGACATGAAACTGTTGTAAAAAAATATCAGTCAAGTAACACTAACAATGCACAACAAAGTACACAGTAAATTTAGTATTGCAATGAATTTTAATTTTTGACCCATTACACAAATCACCCAGTTTTTCCATCTGCACTAGGTAGCTGGTCCAGTATGTACTGCTCATGGATTTGGAACTTCATTGGCTTCCAGGGAGCTTCTATTTCACAAGTTTTGCTCAAATCAGAACGAGTGGATTTGGATTCACTAATATGTTCATAAGAGACCAGATATGTTATTGATTTGTAGCAGGTTCTGCCTGGTTTGTTGCAATAAACCAGACTGCAAAATCCCCAGATTGCCCTCTGGGAGGAAGCTGCGGTGATGGAAAACAGATACATCCTCCCCTTCACTAAAGGACCTACAGAGGACAAAGCTGACATAATCTGGGAAGTACACACTGTTAAATGAACAGATGCGAAGTAAAACCACTATCAAAACACTACAAGCTGTGCTCATGATGGGAATTCTAGGGACAAGAAGCTATATATATATATATGTCAGTATATACTCAGCAGTAGACCACTCACCTTTCCTTTTTAAACTGCATTGATGAATGAAGACTGTCTATTCTTGACCAGATGTCTGAGGAAATTTTTTTCCCTTAGTACTTTACTCCCTTGGCATAAGAGCTGTCACTGAAAGATATTTCCTGCATTTGGGAAGGCAAAGGTGAGAATGCCACAAGACTAATTCCTGTGACGTAATGTGCATTCTTTGGCACTGTCTAATTATAGCACAGAAAAACTACCAGCTTCCCTGCCGAGGACAGAGTAGATGATCTCTGCTGTAGGACTGCTCTCTCTCTGCTCTTAAGTTCTTCCTGTGTCACAATGCCCGGTGACACTGCAGTGAAACAGCAGTTTGTCATCCCTTCTCAGACGTCTGTGCCACAACAGTGCTGAGGAGATTTCTGAACCTGGCTCCCCTTTTCAAGGTTAGCCAGGTCTGGCACTGACAGTAACCCATACTCATTCTCTGTCATCTCACAAGAATAAAGAGGAACAAAAGAAAAACCTCAACCCCAAAACACCATGCCTCTTCAGTTTAGACAAGTGTATGTCCAACAGATGGAGATGAAAGCAAGGAAAATGTGGCTATCTTGATTCCAAGGCAATGACATGGAATAGTATTACAGTTGGTAAATAAGATTAATACAGCCTCACTTTTGCCTATCTTACTAATGCTTTTTCTTTTATATTTTTTTCCAGACATTCCCCATCCTCTGGACCATAATTCAGTTATAGCACAGTGCACTTCTAAATCTACACTGCTAGCTATTCCCTAGATTTTTAAGTTACTTCCTCATTTACTTTTCAAGATATTGCCAGAAATTTATATGAATTCTGTACTCCACCCCACTGCACAGAGCTGTAAGATCTGTTTGTTTTTTTTTTAATAAGATGCTTTCTCTGCTGATTCAAAGAGGGAAAAATGTAACTAACACAAAATGTAGGATATAAACATATCACCCCCAAATTTACAGAACTTACTTTACAGGAAATGTAATCCTAATGGCTGTGAAAGGTACATGATAATTAAGAGGCGTTTATGTTGAACAACATGTTAGGAGAGTGGTTTTGGAAACTAGGAAAAGATCTTAGTGTCCCTTTTTAATAGAACAGAAAGTCTTTTATTGAAAGCTAATTTTGTGATAGTGTCTATAGTTAATTTATTAAAACACTTGAGAATGTTTTAAACTGATTTTCCAAGAGGAATTAAATTACATATGTTTATTTTTTTACTTTTGTGTGAGTTATTTTGACAGTTTCAGGGACAGAAATGTTTTGATTATTGGGGAAACAAGTATATTAGAAACCACTGATGCACACAGTCCCTCAAATTGCCTGTCCAACAGGATTTGATGCTGTCAAATATCCTGAATGATGAATGGGTAAGGATATCATTTAGTCTCCAAGTACCTGAGTCCTCCATTTCTATTGCAGCAGTGTTTTTCTTATATGGGAGCTAAATGGAGATCATAAAATCATTTAAGATAAGCCACCAAGTAGTCAGGATGGAAATTATATTTTTTTGCTGTTATTTTTAATTTAAATCACTATGACTGAGAAAATTAGTATCTTGGATTCCATTACCAACTCCTTAAGTGAGTATTTTTCTGGGGGTATTTTTTAACAAGATGATATCCCATTTTCCAAAGCAAAAAACCCCAAAACATTTGCAGTCTTCATTGTCTTTATAAAAACAGATTCACATTTTTTGCTTGGAAAAGTCACAAATCCATGTAGTATTTCTTGAAAAATTGAAAAAAGCATGCTTGACCTTGAAGACTAAAAGTCAGCAGGGGTACAGAAGCCAGGTTGCCTTTGGTTTATGATTTGCAAAATTTTCAGCAACTGGCCAACACCTGGCCATATTTCATTACTACCATGTCTGTCACAACCCACCTTCTCAGAAATACTGCCCTGGTCCATCCCCCTAACCATAATGATGAAATAACTGGCTAATTTCAGTATTGGTGACTTAAGAGTCATCAACAGTATTTGCCAAATTACAATAAGACAGCAAACAAGAATAATATGCCATCCTTCTAAGTGATATATTTGGCTGTAATTATCTGAATATTTGAGCTCTAAGTAAGCTCTTGGATACCTTGTGGTTAACTGGAACATACCAAAAAAAAGATCAGGCAAATCTTTAAAGATGAGATTGCTCAATAGGACAGAAAGAAAAGTAAAATGACTCCTCGTTCCAATGATAGTCAGCTAGTTAAATCCCTTGTCTAAATAAACAGCATATACTCCTGACAGTTCAAAGACAAACAAACCAAACCATCCAACAAACAAACAGACAAAAGAACCCTGAAGTATTTCTGTGGACTTTCTTCTTTTCTTAAATCATTACATTTAGTCAATACACTATCAAACAATTAAAATACAACACTCTACAAGGCGCTGTAATAATTTCCCCAGAGAAACACAGCATTTTTCAGTATAAAGCACAATGGGTTAAAAAAAAAAGAGAAAGAATGTTCAAGAAAATAACTCTCTAAATGAAGAGTGACAGCAAGTCAACCTGCTGCCTCTGCTGAAGTGTAATGTTTATTTAGCTACAAATATGTGAACAACTCATCAGCAGGACTGCCTCAGAAGAAGGAGACATGGCCAGGAGAAGTAGTTTGCTGCAGGCCATTTGTGACATCAGTGGTACTACGGCTCCTAGCTCAGTGAGGCTCTCTGCCCCAGGTCTTCTGGAAACACTGGCTGATCTCTGCAGGGAAACCTATTGAGACAAAAGGCAGTTTATAATTCGGTGTATGAAGTACACCATTAGTGTCCTGATGTGCTCAGGCTAACGAATTCCCTGTACCTCCAGTCAAACAGTGAAAATTGTACTTTGCATGTATCTGGGCAGGTGAATGGAAGCCTGCACTTCAATCAACACAGCCTGTTGTGACCCCTGAACAGCCCTGCCCATACTGGGGAGCCTGTTTGAGTAATAACCTTTAAGCATTAACATTTTATCTGAACTAGCAACTTTTAAAGCCTATTAGGTACACTGGTCAAATCCTTTCTTAAATCCAAACACTCCTCAAAGGTTGTGGTTTGCTTAGTACATTTGCATTCTGGATCAAGCATTAGAGTAGCAACCGAATTAGGATGGTCCAAATCTGGCTAGTAATCAATTACATCTAAGTAATAAAAATAGACATATCTTGAAAGTGCTCCAGAGAATCCTTTGATGCCTCCTTTAGTGAACACAATAGGTCAAATTACCTACTGCTGAAAACTGGTGTTAAGAGCTTGGTCATTTTCAGTAACAGTGTAACCCGGACAGACAGCTTGCAGTCTGAAGGCAGCCTGAGCGGACAAAAACCAGGTATAACAAGGAAAAGTAACCACCTCCAAAGGGATAGAGTAAAGTAGGTCACCATTAAACACCTTTTTGACAAGGTCTCCAACTGATGTACCCTGGCCTCCTGAAATTCATAAAACTCCTAAGTTGCTCCAGAGAGTGATTTTGCCCGCTGAATTCAGCCTGTGTTACCTTATTTTAGCAACAGTGGATAATTGCTTAGCCCTTCACACCCCTGCTGTGTTGCCATGTATGTTTATATTATCTATGTTTATTCAGGCATGTAAAGAATTCATCCAAAAGAAGGAAACGGTGATAGTTAGTAACTGGACGACAACAAAAATTTTCGGTTTTCAAATTTGGCATCATAATTACACCATACACATGCTCATCTGACTTTCATGCCTCAATATCCATAGGGCTGAATCAGCACAGAAAATGAACATTCTTGTTGACAAAAACTGCTGGTGACTTGACAGGGATATCTTTTTCATCTAGATCAAATGGTAGTTTTGCTGGGGAAAAAAAAAAGGAATGCTCTGTATGCATACTAATAAATAACCTGTAGTGATTTTCAGAGATTCTGTTGCTTAGGTCTGTGAAAATAGTATACAGAATTTTATCTTGTCATATGTTTATTCTTGTAAAATAGCTCTTATTTTCTGGAAGGATTTCAAGAGAAGAGAAAAATCTTTAACTGAAAGAAAACTATGTTGTCACTATGAAGATAAAAAAGTGCCAAACAATGAAGTGCTAGACAAAGTCCTGAAGACCAGAAGATTTTGTGAGAGACTTCAGTCTCTTTATCTTGGTGTAGGTTAGTGAAGTGTTCTATGCTCTTGTGAATTCCACATGACTGCACAAACACTCCAGGCTTTCACTGGGAGTCATATGTAGACTTAAACACTAGGTTTTCCAACTCCCTACACAAAGCTGCAACAACTTAATTTGATGTAGGGACTCAGCATTTCACTCCATGAACTAAAATTGAGACAGAAAGCACTTCTAATTCAAAGGAAATGTGGATTAGCTTGGGAATTGTTTCAGTGAAAATGTGAGAGAAGCTGTTGAAGAAACGGTGGGAGATGAGGAATTGGCCAAGTTGGAATATCAAGGAAGTTACCTTTTATCTGGTATTTCTTGAAAAGCTGACTTCTGCCTAATACACTGACCTTGGGCTTCAGTCCAGATGTGAAAGGGGGTTGCTACGTCTTCTTCCTAACAGAAGGAGACATAATGGTCCCAAATGCAACAGCCAGGGAACTGAGCATGCACTACAAAGTCTGTAACTGTGACCTAGTCGTCCTTATTGAAGGGAGATGCCCCCAGCTACACCAAAAGGCCTGCTGATCTTTGGAATTTGAAACAGATCTAATGGCATCCCCAAACATGTTTTCTTCCACTGTCTTGTAATGGCACTTGGCAAATTAAGCCTTTTTTGTTGTTGTGTTAAAAAAAAAGAAGCCAGTGGAACAATCTTATTTTATCAGCTTTTTCCTGTGATCTTATTCTTTGTGGTATCCACTGAATCAAAAAGGTCCTCAATAAGGTGAGTTTTGCTCAGATTAAAGAAGGATTTGGCTGCAAGCTTGATTTACAGTAATTAAAGGAAAAACAAGTTAGACAGGATGATGAAGATAAAATTGAGGCCTGGTAATACATGCAAACAGGGAGAAGCTGTTGTTGTTGTTGTTATTGTTGATCTTAGCACTTTGTTTTCCAGCAGCATGAACTGAAGTGTTCCAAACAGGCACTAATAGTAATCTATTGGATGGACCAGATGGATATCTTGCTTTTGTTGAAGTAATTTCTTTTTCTCTCCTAAAATGGGAAATATTTTTGGGAAACAGTTGCATCTTGTTTCCCCCTTTCCTCTCAGATATATGAAGCATCCTGTATGGAATGTTGCTTGGTGTCCAGGATGCTTGGTTACTCCACCTGTTTTAAAGGCAAGTAGAATAGCATGCTCCAAATATAAAACTGGCTGGTTTCAGGCAGGCTGAAGTGAAAAATCAGCACTGTTGTACAAGTAACCTATGGTAACCTTAAAACTAAAAGGCTGGGCTGCTTTTCCCTCAAGTCCCTGAGGGGCAGTGCTGTAACAGCCAAACAAGGCAACCTCCATTCATGGCTGGACCATCCATTCCTCTGTTGGACCATCAGGAAGCAGCTGAAATGGACTGGTGAATCCAGCCTTTGGAGGCTGTTGATCACTTGGCCACACAGGGCTCTGGAACACCATACTTGAAAAAACAAAATTCAAAGACAGGGCTCAAGAGAGCTGGTCTGCTCTCAGTATTTTTGTGCAAACTCTTTATTACCAGGCCACATCTACTGAGCTATTTTGCATAATAAACCTCTAAAAGTCTAACCCGACTCCACTGCTGTGGAGGATTAGACATGGTAATACCTCTCTACAGCCACTTCTGAGGATTAGCTTCAAAAATCAAATTAAAATGAAGCAAACACAAATAGTTCCACAATAAGTTGCAACACCCTTATTCAGTAACCATCACCTGCGCCTCTTGCATTCTATATTACCATATGAAGAATGTATGGAAAAGAATATACATGCTGTGTTGGGTAAAGCTGAGAAACTCTCTGTATGGGCACATAACATATTCAGGTTTTGAGGCCTTACTTGCCCAAATATTCCTAGTGAAGTAAAAAAACTGCTTGGTTTTATTTTTTTCCAAATATTGAGGAGAAAATATATGATTTTACCTCACAATTTGAGGAAAAGGAGGTGAGAGTGAAAAATATATGTTCTCCAAGCAGACCTGTGTGCTGTGACTTGCAGAACTCCTGACAGAACTGTGACTACATGTCTTGCTTTTCATTCCTACACAAGCAATTTTTTTTTATTATTTTTCTCAAGTGCATTTAAAGGTCGGAAATAGGTAGATCTGTTTTTTTTTTAAATGACCAGCAAGTGCAACAAGTAATCAATAAGTGTTTAGTGTTTACCTAAACAAGTATATTAAACAAAAATTTGCAAATCGATTTCTGAGCAATGGCTATAAACAAGAGCTATCCAATAAATTTTATATTGTCTATGGGGTCAAATGCTAATAAAGATATTGAATTTAACACGTAATAAAACTTGATTTACCAGATTAACAATTCCTGCTGTCTTAAATTAGCAGGGAAAATTACACACTGTCCACAGTATGTTTGTGCTGTTAATTTCTTTCATTATACAGAAAATGTGAATCACAAGTCTGATCAAAAATGTTAATATAAAGTCATATTAGAATCCATTAACCCAAAATAATAATTACAAAATTGAGAACTGGAACACTGCCAAGTATCTAAATCTCCTGAGATGACAAACAATAATGAAGCTCAGAAAGTTTGTGAGCAATTTACAAGGCAGAGGAAGATGTCTGTAAGTGCAAAGATAGACACGCTGGTGATTTGGAGCAGTTTAATAGCATTCCTAATCCAAAGGAGGAACAGCTAGGTGTTCTTCAGCAATATTCTTGACTAAGATGATAAGAATGAAAATCAAATAGTTTGGAATTACACTTCCTGAGCATGCTGTTCAGTACAATTAAAAGAATAAACAGAAAATTAAGACTACATAAGGAAGTTGCTAGGATTTGTTTAGATCATAGTAAGATAACTTGACTTTACAAGTACAAGGCATTGTTTTCTCTTTAGCCTGTAAATATCAGTGTTAAAAAAACTATGGCAGTCCTACTACAGTGCTATTTTTAAAATAAAAAAACCCCACTGCTCTCCTAATTCACTGCTGCCTATTGTCAAGCTTCATACTGAAAATGTTGTTACACAGTAAACTTTTTTGAATATTCTGCCTTCTCTACACCACTAATAATTAGTGTCCTAGACAGCAAGACAACGCTACAGCACTACAATGAACACAAACTGAGTCCAGTGCAGTTATGTGGACATCCCCCCTGGAGAGCAAATGCCACGTTTGTCACTGTAATACATCCCATCATTACAGCAGAAGGGCAGTCAGGCAATCTTTCTCGTCTTGTTTCACAGAAATGGAGTAGGAGTCCTTCCTCATGTAGAGAACCTGCACATTTTATTACTGTGAGAGAAAAAAAACCACCTGCTGAGAGTGATCTGTCGGCCCATGCTGCACAAAAGTCTCCAAGGAGCTGGAAGTGTCACAGATGCTATCACTGTAAAAAAATAATTATTTCTCATCACTCTCCTGAACTACCTGAAAGGTTGTCGTGAAGTGGGGTCAGTCTCTTCTAGACTGCCTGCTGTGAGGGGACTAGGTTAAGGTGATACAGGGTAGTTTCAAATCAGATATTAGAATAATTTTTTTCAATGTTCAGGTGGTCAGGCATTGGAATAGGTTGCCCAGGAAGGTGGTAGAGTCAACATTCCTGGAAGTGCTTAAGAGGCGTCTGTAACTGGCACTGGGTAATATGGTTTAGGGGTTACAGTGGTAATGCCACGTGGTAAAATTGGACTTTATGATTTTAAAGGTCACTTCCAATTTTGACGATGATATGATTCTCTTTGATAGCCCTTGTACTGACAGTCCACATCACCGTATCTTCCCTTTGGTGATGTTTTTTCCCCTATACTGAGACATTTGGTTTAGTATCCTCCTGTGTGCCGATATGTCACTAAAAGGAAGTGTCCAGGCCCGTTACCCTCAGACCAGGCCTGCGCTAAGCAGAGCTTTAACTTCGTCACTGGCACCGCGGTGAACAGTGCAAACCCCATCGCTTCGGGGCTCCCGCCTTGCTCCGTGCCCAGCCGCTCCCGTTACGGCCTTGCCCCTGGTAGCGCCGGCTCTTCCCAGACGCCAGGACGGCCGAGCCCCGCTGCAGCCTCTGGGACGCCGGGCGGGCGGTGACCCCTCCGCGGCGCTGACACACAGCTGACGCGCGGAGGAACACCGGGCCGCCGCGTCAGCGGACGGACCTAGATCCGGCCGCTACCGCCATTTCGCGGAGAGGCGGGACCTGCCATCAGCGGTGCGCGCCCGCCGCCGAGCCCCGGGGGCCGCCAAGCCCCGGGGGCCGCCGAGCTCCGCAGCCCGCCGCTACCCCTAGGAGCCGCGAGCAGGAAAAGCCGCACAGCGATCCCGAGGCGGCCACGCCCGCGGGCAGCCCCAGAACCTTCCTTCCCCTGCCCCGCCCGTTCGCCCTTGGCCCCGCCCCCGGGAGCCGTTGGCGGCGGCGTGCCAGGCCCGGCCCCGCCTCCCTCCCTCCCTCCCTCCCTCCCGCGGCGTCCGGGCCTGGCCAGCGGCGGCAGCGCGGAGCTCTCTCGCCCTTCTTCTCTTGCTCTTCCCCGGGCAGGCGGCGCCTCTCGGCTCTCCGCGCACCTCGCACCTCGCACCCTCTCCCGGCCGTGACGGGCGGCGGCGGGCGGAGCGTTCCTCCGGCAGCCTCACGGCCCCGCTGCCCGCACGCAGACAGGACTTCGCTCGGCCGGCCGGTCGGGCGCCCCCCCGGCTGTTTCCGGAGGAAGGAGAAGAGCAGCTGCCCCCTCCCCCCTCTCCGCCTTCCTCCCCGTTCTCCTCCTCCTCCTCCTCCTCCCTCTCCTCCCTCCTCCCGGCCCCCCGAGCGGAGCGCGGAGTCACCGCGGCGCGTAGACGGGCCCGGCACTCGCACACACACAATGGCGCTGAAACGCATCAACAAGGTGAGTGAGCACCACGGCTCCTCCTTCTCCGCCGTCCCCCCCCCCCCCCTTCACCGCTTCGCCCTTCTTTTTATTGTTATTTTTTGGGTGTTTTTTTCTTCCCTTTCCCCCATCGCCTTCCCCCCCCCCCCCCCCCGTCCCTGTAGGAGACGGGCGGAGGGGGAGAGGCGGAGGCTGGAGAGGTCGGGAAGCGACGGCTCCTTCCGGCGGGGTCGCGGCCCGGCTGGGGCGGTGAGGCCGCTCTCTCCGGGCCCGAGCTTGGAGCTCGGCCCCGGCCCCTTCCTGAGGGCGGCGGCCGGGGGGGTCGGAGAGAGGCAGCTACCGAGGCTGCTCGGATGTCAGCGCAGCCCGGGGTCGCTGCCGCTGCCCTTCCGCCGAAGCCGGCCCGGATGGCGCCGGCCCGTGTGTGCCGGGGGGATTTCGGCGCGGTGGCGGTGCTGCCAGGGGCAGCAGCTGGGCCCCTCGGCCGGGTTCTCCCCTCTGCTGTGCAACTTCTCTCCCGCATTGTAAGATGGCGGCGGGTCCGCCTGGCCCGGGCGCTTTCCGGGATCCCTCCCGTTCTGCAATAACGCGACACGGACACACGGAGTAGCCACCGCGGTGCTGCCCTCGCCCCGCAGTCGCCCCTCTCCGCCGCCCCAGGGCTCTCCGGGCCACCGGGAATCCATCACCCGTCCGGGAATCGCTTCCCCCCTCGCCCGTCGTGAGCGCGCTGCGCGCCGCCGCCTCCCCCCGTTGCACAATCGGAGCCGGGTGGAGCAATTTCGCGGCGGCTAACTCGGAAAAAATGTCGAGGTGATGAAAGTTTGTTGGTTTGGGGTTTTTTTTGTTTGTTTTTTGGTTTTTTTTGCTGGTGGTGGTTGTGTTTTATTAAACCTCTCCCAGGGTAAGAAGGCTCCCGGCATGCAGTTGCCCCTAGGTAGGTTTAGGTTTTCTCGGCAGGTTTGAGAATTGCTGGGATGTAATGGTAGAACGCAATGGGAGCGCAGCGGCGTTACCGGGAAGTCGCTGTTGGTCTGTGCTCCTTCTTACGCGAGCTACGTGGAGCATTTACGTGTTTCAAGAGCTCAGAGGAGTTTCTTGGTCATCTCATAGCCTGCCAAGATGGCAGAACGTCAGTGTGTCCTGAAATCGGTGAATTTCGGTTCACAAAACACCGTTTGTAGACAGTGTATAAACTTCATGACGCCTGTTTTAGTCTCCTTCTATTTTCACGCAGTGCTTGTGGTAATATTTTAGACAAAACGGGCGGTTTTTTAATATGTTTTTAGTGAATGGATGGTCCTGTTATCCTCGAAAATTCTGAATCCATTCTGGGTAGCTAGCTGAATGGATTGTCTTTGAATTATGGCAAGAATTTCAAAACAATTCTTTTTGAATCTGCGATCAAAACTTGCTCCCTGTATTTGTGGATGATATCACTTGAGTTGAAACACAACTAGGATACTCCCTGGTATGCTTTGTCATCAACTCATGCTTATGAAGCACGTTCAGGCGCTGCAGGTAAGAATTTATTGTCAAATGGAAACCAAGACAAACCCCCACTTATGTAGTAATCTGGTGGTCAGCACCTGAAAACGATTCAGCATGACTCCTGAAACAGTAAGTCGTCTGACTTCAGCGTTTTGGCCTGTTGTGTACAATCTCTTGTCCTGTATTGGTCCTTACGCTCTATTGCACTGTGTAGTAGCAAGGTTCTTCCTTTACTAAGTGCAGGAGCTTAGGATTGGGAAGATAGTTGAGTTAGGGGTTTTTTTTGCCTTTTTTTGTTTATGTGTTTGTTTGGGTTTTTCTGATCAGTTTAATCACACCACAGTACAAGATACACTTCTAAATTCACATGGAGTTTGTAGTTTTGATTTTTGTATTTGCAAGCCTGGAAGTTGAACTTTATTTGTGGAATGAAAATATTATTTGCATGTTGCTTTCTTTCCTCTACTGGTTTCCAGTACAAATGTTTACAGGGCCTGATGCTGACGTAAAAAAATAGCCGGGCCAGTTCCATAACAAAATGGTTGTGAATTTAATTTTAATCCTGTCAACCAGTAAAGCCCAGAGTAAACGGCATTGTAACTGGTAAGCCGGGATTCCCTGCCTTCCAACTGTGAGATCACAGTTCAGACCTTGGAACTCTGCTTCCTTGTAGTATGTCTTTTGCAGTAGATGAGAATAGGCTAAAGAGAAACCAGAACCTTAGGACATTGTAACCACACATAGCTGATTTAGTTTGTTGTATTACTTGTCAGGACTAGAATTCATTGTCTCCTGCAGCAGATGACATCCTAAATGTACCAATGAAGATATTTTCAGTCTGTTTGGCTGACTCCCTCTTTGTGGACTTGATGTATCAAGCGAAATAACAGTCTTCATTATACTGAGTAAACTAGACTTTGAGACTCTGTGTGTGTGTGTACCTTTAATCTGAAGTCTGTTTCACATTCAGAATACAACCACTATTATGACATAATTGGCAAATTATACTTCTGATTTGAAAATGAAAGTAAATGAGTTTTTATGTGTTGGGTTGTCTTTTTCTGGAACACACTGTATAAAGCGCTCCCCAAACTGAAGTAGTTGTCAGGTACACAGCCAGTCCTAGAAACATGGTTATGCTGGAGTTTGTCATGGCATCAGTGCCATCTGCTCTGGGGGCAGCTTGAGTTCAGTTGGCAAAATTGTCCTTGATATGCGTTGCTTTGCAGTTGTTTTATGATAACAAGCAAATTCTTTTCCCGTGGCATAACGTGAACCTGCTTCTTTAAAATTGAGTGTTTTCTTTCCTAAGGATGAGATTTTTCCCCATTTTTTTTTCTCCCCAGAATTATCAAGAAATTCGCTTTGATTTATAAGCATGTATCTAAATGCTTGGTGCATGCTGTGGCACATTGTCTTGGTCTGAAGTGTCAATTGGTGCCTGCTAAAAACACACCCTGTAATTGCTGCAGCATGCTGGAGCTTCCGCTTCAAATGGTGATGATCCAGTAACAGGGAAGCATTTATGTAGGAGTAGGGAATCGGGAATGTGTAAAATTTGGAAAACTTGGAAACGTTACATCATTGGTACACATCCATTTTATCACTGCTATACGCATCCATTGAAGTGAGGTAATATAAGTGGCCTAAGTGATCTTGATAGGCTAAAAATATAATTAATATAGGAGATGTATGCATGAAATGTCTCATCTGTGTAATCTTTAAGAAAGCTTGTGCCTGTTGTGTTTTATGGCCATTTGATTAAGCATAGCACAAGCCAGCATCATTATATTGGAATAATTTATTAGAAAAATCTTAAGTGGGGTTGGCATCCTGGAAGCTAAAGGCTGAAGATGACAAAACCATTTTTTTGCTACTTAAGTACAGATAGAAGGCTTCCATTGACACTGGTGGACTGGAGACTGAATAACTATTTTCTTCAGGCTGTAGCCTCCAGCACTGTTCCTAGATGTATAATTAATTGCAACTTTAACTCCCCTTCTTCAGATGCTCATTGTAAGAAATACTGCTAACCCTGGAAATACAGTATTTTTCAGAGATGAGGTGTAATGTGCATCAGTGAGGACTGCATAGAAACCTGCATTAGTTTAACCAAAGTTGAAGAGTTACAAAGCCTTCTTACTACTTTATTTCAGCTACTTTTTTCTTTTGAACTTGGTTTGAATTTAAAAAACAATCTATAATAAAGCTGGTTGGAATTAAGTTTTCTTCTCTGGATGAAACCCACAACACTTTTGCGGGCAGTCCTGGATTTTGTTTGCTGGGTTTTTTCAAAATAGTTGAATAACTTGAAGTTACGTGATTGAATTCATGCTTTCAGTGAATGTCTAGAAATAAGTCAGAATTTTTATGTTTAGGGGCTCAGAAAGTTAAGATTAGCTAGCTAATGAAATTCAGTTGATGTAAGCTTAGTTGAAATATTTTAAACCTTTGTAAATGCTATCTCTGTGTATGGAATTACCTTTTTACTGTAATTTCACCTTAACTATAGTGAATATCCAGGGCTAGACTAAGCCCTGTCTTGGATAGGTAATTTAGCACAACTATCACACTTGGTGGTAAGAAGGGTCCCATTGAGCCAGAAGGCAGTGGTTTGTATTTAAATCATGATACTGCAGTAATGGAGTTTGGGAGGCCCTAGTATTGAAGAACTTAAATGTTTTTTAAAAGTCAGAATAAAATATTTAGCATTTGATGAAAGCTGTCATCACTTAAATTCTGTCTTTAAGATTTAGCTTATCCAAACAGAAGTGACATTTCTACTATGAAATCAATATTTAAATGAAAATAATGTTTCTTAATTGGGTAGATTCGGTGCTCTGTATTGAAGACCAGCATTTATTAATAAAGTATTGGATGTGTTTTAAGAATGGTCTTTTTTTAATGAGAGAGGAAAACCAACGCTTCCTTAGCTAGGAAGTTGGGACTTTGATAACTTAGATTGAACTCTGTGCTTGTGAAACAAATTCTCAGTCAGCACAGAACTTAAATATGTGCATTGGAGTGGGAAGAAAATGGGGATTGTTATCTCACTTAAGTGATATACAGAACTTTAGAGATCAATATTCCATTGGATGGGTGCTTCTTTGCATACTTTAAAAAGAGTCCTCCAGTATATCAAGGATTTAGGTGGGACAATGTATACAGAGTAAAAACCAGACAGCTTGTGCAATCTTTGATCATTCCAGCTTTTAGAGATCTGGTTTTGAAAATAAGTCTGTGCTTTTGCTGTTATTCCTAGTGTGAGTTTCTTCTGCAGAAGGTCTGGTATGTTAATTCCACAGAATGAGCTCCTTTAACTTCCTGCCCAGTCTGTAACCAGTTCTGAGGCTTTTCTCTGAGCTCATGGTTAATAGGTAAGGGAGTAGAGAAGGAAGTAAACAGCTGTAAGCAGCAGCTGTTGGGTACTGAGCAGTGAACTGCCTCTTGCCAAAGGCATCTCTCCTCCTTGTGGAGGCCAGTTATAGCCTGGTGTTACCCCTTACCTGTGGATGTGTTCTCGGCATCCACTGGGTTGAATTGTTGGAGGAGAGAGAGGATGGAGGTTCTTAACCTTCTCTGAGATGTCGAGGGACAGCTGGTAAGGAGGAGTGGGAAAGGTTTGAGCTTTTGTGTCATTCATATTAGGGCATTCATACGTCATCACTGATAACTCTTTCTGTTGCAAATGCGAAGGTTTTGCCATTTTAACTGTCTGCCCTGTACTCTTGTGTAGGTCCTTCCCCTGTGCATCAGAGCTGGCAGATGGGAACTTGTGGTCCGCACTTCAGCATTAGGTCTGATCTCTCAGAATAAGCTGACTTCTGTTGATGGCTTTAGGCTAAGATGCTATAGCTTACATTGGAAGGGCTGAGTTACAGACATTCTTTCCTGTGATTGATTTGATAAAGTAACCTTGACAGTAGAATGTGCATTAAAAAATTAAGGAATGAAAGCAGCAGTGTGAATGTGGCATGTGTGTATATATATCTATCTATATTTGTATCTATATATATATATCTGCAGTCAGTAGTGCATTTTTATATGTGGTTGCTTTTTGTCAGGTTGATTTTATCAGAAGAGTGTGTTAAATACTGTCAAGTTGCACATGCTTGACAATTTTGTAAACTTTGGAATATAAATTTAATGTCTTAAAATGAAAAATGGAGGAGATTAAAAAAACCTAACAAAACCAGTTTCTCTTCACTGGTCTTCTGTAGGGCACTGATCTGATTAAATTTGGTAGTTGTGTTAAGGAAGCTTTGCAAAAAAATAGTTTATATTCACAAGTTTAAATTGGTGTTTATGCCTTTGGCAACTCTTTCTAAAATGCTTGGATGCAGACAAGGTTTAATACCGGAAAATAGAGCATTGCAGGATTCAGGACTGAAAGCTAAACAGATGGGGGATTTTTACCAACAGTGAACTTCAGTGTTAGGTTTTTATGTAAAGGAAGGCTTTATTCTGAACATCATCCCTTTGAGATGTGTGATATACTAGACATCTTCAAGATCTCCTGCAGTTTTTTTCCACTGTAATTGTGATGGGTTTTTATTACGCTCTTAAGAAAGCAAGATGAGAGGATTGCGGACTGCTTTGCAAATGTTATGGCCCAGTAGAAAAAGGTGACCAACATTTAGACCTTTCCACAAGCATCTGGACACCAGAGTTGCAAACTGAATTGAGTGTAGATGCCAAAATGCTTTAGGTCTTTCTGATGGGCAGGCAAGACGATTTTATTACATGTTCAGTTAACTTTATAGTGAGCTTTCACTGTAACCTAGAGTTAGGTTGGCCAGGTGTTCATCACCTCTGTGAGCTCTTCTAAGTTTATTATAAATATAAATGCACTGCTCAAAGGCAGTACTTCTCAACCTTTGTTGGCCTATTTGAGTAGTAATGCCAGAAAGTTACCTTAAATCAGATAAATGCAAGATTTATTTTCCCTTTTAGCCTTAGTTTTAATTTTTTCTTGCCTTGAAAATGTAGGAGAATCTCCTGACTTACTATTTGCCATAAGAGCAAGACCGACTCCCCTACTTCAGGATGCAGTCTGCTCATAAATATACTTTGAAACTTTTTTATATTATTTCCCTCATTTGCTTTTTAAGATCCTTCTGTATATCATTATTATCTAGATAGCTGAGGTGGCACTCAGCTGTAAGAGCAGTTGTACTCCAGATAGTTTTGTGTTTTGGTGGTGGTTGGTTTAGTTTTTTGCACTGTTGTCTGGGTGTGAGTTGATTTTTTTTGTGTAACTGTACCTAACCCTATAGACAGGCCCTTAGAACGATTATGAAGGGTACTTGGAGAAATAGCCCAATATGGTAGGATAATTGTACCCTGTATCTAAGGCAAGGTAGTCAGTCCCACATAGTTGTGTCCGGAGAATACACTCCTATGGTATATTGTAATAACTTTCACATGCTTCTTTGTAGTCATACAAAATATGGACTGATTAAAGTCAAGACAGTTTTTTAAAAGGAGAGCTGATATTCAGAGTTTGTTAGGTTAATTAATTTCAGAATAATATCAAGCTACTGCTAAACAGTGAATTCACCATGCTGATTACAGACATGGTGTTACTTGTTAGAATACTAACCAGTATTAGAAATACTAGCTATAGGAAGTTTGATAACTTTCTGTTACACTGTCCTCGGTTTTTTTGAGATTATGGAGAATTCTTGTAGGTTTTCAGAAAGTGCAGACTGACTGATGTGCCCCATTGAGGCCACTTGTCATTTCTACAAAAACTTGACCTGCACACTGCCAGTCTCCAAAGTTGTTGTTTGTGCAGTCTTGACAAACGCTGGGAGTCTTCTGTCACATGGAGTGCAGAGTGTACAGGTGCCGCTTCTGGTTGTGTGTCAAATGCTGCTTTGAGTTACTGTGCCCTCAACAAGCTGAAGGGCAGCATGTTGGAAGGCTGTTGCATAATGCTGCCAAACTCCAGCATCTGAGGAATATTAAGTCAGGATTTGTGTGAAAATGTCTAGCACAATGCCCAAATCGCATTTCTGAGAGGTAGCCGTCAGGACAGAGTGCCTTACTTCGAGTATAAACTTCTTTCCAACTGCATCAATTTACATTTATCTGTACTGAATTTCATCTGTCCCTTTGTTTCCTAGTCACTCTGTTTAATTTAGCAAGGTGCATCTTGGTGTTTCTCGTGTGGCCTGTTTATACCAGTTACCCTCTTCTTTGAGGGCTGCATTGTAGTCCTGGGTTACAGAACCAAAGATCGCTGTGGTTCTTGCAGGAAAAAAATTCCCAAGGGAAAAGGGCATGCTAAGTTTTCAGTGTCTGATATTCAAAAGCTCAGAAATGGCATAATTAAAAAACCCAACTATCACTGAAAGACTTGGTAGTTAACCAGTGCTTCACTTCACACTTGCCCCTTCAATTTACTTCAGCCATTGTATACAGTCCCCATTCTGCAGTGAGTATAGGAGTGTTTTAATAAGCTCTACTGTTTTCAGGGTATGGTAATTTATGTGTGTTAAACAGTCATATTTTCTTTATCTTGAGTAAGACAGCTTCAGTGGTTTTGGTTACTTTAGGGGAAACAAACTGTACTTTTGAGTTCAAAGCTCAGCTACAGGTGTGTAGTTGCCACCTTTTTTTAAAGTTTGTTCTGAAGGCCTTTAGGGAGTGACCAGGAAAGCAAAGTCTGTAACTGCATTCCTTTTTCAGTTGGATCTGTCCAACTACTCTGCAAAACAATGGAATAAGTAGAGAGCCATTTTAGTTACAGTAACTCTGAAATTTCTCAAAAACCATTACCTGCGTTGTACACCTTCCAGATTTCAGAACAGGTGAGAACAGCTGTAGACAATACCCTCATTCACAAAGGGCTTGTGTACTGAAAGGTAGGTTCTTTGAAGAGATAGTAGGTAGTCACCTGATCAGTTTGTATCAGTCCAAGTACACCCAGTGATTTAATTACCGCGGCACAGAAGTCTGGCATTTCCTTCCTTGAGTGTGAGGCTTAAAAAATGAATATTCTTATGTTTGTCTTTTATTATACCATGATGGTATTATGGCTAGACATTGTACAAACAAGGCTGAAAAATCCAGTACTAAGGACTGAAGGGAGAACCATGAAAAATAGAAGCAGAATAATCAATGTAGGGAGAATCAACAACTGTTACATTCCTAGTTGTATTTTGGGTTTCTTTGAAACCTTTCTGTGCTCTTTGTCCTTGCTGTTTTCTGTGACTGCTTTTCATGTGTTTTTTCTCTGCATACTTGCTCTAATGCCCTTTTTAATCAAGGGGAACCTGCATCTTTCTGTATAGTGCACTGCCATTACATTTATCTATTTACTATTTGCCAAAAGGCCAGCTTGTTTGAAACTGATAATTTTCTGCTGGTTACATTTGTTTTGTGATGTCTATTATGCCATTGCTTTCTTACTCACCTTAGAAATCCACATTCAGTGTCCTTAGAGACTGTTACTTTCTGCTTCCAGGTATAATTCCTTTCCATGTTGAAATGAATATTTCACATGCAGGTGTGTGGGATGAGGCAGTAGTTCTTTGCTGTTTGACACTTCTTAATCTTCAAACAGGCTTAAATGTTCTTCCCCTCCCTTTATAGCTGTTTCCAATCCTTCCTTCTTTTTTAAAGCTGTTTTCAGCTGTGAGCGAATGAGTAAGAGTAATGCAGTGATGACTTTTTGGTTGCCTAGAGTTTGAAATGTCCTGTTTGACACATCATTAGGTAAACAGTCAAGTTAATAAATGTTAATTTTTTTTAATTGGCTTAAATGTTCTTTTTTCTCTTTGTCCTTTTTTAGTTGGATTGGTTTGGGGCTTGGTTTTTTTTGGTTGGGGGATGGGTTTTTTGTGTGTGCGTTGTAGGTTGTTTCGGGGTTTTTTTGTGTTTGTGGTTTGTTGATTGATTTTTTTTAATTTAACTTCTTATTTAACTCATATCACTTTTCATGTCCTCCAAGTTATTTTCTGGAAATTGAAAGCAAATTAACCCCTCTATGCTTTCTTAAGTACAAACCAGAAAGCTACAATATGTAGTTTTGACAAATACCTGTGTTATGAACCAATATTAAAGGTAACTGTGAGTTTAAGGCCTGTGGAGGACAATCTTAAGTCATTCTGGTAGGAGTGATCTTCTGCCACTGTGTTTAAGTCAGCTATCATTAAAAGTAAAGCCTGGCTATTTCCAGCTTAAACTAAAACAATATTGTAGTGTTACAGGGAGTATGGAATCTGACAAAAGGGAAGAAACTGGTGCAGATGCTGCCTTAATTTGTACCTTGCAAGAAGGCAGCTTGATAGGCACCAGGCTCTCATTTACAGAATTTTCTGGGACCTGAAAACTTATATTTTCTTGTTCGCACATAATAGAATGAAAGATCTTTTATCAGCCTTTGAAGTTTCTTCATTCTTTAAATGGCTTCTGTAATCTTTTAAATAGCAAGTAGAGGGTAGTTGTTTGAGGGATGTTTTTTTAGCAGCTTTTCTGTCAAGAAAGGAAAGATACTTCTGGTTTTATTGTAGGATCACAGTCCTGTATTTGCACTCACATGTCAAATTTTGAATCCTCACTTGAAGCGTAGGCCATATTTTCTATGTTAGTTATGATTATTTTGCTGCAAAACAAGCAGGTTAGTTAGCTTTTTTATAAGCATTTTTTTCTTGAAAGTACTTGTTTGTAGTTTTGTTATATTTCAGATAAATTTATGGTGGAAGAGAAGGGAGGAGATAAAAAATGGGGCTCTTTCAGCAGTGAAACTGAATCTTGCTAGAAACCTAATGTGAAACTGGCAGAGGTCAACGGTGCTGAATTTGTGTTAGAGCAGATCTGTCTGTTGCAGTGATGGGTAGTGCTGCTCTATTTCTATTGATCTCTGTTTTCCAAAACTCTGTTGCAGAATTGTGCGTGTATTGCTCCTCATCTGTGTTACATTGCTCTTGTCCTCTAACAGTAGCATTGGTGCTTACTCTTTTAACATTGTCCTAGTCTGTAAAATGCTGAGTGACTAATCATCCTTGTGGAGAGGTAGGAACTATCTCACTTTATATTTGGAACTGGGACACAGAAACGGTGACATGCTGGAGCTGCACCGGAAACCTCTGGCAGTGACAGAGACTGCTGGTCATGGTTGTAATTCAACACTAATCCTTTCCAATAGGTGCATAGCATGTCACTGCTCACCAAATTTGGTTTATTGTTTCTGTGTAAAGTCTTTCACATTTGCTGCTTGGGAGTTTTGTTTTGGTTTTTCTTTTAAGCCACCTCTAAAGTAAAAAACTATAACAACCGATTCCAGGAAAATGTGGGTTCTACTCTGGGGATTTTAAAGAAAATTTGGGATGTAGCTTAACAAAAAGAAGGAAAGTTGGAGAAGTAGGTAGGGTAGAAGGAATATGAGAAGCAGAAAGCTGTTACACGTAGAAATATTAAATTCAATATTTATTTGTTATAGAATTGCTACTCTTGATTGCTAAGCTGAGAAAGAAAGTAGGTTTATATTGCTGAGTGGGAAGCTTTTAAAAAAAAAAAAAAGTTCCTTCCTTTCCTTGAACAAAATGCTTCAACTGCACTCCAGATCTCACAGCCCACGTGCCTGTGCTTGTTCAATTTCCAGTTTTTCCAGTTTACCTGTTGTGTTCAGTAGAGTTGTAGCTTTCAGAAGGAGGTACTTTTTAAGGTTACTCACAACTTTCCACTCCATGGTTGCAAATAGCCTTCTCTTTTTGTGTAGATGTGAAGTGTCACTCAACAGAGAGATGAAGTAGGTCTGGTGTTACTGTGAACCAGGGTTTGCTTCATGTTTGCCCAAGTTCTTCATAGCCCTTCACACTCCGCTGAAGCAGACAGCTTTACTACAGACTTTTCTGACTGTAGTACCCTGGAGAAAAGCCTTTTTTCCCGCAAATTTAGTGGGTGAATTACTCTATGGGTGAAGTGCCAACTGGTGTATCATTTGTTACCAGAATTACCTGTATATTGAGCTGCTTTGATTAGCATAATTCAGGTGGGATTTTTTTACTGAAGCGTTTTATACCAGACAAAACTAGTCCTTTTGTTAATGAAGGTCACTACTACTTTGTTACCTTGAGCAGTTCAAGTAGCTGGAAAGGAGTATAGACATACATTTTGAAATGATTGGAGTCTGGAATATTGAAATTCATTTGTTTCAGCTTTTAAATTACTTTTAGTCTTACCAAAGGGTTTTTTGCACAAATGTTTCACTGGAACTTACTAAATTTAATTTGTCTTACGTCTGCAGTTACTTTTCCTGGTTGAATTATTGATGTTGAATTACTGATTTTCCTGCTGTGGTAGAATACCTATTTTTATATTAAGAACTGAATTCTTCTTTCTCTGAAGATAGTAGTCCTTTTGAAGGCCTCTCTAGTCCAATGCGCGTATCTCTAACAGTCCACTTTATGCTGATGTTTCCTCATCCTTGTCTTCATGCTATTAAATTTTATAATTTTCATAAATGGCATGAGAGCCTTTTCATAGTTCTTAGTCCCTGTGGTAGTTTAAAAAAAAACCCTGAGGATCTAAATGTACTTCCACTATTAAATACAGTAATAACTGTACAACTGCATTAAAATAATATTTGTGTTTTTCTCTTATTCTATTGCTACAGCTTACTTCAAGGGACATGATGTCTTTTTTCCTCTCAGATTTTGGAAATGATTGATTGCTCTTAGAACTAGAAAATACATTCTAATGAGAAATAAGCCTGACTTAACAAAACCTGCTGTATTTGTTAAATGGAAAAAAATGCCTTGAAAAAATTTAAAAAAACCTTTATATCAGAAGCTTCTTCTACATTTATTGTTTGCTTTTGCATGGATAACATAAATCTAGGTTAATAAATTTTTCTAGAGGATAATGAACGACATACGGACCTAAACAGTGATATTAAATGGCAGAAATAAGTCTGTCATTGGGCCTGCCAGTAATACCTGGAGAGTGTAGCAAATTGCATTCTAAATGCGCTTACTTTGATCTGGAAAGAGCTGTTGCCCACACTTCTACAAACAGCAGCCGTGAAGTGACCTGTACTATTAACTTCATTGCGCCATTGCTTATCAAAACTGATACGGTTTCATTTTCTAAAACAGTCTGATGCCAGTGCAGAATGGAAATATTATTAATTGGAAAATTCATCAGAATTAACACATGTAGGGAGAGGAAACCTGGGACTAAATTTTTTTGGTGTTTGGAGGGAAGGAGATTGTTGTGGGCTTTGGGTGTTGTGGTCTTGTCTGGTGGAGGATGTTTGGTTGTTATTTGTTCATTTGTGATTGGGGTTTTTTTGAGTGTATGGACTTACACATGTTGAAGTGGTGTTACTTATTCTGTGTTTGCAGGAGCTATCATCTTACCAAAGAACAAGGTGTTTATGTTGCAAGTAACATAAGTTAGTGCTTTTTCCCTCATTTTATGTTGGCTTATACTTAGTAAATTTTTATGAAGTGCAGGATTTGTGAAACTTAGAGGATGTACATTAGGATCTTCCCAGGCAAGAGTTAGCTGTCTTGTCCAAATAGGCTTATGTTTCCAGCATAATAGGTATGCCTGGCTTTCTTAAATGTTTGACAAAGTTCTTGGTTGAATGGCTTGTATAGGCTTGCAGGAAAAAAAAACCAACTTATGTGAAACTGTTAATGTATGAAAGAAGGGCTGAATATTTTGCCTTTTCTCAAGACTTCTAGATACCTTGACAAGTGCAGATTTATCTATAGAAGCTCTTGAAGCCCTTTTTAGAGTCAAGGAAGAGCAAGGGAGAAAGAAGGTGGTTGTTGCATGCTTTAACTGAAAGTGTAAATTTAATTTTAAGACACTGGCCAAACAAATAATTTGTGGAGCATTAAAACATTTGAATGGAAAGCTTCTTTGTTTCCTCACAGCAGTATTGTTACAGCACAAGGAATCTGTAATGGGGAAGCGAGAGAACTGTTTCTGAAGTACAGTAGTTTTTAATTTTAAAGGAATAATTGTCTTAAATGTAAAGTTTAAAATAAAAAAATACAGCTATTTTGCCTGATTACAGCATTTATCAGCTTCTTGGAATTTTCATGTCTGTTTTGATCTTTGTGAGGTACATCCCTGATGCAGGTAGTGTGTAAAGCAAAACCAAGTTTCTGTGGGGCTTTTTCTTGCTTTTCTTAGTTATAATGTCAGATGTTATATACAGAGTGCTTCCTGTTTCATGAAGACTCATGAACAGTTTTCTCTCCCTCCACGTCAGGTTTTTCTAGCTCAGACTGAGTCCTTGTAAATGTTGATCAAAAATTGATTAGACTTTTCCAGCTTACAGCTTTGTGTCTTCCTGCTTTCTTCAGCCAGGAGTGCTTTCACAGCAGTTACATACATGAATTTGGAAAGGCATAGTCGTTGTAGCTGTTTACCTTCATAGCTGGTTTCGGTGCTTCTTTGTCTTATCAATATTTTTGATACAGTGGTTCGTAGAGTTGTTAATTGCACATTCTTCTGTATTTGTATATGGAAAAATTGTTAAAGGGTTTTGATAGACGTGAAGTGAAAATTACTATGTGTGTTTTTGTTTTCTTAAAGGAACTTAGTGACTTAGCCCGTGATCCTCCAGCACAGTGTTCAGCAGGTCCCGTTGGAGATGACAGTAAGGAACTTTAATTTTTATGTTTTGTTCTGCTGACTCAAAGCATATCATGACTAGGTAATAATGCGGAGTTTTTCTTTTGTAGTGTTTCATTGGCAAGCCACAATTATGGGACCTGTAAGTATCCTAATTCTTGTGATGTAATATTATAAATGAGTAGTTCCTACTGAGGAGAAAACTCTGGGTTTTTGGTTTACTTTTGTTAACTCTCCTTATCCGACTTAAGTTCTAGAGCTCTTTATTACAGTAAAGGAAAATGAGGGAGGGGAAAAAACCCCACCATTTATTTTGTTACTGCAGTGTTTTTTATGAGGACATGTATTCCAGAAATAATCTCTAGAGCAATGTTAGGTATTATTACTTAATATCTAGAAACTTTGTTTGCATTTAACTTTTCCAAAGTTTTCATCTACCATGAACTTCATACTAGGACCTGGTACTACTGTCAAGAACTAGTTGGGATGTTTTTGTGTGGATCTTAGAAAGGAATCCTTTTTTGGTCTGGTGTTGTAATGCTGAGATCGTGAATACTTGACGGAATAGAAGGGGGAATAATCACTGAAATGTGAAGTTTCATTTATGACTGGAGAAAAAAAGTCAGTGTTAAATGTTCAGTAAGTATCTGAAACCTGAATGGGTCTTTTTCCTCATTAAGGAAGCCAAATGTTTGCCTTTGTTTGAAACAACCTGGAAACAATTCACATCTGGAGTTTTTCTGATTATCTGTATTTTCATAAGACAAAACCTTCTGTAACGTGAAGGAAAGCCTTCGGTGAGGCTACAAAGTAGGAATTAAATATCAGTGATGCTGAATGACCCTGGCTTTATATATAGCTACAAGTATGTTATTAGGAGGTGGCTATTAGAGGTTCACTGCTCTGAAAAATGTCACTTCATCCCAAAGTACCTGGTCATCACTGATTGCAACTAGGTACCTTAAAAAAAAAAAGCTCAATAGCTATATTCATGCCTAAATGGCAAGGAGTCTCGTGCACTACACTGGGTATGAGGATTCTATGTGACTGGTGTCTGCCTGGTCATGAGGTATTAAGCATTGGTTGAATTTAAATTGGGATTATTATTTTTAGTTTTCCCATGTCGTTTAATAATGTACAGCTCATTTCTTCCTCGTGTGGTTTTTGTGGTGTCAGAAGGTCTGCATTCCTGTTTCCAGATTGGGCAGAATCCTGACACAAGTCAGTCTGGTGTTAGTAGTTGTAGTGCTGCTGTGGTGCTGCCTTTAATAACAGACAAGGATTGTAGAACCAATCATCTGGTCTTCCACCTCTGCAATAGAATATTGTGATTTTCCTGGACAGGTGTATTGAGAGTGTGCTTTGGTTTAACACATTTTAAAGAGGAGTTTCTGTAACTGATAAAATGTATCCCCAGAATGTGTCCAATGAAAGGGTTGGTATTTTTTGGCTCCTCAAGGCCACATATATTATCTATTGACCAAATACAAAAGGTTATACCTTTATTACTAGGTTTCATCAGAAATAGGATAGGGTATAACCTACATGTTGAGGGTTTGAGTCCCGTCTTGTGTTGCAAATTTGAATTTTCTGATATTAAGTAATATAGTTATTTTCTTACATTGGTGAAATGTTTTTGCAATTAAGATGAGGATTCAGTTTACAAAAAATACAGAAGTTTACTGTATATGCCTCAAATCCATTTTCCCTAGCTCTGAGTCCAGAATTGACAGCATAGTATTCTTCAGGTTAAAATTGTTAGCTGTATTTCAGAAATTTAATTGTAATTTTGAGTTTAAAATCTTTTGCTTCTTTCTTCTTGTACCTATTAACTTATACAATCCCTGTTTAGTCACTCAAGTTTTTCCTTCTCCTTAGTATAAGTTTTTTTTACTTCTACATGTTTCTTTACTCCTTATAGTTGAAACTTGAAATGAATTATCCCAGTAGTTCTTTCCTGGGAGCAGGGAAATGTAAAATACTCTCTCATACTAGATTACATTGAATCTCTAATACAGAAAGAGAGGAAAAATGCACTTGAATTATGATTATTATTTTGTCTGTTTTGCTGTGCTGGTAGGATAGGTGGTTCAGGTTTTTTGTTGGTGTCTTTTTGGTGTTTGTTTTTTTTTTTCCAAGGAACAAGGATCTAGCTGTGTACTCACAGGTCTTCTGCAGGGCTGAAGCTAAGGACAGAATGTAGGAGGGAATGGGAGTCTGTGGTCACTCTAAACTTGGGTAGTCATAACAACTAAGCTCCAAACACAGAACTGGAGGGTTCAGAATCTGATGGGATCCCCACTCTGTTAACATTACTTCTTGGAGCTACCTTAAGAAGTATTCGACTGCTTTTGCCAGTCCTGAGTGGATTGTCAGATCTGCTGAGTTTTATATGATTCATTAGCTTGGAGAGGTCCACACGGAAAGTAACATGTATGTGTTCTGCATTACTTACCTTAGGAAGTAAGAATTGAATTATAATTATGTCTCATTGTATTGGTGGATTCAGCATTTTGGTTTAAGCAAATTTCATCTCCATTTATTTGAAAACAAGATTTTTCAGTGGTATTTAGTCCTAAAGATGATAATAGGAGAATTATTTGTTTGCTTTGACAGAACGACAGTCCATATCAGGGTGGTGTATTCTTCTTGACAATTCACTTTCCCACAGACTACCCGTTCAAACCACCTAAGGTAGGTATTGCTGTCTCATTTGTGAAATTAGTGCTTTTTAAAGAACTGAGCACAGGGCAGAAATTGTCAGTGTCTGTATTGTAGTGTTGTCAAGTTCTCACTTCTTCTCAGGCATTCTTACTATCTTTTAGATACCTGGGTCCCATTCTGACCCACAGGAATGGGTGTGTTAGCATATTTTTTATGAGCCAGTCTGTGTATGTGAATTCCGAATGTCTTGAAATACTTGAGTTCATTTCTGGTTTTCTGAATTGATAGGAAAACTTTTCATTAGCTTTGTGTTACTATAATAGAATTCTTGCCGATGGGGACTGTCAAGTATTAGTGTAGCTATTTGGATTGGTCTGTAGAACTGTGACACTGTGGGTAGGGATTTGCTTGCTGAGTACCTAAAATCAAGTGAAGATTTTGTTAAGAGTTTGGCAGTAATTGCAAAATATGCTCTTTTTTCGTAGCTTTATCAGCCACTAGTTTTGTCTTCCAATTTTAAGTCAATATGAAGGTATGCCCTTGGAGTGACTGCAGTGTTGGAAGTTCCTTAGCTCTGTGAGGCCAGTGTTACTGTGGTTTAGATACTGCTGTTGAGTCTCTTCATCAAAGGGATTAAAACATTCATACTTTCCCTCTCTCTGAAATAGTGCCTGGAAGTTGGGAGACTCAAAGCTTGTGGCTTGGGTGCACTTCCCCAAATTTGATGCAGTTTAACTGCTTAATCCTTTTCTTTTAGAGTAAATTGACTGATAGCTTGACTGAGAAGAGCAGGTGCAGTTTTTGCCATAGACTTAAAAGCACTCTTTGTTTTTTTTTTTTCTTGTTGCAGGTTGCATTTACAACAAGAATCTATCATCCAAATATTAACAGTAATGGCAGCATTTGTCTTGATATTTTAAGATCACAGTGGTCTCCTGCTTTAACTATTTCTAAAGGTAAAGCATTTTTGCTTTTTTTCTCCTTTTGTGAAGGAGAAATTTTTCCATCTTGTGCTGAATACTGTGCTTTTAGCTTTGATTGTGTTAAGCTGTTGACCGTCTTTTTGATTTCCCTTAACTTCGCTTCCTCATTCAAGCCTATGTTTTGCAAGTTTGATGACACTGCATTTTTAATGGATTTTTTTTTTTTCCCCTAACACTTTCTCCTATGTAGTTGTTTAAGGCTCTGTCTGGCCATTTACTTGCTTCAGTATTCTTAGCAGAGTTTACCAGGGCCTAGAGGAATTTGCTGGTATTTGGATTGAAACAGGCCTATGTTGGGATGTTCAAGATAAGGCTGAGAAACTGCTTGTTTGGAGCTGCCCATGTAGATACATGTGCATATTAAATGAAAGATTGATTTAAAGTCAGCTTTCAGTACTGAAATTTGCATCATTTTATCATCCTGCCTAGAATTACATGCATAGTTCTATTGGCATATCTGTGGTAGATTAATAAATCTGGTATTGATACTGCTTTCTACCATGGTGCACTGGCATTGCATTACATTACTTCATGAACTAAGTTTACTGATCCAACTTCATGATAAATTGATGTTGTGTTGCAAGAGAATATTTGTGGCTTTCTTCATTTTACTACAGTAAATAACAAATAATTCTCAAATATTTTCATGATGATCAAATTGTTTTGCCTCCAAGCCACTGGTCACTGTGGCTTCAAGAGATCCCTCAAAGTGCCCTTTTTTCTATGGACCTTGTAATTCCTGTCTGTCCAAACAGTCTGTTTGTTATTTGAATGTGGATTCCCTGCATTTTAGTGCTTCACTATTTTCTTCTAAAGCTTCTGTGAGAGTAGAAGATGAAGTCCTCATAGTTGCCTACAACAGCATTGCTGAGTTTTTTACAACATGTGTTAGTTTTATCAGTGCAGACCAGGATATTCTTGCCTTATGTACAACAGATAAAGAATTCAGTCTCATTTAAAAACTAAAAACTTAAATTTTAGGATTTTTTAGTTTTAGTGATAAGAGCCATGGATATGCTGTTCGTCAGAGTACATAATATGCTTTTGTTGGCTGCTATGTTACATCATAGTGCAGGGGACAACAGTGCTGTTCTTGTGTGTGTACTGATAGCTGTAAGTATTTGGGAAATAGGAAGCAAATAGTTCTTGTAAACCTTTAAGTTAGTTTGGGCTTTTTACTTAGGAGTGAGTTATGAATTTATATGGGCTGTTTATCAGGAAAATACTTCTGAGGTTCTGTCCTGTGATGACATTGTGCTAATGTAAAGATCTGTGCTCCATTGTTTCTGAGATTACCATTCCTCATTTGCTATTGAGAATGCTTTTTTTTTTTTTTCAGTTCTCTTATCCATTTGCTCACTGCTATGTGATCCAAATCCAGATGACCCACTAGTGCCAGAGATTGCACGTATCTATAAAACAGACAGAGACAAGTAAGTACAGAATTGCACAAGACTATAAGAGTGCATTGTCAGACAGCAGTTGTGTTCAGTGAGTTTTGTGAAGATCTGAGATGGAGAAAACTTGTGTCAAAGAAGTGAGTAGTGCATAATTTAAAAACAAAGGAGCTTACCATCTTTGCAGTTGTGGGTGAAAGAGACTTACCTTTTTCTCACATGAGTGGAAGTATTTTACAATATATATATATATTGCCTATGTTTATGCATGGCAAGCAAAAACGTAGTTAGATCTTCATAATGAGGAAAAGACAGCTTTTTGTTATTTTGATGCCTTAGTTTGGCAGCAGCTTGGCCTTAAATTTTGGGTCTTCCCTTGAAAATGGGCAGCAGAACTTTTTTCCCCATCTGTTGCAACAACTTCATTTTCCTAAGGCATCTTTAACATTTTGCACAGATAGAATTACATGAAACAGATTTTGGGAATTTTATATATATTAATGCTAAATATATTTGTCCAATTAGGTACAATAGGTTAGCAAGAGAGTGGACAGAGAAATACGCTATGCTGTAGGGTAAGAATATTTGCAAATTATGGTGCATTTAACAAAATGGAAATTTGTCAGCACTTGAGTGCTGCATGCTCTAAGGCACTGGATTAACTAACAGATAATGGATGCACCAGTTACTGAACGTGGACATTTAACAGCTTGATCTGTGGTTAGTGTGTAATTTATTGGCTAGTCACTATTTCTCACAGATACTACTCTTGCATGGCCAAACAAAAAAGTTAGTATGAAGTAATTACTGAGTTCTGAGCCAGGCTGTCAACTTGTTCTGGTAAGTATTTACCCAGAATTTGGTTCAAAGTGATGCCCTGTAGGGAGACCTCATATATAGACATGAGTGAATTCAGACCATCCAAATTTAAATTATTTTTAATCAGCAGTGTCTTTCTTCCACATAAAAACTAGGAAATGTATGGAGATTATGTTCTGCTTGTATAGTTAATTATTAACTTCTTACTGACAAGCATGCAGTTAAGTGTTAACTAATTGTCAGCTCAGTTCCTGTGGAAGTAGTGTACTTGAAGATGTCTTTTAATATCCTTTTAAAATTTTGAGCAATATATTTGTGTGAAAAGAATATTCAGTGCAATGAAATGTTGAATGTTGTTTTTCTTTAAAATTGGAAATTTGACATTTTGTATCCAGTGATATTAACCAAATAACCTTTACTTATGGCATGGGATATACTGTAATCTTAATCTAAGAACAATATCCATATAAAATACCTACTTTGTTTACTCCATCCCAGATAGTCTCTATTGCTTCTCTTTCAGTCATTTTTTTCATAACAGACTTCTAGCAATTTCACTTGTCTTGAATTTAAAGCTTTTTCCTAAAAACCAGAAAATATCTACCCTGACTGGTGTGGGGAGGGAGTCATTCAGTGTTTTGAGTTCAAGAGACTACAGAGACTGCTCACAGTGTAAAGAGACTAGAGAGATGAGAATAAAATAATCATCAACTGTTTAGGAAATTGTCATTTTCATGCTGATGTTAATTTAATTCCTGGTTTTGTCCGCAGGTACAACAGAATATCTCGGGAATGGACTCAGAAGTATGCCATGTGATGCTACCTTAAAGTCAGAATAACCTGCATTATAGCTGGAATAAACTTTAAATTACTGTTCCTTTTTTGATTTTCTTATCCGGCTGCTCCCCTATCAGACCTCATCTTTTTTATTTTTTTGTTTACCTCCTTCCATTCATGCACATGCTCATTTGAGAAGACTTTAGTTCTTCCAGCTTTGGACAATAACTGCTTTTAGAATCTGTAAAGTAGTTACACAAGAACAATTGCCCAAGATTCAGAATTTTTTTAATGGAGCATGTGTATTATGTGGCCAATGTCTTCATTCTAACTTGGTTATGAGATTAAAAACAAGCATTCCTCACTGCTCTAACAGATACTGAAGATACCACCTGAAGGGGGAGGGGAGATGGATGTTCAGTTTTCTCCCATCAAAGAAGTAACATTGCTGTAGCAACATCCATCTTGTTCCAAACTTCCCAGTGTTAGAGAACTGAGGTTTTATTATATACTTCTGCTCATAACTGATGTGTCTGGAGAATTGGTACTGAATCTATAGCATCAGCAGAACAGAAAATGTGATGTATCTTATGCATGTCAATAAAGGAATGACCAGTTCTTGTTTTACAGAGAATGGAAATTGGAAGTCAAACATCCCTTGTATTCCAAAATAGGGTTTAAGAACATTTTTGTAATTCATTTAAATTTTGTTAGGAGGCTAGGAGCTATTAGTTAATCTGTCTTCCAAAACACTGTTTAATATAGCACTGAATAAATGATGCAAGTTGTCAATGGATGAGTGATCAACTAATAGCTCTACTAGTAATTGATTTATTTTCTTCAATAAAGTTGCATAAACCAATGAGTTAGCTGCCTGGATTAATCAATATGGGAAACAAAATCTTTTGTAAAAGCAAAGCTGGTTTTTGTATATACTGTTGGCATTTGCCTCGTTTAACATCAAATAATGATGTAAAGTTCAATAGAGTGACTCTTCTGCCATTTTCAGTTCTAATGCTCAGTCTGTTGCAGGTTGGCACATTGCTCGGCCTGGTGGATGCAGAATTAGTAAGCTTAACATAGTCGTGTAGCCATAGTAGGGGGCTGCACTTGGTGCTGGGAGCCCAGTGTTCAAAAATGGACTTGGGACCCAGCAGATCTGAAGTGGTGTATTGTGGAGATACTTCCTGATGCACCTGTGTTTGCTGACTGAGAAACTTTTTCTTCACCTTGTACACTTACAACTGAAAGATCTTAATGTGGGGGTAATGATGAGGCAAAAAAATTATAAAATAAAGTACTGTTTTGATGTGGGAATTGTCATGAGGCTGTGTTGAAGTGACTTTACTATGTGGGATGTTCGTTACCATTGAAAAGGACTTGTTCAGCCATGCTGCCATTTACTTTGATGACTGTTTTAATGCAACAGACACTTTCTTCATGTCAGGTGACTTAACGTGAATAAAGACTCATTGCTATTGGATTTTTGTTCTACAAGAATCATTGTCCTGTGCCATTAGTTTATCTTTCAGCAACAAGTGCATTATTAAACATCCAACTCTCTCCTCCCCTCTTCCTTCATATTTTTCCTTGTTTAATCTTTTTGGTCTCCATTCTTAACATCCATAGCTTCATTTTCTCTAGTCTCGTGCTGTCACTTTATTGTGCATCTGTGACTTCTCACTGGCACCACTTTTGCATTGCTTATAGTTATGTACATTCTGATCCCTTGTCCCCACATGGATGTGGAAAGCTAGATGTAAAATAAATGTTAAACCTTAATTTTTATAAAAATTTGAACATGTAGTTTGGACATGGTTTGTTCTGGTTCTGAACTGGAAGAGGGAACTTGAAATTTTCAAGTTTAGTTGGCTTGGAATTTAGAAACCTGGGCTCTCTGTAGTACATTCTTCAGTGACAACTTCCTGGAACGTATTGATGAAGTTGCAGTTCATTTCTGCTTTGCTAACCAGCTTACACCATTTTGCTGGAAAATTGGAATACAGCTGCCAGTAGCATTACAACTGAGGTAGAAATTTATATTACAAATGTGCTGCTCTCAATTTTTTTTTTATACTTGTATTAATTTGATGCTTATTACTTTGTCCTGGGAGTCACACCCACTGAAATCACATGATCAACTAGGAGAATGTTTTGTGAGGTGTAAAGCAGCAAGTGTTAGAGAACACAAGGAGGTGTGTGCTATGAAGGGTCAGGAAAGAAGAAAATAGTAATATACTACATGGAAGATGAAAATGCTGTTTGGACCAGTGCCTGTTTCTTTTTTACATCTGTCATATTCCCACTGTAATAATTTTTGTAATTAGCAACTGTATTTTTATGAAAGAATGAGGATGGATTGTAGGTGTTCTAGATGCATGCTGAAGGCCCAAAGTGGGAAATGGTAGGTAGGTGTTTTTGTCCTTTAAGCAGATACAGTCCTGTGTGGTGCAGGTTTCTTGTACATTTGGACTTCCTGTTCAAGCAGAGGGGCAAAGGGAAGAGCTGATAGGAGCTAATATGGACATGGTGAAGAATTCTAAGACCAAAAAAATCTTAATTGGTGATTACCTCGATGAGTACCTACCAAAACCACAGGTAGTCTTAAAAATTACAGAGTGGATCTCAGTTCCTTTGGAACATAGGGAGGGGGTGGAAAATTTTCCATTGAAACAATGTAAAAAGTGAAGGTTTTGGAAATGTGAGTTGTCCTGATCTACTGTGGTAATGGTTTTTTTGTCATGATAAATGCTATAATAGCTTCAGAGGGGTCAGCTTCATACTAGAAAACTTAAACAAAATCTATTTTAATGACTTATTTGAGAGCAAGTATACAGAACAGAATGTCAAGCCACGACATAACAGGAAAAGAAACTACAGTGTTCTTTCTGCAGTAATTCTTTAAAGAGTGCTTGCTTTGTTTAATTGTGGTTTGAATTTAACAACACGGTTGCAGTCAGTTTGTTGAAGTTTCACTTGAAAACCCTTGAGTAGTTTTAAGGACAAAAAAGTATTTTCAGGATGCAGGAAGAACTTCATCTGTAGCATTGGCTAGGGATTTTTCAGTCTTACGCCTGTATTTGTTGTAAAATGAGTATACACACATTTTGCGTGCTTGAGGAAAAGCATTCTACCCAGTTGCGCTGTTCCATAGTTTAGTATTAAGATTACAGATGCTAACTTTTTCCGAAAAGTCTGGCTTTAAGCAGACCACAGCAGCAAGCTTTGGTTGCTGTGGAGGCATGGAACTACAGTTTGGCAAATGATTAAAAGAACCAGTTAGTAGATGGGTGTGCAGACATACAGTACTGGTCCTGTTAGATTGGATAGTTGCTTATGCAGAAAGGAGTTTGCATTAATCAGCAGATAATGTGAGGCTTTAAATACAGCTAGGAATATTCTGAATAATTCCATTGTATTTTTTTTGCAACCGTCCTTCAATTTTTCTCTAGTAATTTTATTTCAAACTCCTCATTGCTTTAAAGAAAGTGTTTTAACAGTCATTATCATCTCAAGCAGATACCTTAGGTCCATCAAATGTGGCTGGTGATTCAGAAGTCTTCAGTCTGCATATCCCTAGTAAAAATTAAAGCATAGATGGAATTCAGCTGAAGATTTACTGCTCTGTTTATAGCTGTCCAAACCAAATTAAGTTAGTTGTTTTTCCCTGACTAATTTGTAGTTTCATACATGAAAATGAGGCTAAGACAAAACCCTTTTTACTTAAATTAAACAAATTAGCACTAGAACAATTGAATCAAGAAAACCTTTATACCTTAAGATTCTATTTTACTAGAACTCAGACTATGTAAATTCATTCAAATGTGAAAACAAGTGTACTGATTGGATTTATCTGCTTTCTGGTTTTTGGTTCTAGGTGTCATTGAATGGATGGTATTTTACCCCAGTGCCTTCAATATAAAGTAGGTATAAATTGAAGAACAGTTGGGTTCAGATCATGATAGGCAATTGCATATTTTAAAAGGATGATGGAATTGCAGCTATAATACTTTAAGTATTAGGCTGAGGGCTTGTATTTTGGCAACAGTGCAGGACCAATGCAGAGAAAGCATGAGAACACAGGAAACAAAACTGGGTAAATATGTCATTTAAAGGGAAAGTACAGAAGGCAAAGGTACTGAATTACTGTGCAGTGAAAATGGGCTGCTGTCAATTCATACATTCTAGTATAAAAGCAGCTGGTTTCAAAATAGTCTGGAATAAGATAGTTGATAAATTAAAATTTTAAGTATCTTAGCCTGACAGAGAACAGCAATTCATAATAACCCTTAACTGGAAAACCAGTTCAGAGTGCTGACAGACAAGCTCTTGCAGGTTTGTGTAGTGTAGAACAGTTTGAATTGGTGTTTGTGATGGTTTAGCTGATTCCCATAAACTGACTTACCATTCTTGGTTAATGCAGCAGTAAATTCTGCAGCGACTTTGGTCTGCAGTGCATTTAGACGCAAGCACTCAGTCTTTTGCAGGGATAGTTGAAAGTTGTCAGTGTCATTTTTCTGTACTGCAGTGGTTGGTTCAATGTCAGTCAGTTGTGGGGGAGAGTTCAGTAGCTTCCAGATAAGCAGGAGTAAGGGCTGTAACTATTTCTAGAGCAGCTGTCTGCCTTGGGTAGGTTAGAAGAGGTGACAGGCATAATCTTCACAGTGATAGGTGCCAGAAGTGAAACTGAATTTAATAGGACAGTTCTGTGTAAAGTAATACTTGAAAATTTCTCTGGTAAACACTCTTGTTTGCCCAAAATAGCTTTTGTTTGCTTGGGGTATTTTTGCCTATGCTTAGAAGTATTGGTGAGACTTCAGTACCTTCTTTCAACAGTGAAGAATTTTAACTCATGATGGGACAAAGCTTTATCAGGACACACAGTTGATTAGAATATATTGGTTTTTAACAGCTTTTAATACTGATCTTTGCTTTCTGGGGTTGTTCCTGTGCTCTTGAAGAGTAGGCTCCTCTCTTTAAATGGCTTCTGCTGAGATTGGTTCCCCTTCAGGCGCTTCAAGCAGAAATACTCAGGCTGTATTTAGGAGTATAGGTTTGGCAGATTAGGTAATTCTGGTGTTTGCCTACGTTTCATTAATTTTCATATTAACTGGGCATTGTCCCATTACAGTCTTAATGTGCAGAGTATGAACAGTTGCTCAGAAGATGGTGATACAATGTTATCCTCATGGGAGGAATGCTAGCTGTAGAGCTGGGAGCTGGATTTGCTCCAGCTGCTTTGGCAGACTAGAGTTGTGGAGACAGAATTTCGAAATGCCTTTACTTTTATCAGGGATGGGAATTCTGACTCAAGTTTAGTCTCAGATATGATCTCATGTTTCATCAGAGGAAATGCAAAAATTAAGCTGTTACCTGTATCTTGAAGAGCTGCCTAACAGGTGATGTTCTCTTAGAAAGCATCTCTAGAGACTGAGTATGGTAGTTTCATGTATGCTGAGAAGAGAAGCCTTTGCTTATTTGTAAGTCAAGTCTTTTGGTTTTTTTCCCCTTTGGTCAGGTAAGCCTCAGCAGTCCGTGTCTTAGAGTCTTTCAGGCAAGTCTAAAACAAAATTGTTCAGTCATGAGTCCTTGGGTTTTGTTTGTTGCTTTTTTTTTTTTTTTTTTGTTCCTTTTGTCTGTGGGGTATTGGGGTTTTCTAGGGAATGTTCTGAAACACAACTTTCTACTGAATGTGCAACGCTAAAGATCTGAAGGAGGAACTGCAATTTGTAACCTTACATAGAGAACATAATATGAATCTATAACCCGTTCTTCCTGGCAAATTTATGGAGGTAAATAGTAAAGATCTGTCATAGCTCTGGCAAAGATCACTGTTCAGTGTGAAGCTGTTAATTCTTTAGGGAAGGATACTCTTGCTAAAACAAGGTTTGCAGATTACTTGTCATGGTGTTAATCCTGCTCTGATAGCAAATGCTGAAAATTAATTCACAGACACCTCAGTAATTGAAGGATCTATTCAATATAACCATTATTTTATTCTTTTTCCCATTGGAAGGTTTGGGATGCTCTTGTTGGAGTAAGAGGTCCAGATCTCTTCATCATAAGATTCTAGATTTTGTGTCTGTACTCAGAAGAACACTGAGGAGAGGATCACTGTTAGTGATTGTAGGAGTTCTCAGGTAACAAACTTAGTGGAACATGGCAGTGATATTTTTCTAGAATGGATTAGTGCTGGCTGAAGAATTGAATTTAGTATTTGGGATGTTCAATCTCTGTGTCTGTGAAGAGTTAAAGTACTGCACCTCTCAAGCATGTCTGTCTGTTCTAAGCTCAGTAACAAGCTGCCAGAGCACAAGTGCAGATGATGAGTCTAACCAGCATTAAGAGATAGAACTTTCATGTGTACACAAATCGTGATCTCCTGGTTTTATTGGTTGGTTGTTCTAACTGCTGTGTTTTTACAGTTTGAGTTGTATTTCATGAGGATGTCTCTTAAGTTCTTGTTTACAGCATGATTTATGTTTCCTGAGAATCCATTCCAAATTAGTTGAAAGCAGCACTTCAGGGTATCATCCTACAATCACAAGCAGTTGAAATAAAGACGAGGTAGGTAAATGGCTGCTACTCAACTTAGCTCTTGTCCTTTCCTACTTTGTATATGCTGCACTTCACGCTCAGAATGACTGTTCTGGTGCAAAGGATGTGAATTTTCATAGCCTTAACTATTTATAAACTGAGAAGTAAAAAAGCATTCTTTTTTGTCTTAACTATAAATGATATGATAAAAGCTTTGAGAAAATGCAGGTAACCCTGAGTCGTATTTTTCCACATAATATTCTTTCGAATACTGGTAAGACTGATGTAGAAAAATGTTCCAAGTTTTCAGAGTGGAAACATGAAAAGACAGATTTGTGGGAAAACACTGAGCAGTTACCTTGAAATTTTTAGATGCAAAATTTAACTTGAAGCAGGCTTTTTTTTTTATAATGTGACTAATGTGGCATCTTAATATCTTACACTTGCATTATACTGTGTTTTACGAGGGGTGGGAGGGGAGAAAAAAAGGAAGGTGAAAAGAGAAGTTACCCTTTGCTTTGCTGAAGCTACATCTCTGGTTCCCAGGACAGGAGACCAGCTACAGAAATAGGTTATAGGTGACCAATCAGCCCTCCTAGACTTGTTTTCTTCCCCACAGCCACCCTGCCATGTTTGTCTTCACCCTTTAGAGACCTGAACTTGTTTTTGCCATGTACACTTGCCCTGCTAGATTAGGGCTTCTCTTTGCTGCCTTCCCTGATCTGATGGGGGATGTCTTTCAAGTGATTTAGCTAGGCAGTGCCTGGAGACTCTTTGAGTACTTCCAATTTATGAGCCAGTATGTTATACAACTGCGAGAGCAAGTAATGCCTCTTGAAGTGCAAAGCACTTGAAGAAAAGGGGAAGGGGTAGCAAAACCTTTTACTTTATGACTGCAGTAGTTTTAATTGAGAGGTGAGCTTCTAAAAATACTGAAAAAATAGATTAAGAAACTTCCTTAAGTTTTTAAATTACATGAGAACAGGTCATGTATGTATTAAGATTAGGAATCTAGAGTGCAGATATACAGAGACAGAGTGAGGGTGAAAGCTCAATGTTGTGAGGTTTTAAAAAGAAGTTCCCATGAAGCATATGCTGACACATACATCATGAATAATTTAGGGTGTGGACAGAGGAGAGGGCAGCCAGCTGTACTTTCTGAGCCAGCTGCAGCAAACTGATAAGGTCTTCTCAAAGAGTTCTGCTAGGAGGAAGTAACAGTAATTGCTGGTGGTTACAAGATTATGGGTCATTGCCGGGAAGCTGGAAGGATAAACAGTGGATCAGCATCCTTAGTAATGAGAGAACACAACAAAGAGGTCTTGAAAAGCCTCCAAGTTCGAACTACCACCAAGATGTTCTCTAAATGATGAGTGACTTTCTAGTCCTGCAGTGGCTTTCTTATGTCAGCATTAAGCTGTCCACTGCTAACTGAAAGCAGGAGATGGCAGGAGCAGTTTAGTTGTACCCTTCTGTCCTCCAAGTAAACCTTCATGTGTCTGACCAGGTATGGATGACTCCAAAGTGATTATTGTGGACAAATCTTTACTTGTCAACTTGCTAGGCATATCGAAGTACTTTATTAGACTGAATTGCCTAAAATAGCTTTTAAAAATATTTTTAAGTATCTTTTTGGTGTGACTGAAATTTCTTAGGGCATTTCTAGGCCTTTAAGACTGTATTTGTCAATACGACCACTGTTGATAAACTGTACTGAAAATATGCTGAGGGAATCAACATAATAGAACCTTTATTGACAGACAAGTATTCAAGATAATTTTGCATCTTGAACCTTCTAAGTGCTTAATAATATTCTGGAGTCATGATAGCTTCCTGTGATGAAGAAACCCTTTCATCAGAAAGCCATACCTTTGGAAATGATTGTTTGCTGAATGCTGTTTATTTTGCTAATATGTAAAAAGTGCCAAAAGTTTAGGTGGCTGTTCGCTCTTCAACTCACTAATTAAAACTTTAAATGCCTTCAGAATATTGTTTCACTTCTCTGAAGTGTTCTGTAGACATTAAAGTGCATAAGTGTTTAATATAAGGTTTAATTGAAGTTTTATTGTATCTTTTGTCTTTTCATTAGATCTGTATTAGTTCAGACTAGCTGAGGATCTTGGCTCTTGCTGAAACAATCTGGGAGATTAATTCCAGGCAGTGATCTCTTGTGGTTTTTAGAACCTCTCTGTATACAGGCTGCTGTTGCCTTTGTGCTTCTCTATAGTTCTTGTGTTGAGAAGAGTTCTTCCACAGAACAGTGACATTTGTAGCACTAATCAAAGGCATAGGGCCTAATTTCAGCACCAGATTATTTGGATCCACTGGGTGAGAATTTTGCTGTAAACAGAACGTGTGTGAGTAGTATTTTAGCTATGGCCATTCCCTGAAAGGATCCTTCTTTCACCAAGGACTGAGCTGAAGAGACAAGGTTCTTTTCAAATCCCTAAGGCTCATTTTTTAATGTTTCTAGTCATAAAACTACTGCCAGCCTTCCCTTCTTCCACTGCAAATATCACAATGCTAAAATTCTGACTAGTACCAAAACAAGGGATCTATTCCAGCAGTATGAGAGGACACAAGAAAATGGAATTAAGATGTGTCAGCGAAGTTCAGGTTGGACGTTAGGAAAAAGGCTGTTCTTTACTGAGAGGGTGGTCGGTCACTGGAACAAGCCCCCTGGGAAATGGTCACAGCTTCAAGCCTGCCAGAGTTCACAAAACATCTGGATGTTACTCTTAGTCATACGGTTTAGTTTTATTCAGTCCTGCAAAGAGAAGGGAGTTTGACTTTTGTTGATCCTTATGAGGCTTTTTCAATTTGAGATATTCTCTGATCTTTCCAGTACTCTTTGTATAGTGCAGTAGTCTTTTCCTTTTTGTTGCCATGAGAATCAAGCACATAATGCTTTTTTTTAACAGATGGGTGTATATATAAAGTATTTTTAGTGCTGTTTATGTATGAAGTCATTTGGAAAAAAAAAATAGAACCCATATTAAAGTATGTCTATTTCATGAATGTGCATGAGTCCAGTTTCTCTAACTCTTACTCCTGAGACATTTGTACCAGTGCCGCAAGTGACAGGGCATGTAGCTTTCTTGGACTGCATGAGGATATAGCTGTTATGTAAAAGGGTTTTCACTGGAATCATTCAGACAAGAGGATATTTTTTCTTGTGTAGGCATGTTCTTGGCTTATGCTGTTGCCGAAGCGGGGCTTGAGTTGATTCAGTGAGGACTTTGTTGATTAAGAATTCTGCAAATTCTTATAGGTGATGAAAAAATCATTAATCTTTCAAGAGGAAAAAAAGTGTCTCTTGAGTACCCACAGTTTTCAGTAAAGTTATTTTGAATATTCCTTGGTGCTTGCATTAGAGTCATTTTGGTAGAAGTGAAGGGACAGAATTTGTCCTAGTGCTGAACCAGGTGCATTAGCCACACAGAAGGTCTGAGAAACAGAGGTCCTGACCTGCCCCAGTGGTTTGTTTGGAGTCACTTGAGTTAGAAAAAGAAATGCAGCTCCCAGCTGTTTCAGCAACTCCAAAGCATTCACATTTACTCATCCAATTTATCAGCTACAAACCTTTGTTGACATTCTCTTAATAGTCACCTGCCCGGAAAACATTCATTAAAACAGTAGGCTGGATGTATGCTTCATATTTAGTATGATCTATCTGGTATGTCCTGCTCTCAGTTGGTAAAGTGCCAAGCACACTGCCTCAGTGAAGCCTCTCAAACTTTTGTCATGGGGGAAACAGTTTGCTACCTACAGACACCCACATTTTGAGGGATATAATTTCAAGTATTCAGGGACAAGTTGTACATTGTATTGTGGTCACAGGTGACTGTCTAGTTTTAAACCTCTAAGAAAGGCTAAACAACCTGGTTCATAATGTCTGCATTTGAGCTTATTTTCTGCAAGTGCCAAAGAATCAGTATGTTTTAAGTAAGTTTTAATGAGAATTGAAGGGGAGCTTGGACAGCACCATACAAGACACTGATTTTGCTGTTTATGAAACAAAGAGTAAATGGCAATGATCAGTGTTACATAATTTAAAAAATAGATTAGGAGTGTTTCAAAATGGTTTATAAAATGAATAAAAACTGTGGGAATTCCACCTTCTAAATAACATGATTTTATAAAATCTGGCCATGCTGGCTTTGAAGATCCTTAGGCTTTTTTGTGCCTCTTCTTTGGAAGGTGGTGACCTGACACCTAAATCCTTTGGTTTAAGTGCATTTCAAAGCAAGATGCTACGTAGAGATAAAAATACAGGCTTTTGCCCCAGCATGCCTTATGAAGTTGAAGGTTATACTCAAGGCATCACCTCTCTTTCTGCTTCTGAAATGTTAAAATTATTACTACATACTTTTTGCTTTTCCCCTTCCATTACGGCATTTGCCTGGAGCAGTAGCTTCCCTTCTACATACTCATTTTTAATTACTTTTGATAGTGTTGGGTAATTTGGTTTGCTAAGGAAATCCCCTTGCAGTGGCCTACAGACTTTGCCATAATTATGAAAGAAACTTCAGGCCTACCGTTTGAATTGTCACTTTGTATTTTGCTCATGATAACCTAGTACAACATTCTCTTCTAGTGATGTACTAATAGTATCTCATCTAAAAGCAATCTTAATTTATTTCCTCATTTTATTTTTAACATTGTTTTGAATGGAGTTCAAGTACAGAATAATGTCCTTTAGAAATCCATAGCTGGAGAGCTCCCTGCTCTCCATTGTCTTTACTCCAGCGCAGAGAGCAACTGTTCTGCACAGTGGTTCTGTTCTGTAGATGCAGTCAGAGGTCTGATGTTATGTTGAGGAACTGTGGGGCTTTCTTATGGATATTCTGTGCTGCCTGAAGGTATTTACACTCATACAAACATGTATACACTGATATTGCTGCATCTGTAGAAAATTCCCTCAGGTAGATGACCCTTTAGTTGCTTTGCATCTTTGCAAAATGATCTGTGGTGGTGGTGGTATCTGCAGGAGCCCACAGCTACTAAGAGAGAGCATGCCCTGATACAGACTGCTGTGAACACAAGTCCTGTTTGGCTTCAGAAGTGTTTACCTTCAGCAGAAGAATGGTACAGGGTGGACAGGTGGGGGCAGTAATATCTTGAAGTACTGCATCCAAATCTGTGAGAACCTCTTTGTTTAAAACCTTTACATTAATTCATTGAACATGAATTTGAAAGAGAAGATAGCAGCAGCCTGTTGTAATGATAGAAATTGCATAGCATTTGGAAACAAAGGACTTCTGGATTAACATGGCAGAATTTGGGCAGCTACAGTGGAACTGCTCTGAATTTATTCTAATAGAGCCAAAGGCATGGTTTTGCCTTCAGCTTTTGGTCTTGGTTGATAAAAGAATATCTGCTTGCAATATCGTAAAGTAAGAATTGTAATAACCTCCTAAATTTGTGGTATTTCAGAATGAGGATTAATATAACACACAGTAAAAGAAAGCACTTGGTTTATCTTGTTTTGTGTCTTAAGATTTGAAAAGATGAAACCACAGCCTTTAAAATTCATATATTGAAACAGCAAAAATGGAAACAAAAAACAAACTCTAAAACTGGGACATGAGAATCAGACATGATTTAACTTAATTATAAGCCTTGAACAACGAAAACACCATGTTATCAGAATACTTAATTACAGCATTGTTTTTAGGTTGAGGTTTTTTGGTGTGTGTGTTGCTCAGGTCAGTCTTAAGCAGAAAGAATAAAAGGCAAAACACGGAAGTACAGTAAACAGCTTGAAATGCAGTTTCCTTCTTACTGGGAACCTATCATGTGACTTGCTGGAAAACATTTATTTAAAAAATAATTGTAGTTGTTTTTTGACAGCTGTAAATCTGCTTCTTGAGAAATAATATCCTGTAAGATCTCTCAAGAAGCATTACAATGTTTAAATTGTTTTAGTGGTGTATCAGTGAATTTAAGGAAAGAACACTGAAATGTTTGATTGTCCTGAAAACATTACTCATTGACAGATGAGGACAGAAACAGAGTAAGGCTTTCTACTGTTAATGTATAATAATTTTATAGTCTGCACTATTAAAGGTGAGAAAATACTAATTTTGACTGAATTCTATGGCATGCAAAGCCAGTTGACGTAACTCAATCTCAGATGATAGCCTTTTTTGGAAATCTCACTAAAAGACAGCTGAGAGCTGAACTGAAATGGGACCAACATTTCAGTAAGTCAGTATATTGAATGTGGCTTAGTCTGTCTTAAAATTACACACACGGTAACTATTCTAACAGCTAGGTTTTTGCATGGCCTTTGCTGCCCAACAGTGTGAATCTTAGCTATCCCTTTTTGAGGTTGGCAGCAGAAATTTAAGAAAAAAAAAAGATCAGCCACTGTCTTTGAGTCAGTATTTCTCAGAACTGTACACCCTCTCGTGCTCTCACAGGTGAAAAGAATTACCTGTGGCTGGATTGTGTACTTTTTATTGTAGGTGAATGGAAGGACTGGCATTTTTATATTGTATTTAAAAGAAGGGTTGTCAGCTCTAAAGGATTTGCATAAAAAATATATAGGCATGTTGACCTTGTTCAGTCATGCCTTAAAGACAAATTTCGGGTGGATTCTTTCAGTATGCCGAAATAGGTGTGTGAAAGCCAGGAGCTAAAACAAAACTCTGGTGTTCCTGTTCTTGTCTTGCACAGCTTCAGCTGTGGGGGACTGGTGTGAAACATTCCCAGTTCATGGAGGTGAGCCAGAACCCCCTGCACACCCTGGTCAGTGGAAACAGAGCATGAAGTACTACGGGTGTTACACCTGGAGAGGAGCTAAGGCCTTCCGCAGAGCTATTAAAAAACTTGTTAATTCCTGCTTTTGGGCTGTGAATGAAGGGATTAACCTAGCAAGGACACACGTGAAAGCTACAGTGTGATTTGAAAACCATAGTTCTTGTATGTTCGTTCTTGGGAGCTGATGCTTCTGTCCTTTTGCAGATTAATTTACTGAACTTTTATAAACAAAATCCACAGCCCTGCTTTATGAGGAAACCGTTGTACTTTGAGATGTCCATGACGTCTGTTATGGTTTTATATGCCTCTATAATTTTATGGAAAAAAGGATGTGGAAGTCTGAGGCCATATAAAAGCCTTATGACTCGAGGAAGCCAATACTGAGAGAACCCACTGCAGTGTTGTCACAACTCTTCCTCATCCCTGCCCGCCTCCCTGCCGGTTTCTAAAGCTCCGAGTGCATTTGCTGCATCCCAGAGACTCGTACCCGTATTGTAGTGCCTCTTCTCACTGTTCCGCCGTGCCTCTTGGAGAAAAGAAGCAAACTAAGCCGCCCGTTCGCCGAGGTGCTGGGGCAGGGCCATGCGCCGGGAGCCGGCGCTGCTGCGGCCGGGGTGGAACCGGGAGCGCGGCCGTTGTCTCTCGTGCTCCGCGGCCGCGCTCAGCGCCAGAGCCGCCCCCAGGAGCGCCGCCGTCCTCCCTCCCCTTCCCTCCCTTCCTTGGAAGCACCGCCCCAGCTCGATGCTGACGGTGGCTGTCGCCATGGGCCGCGCCGCGTTGGTGCTGTCGGTGCTGCTGTTGCCGCTGGCGGTGGCCGCGGGCGGCCCGGAGGTGCTCAGCCTGCGGGGGAGCTGGCAGCTCCGCAGCGGGAATGGCTCGGTGTCGCTCCGAGCAGAGGTGCCTGGCTGTGTTCACACCGCGCTGCTCTGCTGGGGCCTCATCCAGGTACAGTACTCCGAGAGCCGGGCCCTCCTGGAGCAGCCCTTCCCGCCCTGGGCAGCCCGCCTCGGAGCGGAGAAGCCAGCCCCGCAAAACACAGCTCCGTCCCGGCAGCTGCCCGGCCGCTGCAGGCTTGGTGGGCATCGCCGGGGCAGCAGCCGGGCTTCGTTTGGTGGCTGCAGTGTCCTCAGTCCCGCATGAGGCCGAGGATGCAAATGGAAGCTTTGCAGTATGTGAGATTTTGGTTTTGACGTGCAGCCAAGGTGCTGACACCAGATACCTGCAATACCCTCAGAGCGTGTAAGTCATGCTTACCTACAGTGGTGCCTCAAAAGAATGAATAGTTAAACCCACTGTCCTAAAGTTTGACTTGCTGTGCAGTAAGTTTAGAGATTCCAGGCCATTAAAAAGCCCTTTTAAAACTTGCAGGTGATACCAGAACAGTGGAGATTGTATATACCCACTCTGCCTAAGGAAAGTATAGTCTAAACCAGAAGAAGTTAAATTTAAAAGACTAACTCCTGTTTTAACACTTAGAAGAAGCTTTTCTGCTTCTGTTTGCACTTGTCTCTATTACATTTTTAAATTTATAGAAACACAGCAACCACTTTCTTGGACAAACTTTCAAATCTGCAGTTGCAGATGGGTAGCAAAGTATTCTAATACTAGCATAAGGTACCTGTGACTCAGATCTGACAGGAAATGTGGCACTAACTGGATTACTGTTGAAATAAGATACCTTTTTAAAAGGAAAAAAAGAAAATATGTACCTGGAACAAGGAAAGAAAGAAAACACAATGAAATTAACAAAGTCATCTATAAAGATGATAAATACAGTTCTGTGCTGGAAAATGTGAAGTATGGTCATATGCTGTGAGTATATTGTATTATCCCTCCTTTGTTGTGGGCCCAGTGGTGCAGTTCTTGTGCATCATTTATTTAAAAAACACATTCTAGATATATGCATTTTGTATTTTCTACTTCTTGGCTTTTACCCTTCAAGTTATTATACTCTGATTAAATTTAGAGAGGTAAAAGGAGAAAGTGACACACTTTAGGCAGGATAATTTTAGCATTGTCTGTGTTGGCACAGGTTGGGAATCCCAGCACTAATAATGGATTTCAAAGAGTGTCACTGCCAGATACAAAGCATCAACATTGGAAAAAGAAATATTCTATGAAGAGCTATGACGATCTGTTTTAACATCTGTGTGCTAAGTGATGTGATATCTTGGACATTGAGACTTAAGGTTTCAGTAGGGCTTTTCTATAGTTTTCAAATGTGCAGGAGGCAGAGAGACTTTATGTGGAGGATTGGTGGAGGGAACTGTGCACGAGGTAAACTGAACGTCTGGGATGTTTGGTTGTGCTGGCAGGTGTTGCTGCAAGAAGTGTGAGTAATCATCCAGGAGAAACTGTGACCAATGCACTGACTCAGGCACACAAGATAGTGATGTAATGAAAGACTCCCATTTAACTACTCACACTAAGTACACTTATGAAGTGAGAAGATGTAATTGCTAATTTAAATGCATTGCTTCAAACTGACTTGTAATTTAGCAGTATATTTGGAAATGAGGATCATGTACTCTCATGTGCCTGGGCAGAATCTCAAGCCTGTACAGAGGCATGAGAGCTTAGTCAGCCAACTGGGCAGCAGCGGGTGCTTGGCTAATTAAATCGATGATGGTTGGTTGTGGCCACTTAGAAAATGTTTACTTGAATACAAGTAAGAACTTGCTCCAAACACGTGCTAGTACAGCTGAGTGTGAACCTGCTGTGGACTGGAAGCTATTGCCAAGTTGATGGTGTTGCTGTCGAAATGCTGAGTTAACCAAAATGGTGCACAAGTATAGTTGCTAGACCTCTGGACTGGACCCAGCTGGTGTATAGCTAGTTCCAAGAATGAGATAACCTATTTCTATGTATAGGTATGCACAGGTAACTCAAGGCCAGATTAATCCCATTCTTACTCAGTTTAACAAACCTCAGTTTACGGAAAGAAGCATTCACCCAAATTTGCACTGGAATAACTAAATTGTTTTAAAATCGTATTTTTGTTTAAAAGACAGAATGCAGACCATACCGAAACAGGGGAGCAACCTTAGCAGATTTGAAATCTACTGCAGATGATGTTAAATGTACTCAATCTGTATCACCATAGTAGTTGCACTCTGCAAAGCAGCAAGCCTGGGTTGTTTGGAGGGTGTTAGTGACATCATTCATTATTGCAGTGTGAGGCTTTGTGCTCAGAGGGGGGCCCAGCTGTTTGTCCTGAGGTTTCTTTGCTCCTGTTATAAATGAGAGACAGAAGTCTCGATATTTAGCAAAAATTTAGATTGCTTTATTTGATATAGAAAGAGCAAGCAGCGCGCTGGGGAACGCAAGGGGTCACCGCCCACTCCACGCTCCGCCGAACCTTGGTTTGCAGTCCCTTCTTATACTGTGGTTTCTCATTGTAATCAATAAGTTTTGGGGTTTTGTTTTTTTTTTTTGCTGTCATAATTTTGCTAGGTAAGCAGTGGTGGTTGAATAAACATCCTTACACAAATTCACAAAGCCTTTGGGTGACAGTCAGTCACAGATAGCCATCTGGTTCTTGTAGATAACCACCAGAGAAGTTCTGGAAGTCTGGTCCTTGAGATAAGCAGTATTGATTAGACAAAGGCAGGAAGGGCTTTTGGGAAGTTCGATTTCGTGAGCTGGTAGCCGATACAACTTATTTAAAAACCATAACATAATATAACATAATGTAATGTAACATAATACAACATAATACAACATAATATAACATAACAAGGTGTTTTTAAACAGAATTATTTAATCATATAATTTCCTTTATCTAGTGTCCATGCTTCACTTCAGAGCTAAGCATTCTGGTTTATGCAAACCCCAATGCTTTTGTGATTAACACGAATCTTTTATCAATTGTCACAATTTCCCCACTTTTCTTTTTTTTATCCTATTGATTCGTGTTCTGGTTTCAAATTTTGTCAGTACTTCTTGTACTGCCATTAATTTTGTTGCCTTTTCAGGGTCTATTGGTATTGTAGCAACTTGCATTTTTTGAACCACTGACTGGATTAGTCGAATGAAGCATGGAACAAGACAAGGGATGAACAGTAGTCCTAATAATGCACATGTTAACATAAATCCTAATTTTTTTCACCAAGCTCCCCCCAGTAGGTTATTCCACCAATTATCATTAAGCATAGAGTTCCAGGTTTGTACAGGTACATGGGCTATTCGTTTTATTTCTTCTGCGATTTTAGTAATTACTTCACCATTATCATCAATTTCTAAGCAGCATTCAGAATTATTAAACTTTCCACACACTCCCCCTTCTTCAGCTAACAGATAGTCCAGAGCCAGTCGGTGTTGATATACTGCTGCTCTAGTTTGGGTAAGTTGTTTAGCTATCAATTCCATTGCTCGGGCTGTCTGGTTTGAAGTAATTTCTACCACGGCTTGTAGCCTGACAATTCTATTTAACATATAAATTGGAGTGCGATAGCCCCAGCTCCCATCTTGAGCCCAGGTAGCTGGTCCATAATATTCAATAATTCGTTCTGGGGGCCATTCATCATCCTTTCATATTTGTGTTCCCCCTATGTCTGTGCTCCTTTTATTTCGATACAAAGTTTCATATAAGGGAACTCTTAACACTCTATTACCCTTTTCCTTTGGTAATGTAAAAAATGCAGGCTGGATAATCTTTAGAGTACATGTCCCTCTCCACCTTTTTGGTAGGGTATTATAAGCTCTTTTTCCACAGATCCAAAATATTCCATCTGGGGCTTTCCAGCTTAGTTTAACTGATTTAGGTTGTTGCCAATAGGTTCTTACACTTTTTACTTTTTCATATGGGTTGGCTCTATTTTTATTATACCAGCATAGTCCTGTAAAATTGTTCTTTATACAATTACCTTTACTTAACTTTCCCCCAATATCCTTCTGGAGCTTTGGGCCACCAAGACTGATTGCTGGCGTTTGTAATCAGGATAGTCTTATAGGGGGTGTGCCCCACATATTGGGTAAAGTTAGTTCCCTGACGTGTTATACATACTTCTCCTATTACCTCATGACTTAGAACCCACCCTTCAGGTTTATTGATTCCCTTTGATATTTCTGTTTGATTCCACTGTAACAACTGCTCTGGGCCTAATCCCTCCCCCCTCCATGGCCATTGTTCAGTCATTTGCATTCCTCCACAGATCTAACAGTGAGTTAAGTTTAGTTCAGTAGTGATTTCTTTCATTAATTCTACAAATAAATTTGTTCCCAAGGTGGGTAAGTCCCGTTCGCTGAGTTGTTGTTTTATTTTCTCATACAAGTTAAAATTTCCCCCATGGTTTGTTTTTGTTCCTTTGAACACCTTAGTTATATTTTTTTATCAATTTTTTCTTGTAGTGATCTTGCACTCCTCCCTGATCTGAATATCCCTACATACCTTTTTTTGTGAAGCAGAGGTGTGTCTCTCCTACTGGACAACTTTGGTATGCTGATGGAGCCCACCCTCCTTTTCCCAAATTGGTGGCTACCCAGTAACTTCTTCCCATAATAGTGGAAGTTTCTAAGTTGTGTTTATTATAGCAGGCCGAATTGATATGTGTATGGAAGGCAAGGGTGGATACCGTGTGTCTGCCGTACCTAATTGTCTGGTAACACTTGGAACAAGCATCAGCACTATTTTCTTTTATTATCATTAGCAATAGGATGACTCCCATGACCATTTTTATCCCTCTGCCTCCCTCAAGGCCTACGGGGTTGCTGCCAGTAGCCGAGGTTTGTTTGATCTTCTCGGCAGCAGGGAATATGTCCTGGGGTCTCCCACATCGTCTTTTTCTTTTGGTAGTGTTTCTTAATTTTGTTCCAGCTTTTAGCTTTAACATTCCAGTATGAGGTACAGCAATACCAGCACAGTATACACAACCCTTTTGACACTTTTTTGCTAATACCTCTGCTCTGGCTCTTTTTTTCCTTATTCCTCCCACCAGTTATGGTCATCAATTTCGATTTCTCCTTGTGCTGATAGGGTATTAATACTTTAATAGTTTCCTTACATTCATTTCTTCTACACTGGACACATAATGCGAATGGGGGATACCCACCCTAGGAATAACACCACAACAACTCAGTACAATATGGAAACTTTTTCTTGATGAACGGGCTACACCCGGGTTTGGGGCAGGTGACTTTCAGTCCTGATTAGGAGACCTTCGAGACGAATTGATCCGGGATTGGCATCAAGTCTTCCGAATTCACACTTTGAGGTCTCCAGGCTCAGATGTCACTGTCCAACTTGCAGTAGGAGGGGTTACAGGACCCTTGACTCTACTCGCATGTGTCCATCCCTTTTCAGCTGTCCTCACAGCTGTTTCAGTTGTTAACAGAACTAAATACGGTCCTTCCCATTTTGGAGCTAGATTTTCTTCTTTCCATACTTTAATTAACACATGTTGTCCTGGCTTAATTTTATGTATGGCAAATCCTAGAGCGACAGTTTGAGCTAAAATCCCCTTCTCTCTTAACTCGTCCAAGCTTTTGCTGATTGTTATTATGTAATTCTGAAGAGAAGGGTCCTGAATTAAGGTCGGATCAAGGTGTACTCCTTTAGGGTAAGGCATACCATACAGCATTTCATATGGTGAAATCCCTGTTTTTGAATTTGGCATTGTTCGTATATTAGACAGGGCTAGTGGGAGGCACTTTGTCCATGGCATTTTAGTCTCAATCATTAATTTTGACAGCTGTTGTTTTAATGTTTGATTCATCCTTTCAACCCTCCCAGAACTCTGAGGGTGCCAAGGTGTGTGATACTCCCAGCTGATGCCCAGCGCTGAGGTCAGTAACTTAAGCACCTTTGATGTAAAGTGCGTCCCCTGGTCTGAGTCTATTGCTCGAACCAGGCCATACCTTGGGATTATGTGTTCCAACAATATTTTGGCTACCACTTGTGATGTGGCTCTAGCTGCAGGGTATGCCTCTACCCAGTGGGTTAATTGGTCTACTATCACTAATAAGTATTTCCACCTTCCTATTTTTGGTAATTCTGTAAAATCTACTTGTATTCTTTCAAAGGGTCTGTAAGCAGTTTTCCGTCCTCCTGACGGACCTTGTCACATACCTTTTTTATTAATTTTCTGACAAGTTAAACAACCCTGTACGCTCTGCTTTGCAATATCAAAAATGCTGATGCATCCAAAAAATTTTAAAAATTGGTCTGCTAGCGCTCTGGTTCCCCAATGTGTTTGTTGGTGTAATTGTTTAATAATTTGTCTGGCCTGGGTCTTAGGTAAAATTTCCCTGCCATCTTGTCTTGGTTTGAAAAGACAGGTATGGTTTAAGGAAAGGCAAAAGCCCCTTTTCTGCAATGCAGAATGCACCTCCCCCCCTTTTAATTATTTTAGGTCCAAATCAGACGCTTTCAGGCAGGAGATATGGGGATGTGAAATAACAGTTCTTTACTGGTATTTAACAAGGCAGAAAACAACAACAGCTATGAAAATTGGTAACAGAACAGAACAGTCTAGCTCCGCTCCAGTCCCCTTTGGCCTCAGGCCATGTCCCTGTGCTCAGTTACCGGTGCTGTGGGGGCAGGGCGGGTCCCGCGCAGTTGCAGAGGGCTGGAGTGATGGCGGCCGCGGCCCAGGGGTGAGCGGGATGGGGAAAGTGACTCCCCCCTCTCACGGTGTCGGTCGTGGTGCTCCGCAGAGTGTCCGGAGATAGTAGCGTGAGATGCGAGAGCAGCAGAGCGATGTCCCAGGCAGGGAGCGTGGATCTCAGCACGGAGATGTCAGGGGAGATGCCAGAGCGAAGCACGGGGGTGTCCTCTCCGTCCACGAGCCCAGCGAGAGAGAGTCCCCT